>CM062819.1:1333667383-1334183632 GCA_031772625.1 Pinus tabuliformis | reverse complement strand
CTTCAACAAGCTTGATTGATGTTTTGCAAATGTGACGAGTGTCTTGTATATATATACTCTTCATTGAGTACGAATTGCCTTCATGAGGCCGACTTCATCTTTGCTAGGCCAACTTGGTCTTGGAGGAGTATTTTGACACATATAACTCAAAAATAATTTCTTTGGCTTGTTACAAGATGCCTAATGGGTCTTTCACATATGACAATGACACTTTCGACTTCTTGACTCTAACAAAACCTAGAAGCACATAATGGGTGCTTTGACCTAGAACAATTTAACCTTGAGCATGAAACCCATGCTATAAAATAACAATAACAATTTTTTTTCTTTTTCTTCTTACATTAAATACTTAAAATCAAGAGTACATAAGATATTATGAAGACTGAACCTAATTACATAATTCAACACATATCTGATTTTGAATAGGCCTGTAGTAGCCTATCTAGTACGTGAATGGTATCACCTTGAAGAAAGATTAAATTGTCATCCTTTTGAGTAGTATTGGACCAAATCTATCAAAAATAGTCAAAAGAAGATTTTGTGCAAAGAATATATTTTGAAGGCCAGTAGAAAACTCTCCCATCATTGAATTATGGCACATTGAAGTTACAGGTATCTCAAGTCCAGGATTACTACAATAGATAGTGAAAGGATATTTTTGTGCATATCATTATCTCTATCTCATGAAAGAAGCAGTACAACAGTGAAAAGAGTTTATATCAAAGGCAGTATTGAAGAAGGCATTTTACACCAGCTTGAAGATCTTATAGGTCTGTTCTACACTGATACATTGTGAAGATAGGAAGCCCTATCTAGAGGGTAGGATAACTATATATGTTGGCACTCAGATTCAAGAATGAAGAATCATCAAGAGAAGCTACAACTAGTTACTGAAATCTTCATTTTTGAAAGCAGTAAGAATATCATGGCATCCAAAGGAAGGCCTTGTAGCAACTTCTTGTTGAAAAATGTGTAACTAGGTTCGGTCTTCATAGGTATGAAATGTATTCTTGTAAATTATAAAATGAAAAGAAATTATTATTATTATTATTGAAATATGGTTTTCATGCTCAAGTTCTTTTATTTTATAGGTCAAGCACCCATTGAGTGCTTCTAGGGTTTGTCCTAGGTCTAAGAGTCATTGTCATATATTGAAGACCCTAATGGGCACATTGTATCTTGTAAAGAAAAATTATTTTTGTCTTTAAAGTGTCGAAATACCCTCCAAGATCAAGTCGGCCTAGAAGTTGTCAAGTTGGCCTAATTGAAGAGCCACGTCTACCCCTTGAAGAGGCCTATATAAAGAGAGGAACTTGTCCTCCAAAGAAGCACTCACTCATCTCTCATTCTATGCGAAGAAGAGGATGAAGAAGAGGTTGAAGAAGAAGGACGAAGAAGAGGTCAAAGAAAGACAAAGTGTTTGGGCTAGTTCTCTCTCTCACGTGCTAGACGAAGCTAGGGTTTCTGCGCAAGGGTTACATCTAGTTCGATCTTGGAAGGAAGGGAGGAAAGAAGGCAAGTGAAGGTCACTAAGGGTATCTCTCAAGCCCTAAGTCACAAGGAAAGGCAAGCGAATGGAAGAAGAAGGCTCTAGGAAGAAGATCGAAGTTTCCAAGTGTAGCAGCAACAATTGCAGCAGTTGTCGGGCAGTCGAAATTTCAGATCTGTAGTAGAGGTCGAAGTTCTTGCAATAGGAGGCCGAGTTGGTGCAATTGGAAGAGATTTAACTGGGTTTGGCTAGTACAAGGTTTGCACATCATCTCAAGTGGTTGATCTTGATCTTGGAGGGTATTAGTCTGAGTCACAAGGTCTTGGTATTTGTCAATTGAAGGATCTATAAGAAGAGAAGAGATTTAAGGGTTTTCCCCTCAAGAGGAGGGGTTTTGGCCTTGGCTTGCAGCCTAATAACGTATCACTATTCTTATTGTTTTGGTAGCTGTTTGATGTTTCTCACACTATAATAATAAGGAACAAAATCTAATAAGGAAAAAGGTAAACAAACAATTATCAATTAGAAGAAATTAACATATTCATTGCCCTACTGAATTCACAACATTTTTATGATGAAAAGACAAAGGTACATAATCGTGAGGTATGTATGGCATAATCTTTTGTTTAGGGTTTAACATGAAATTTTTGAGGTTTAGTTGCTTGTATGATATAGGGCTTGTAGACTTCACTGTTGAAGGTCGTTGATATCTAGGGATTGTAAAAGCTAGATGGCTCATAAAACCCTAGCCATATGGAAAATCGAACCCTAATTTGCTTGTTCCCTCATAAAAACCCTAACTCTTGATGTCTAGGGTTTGTAGGTAGTTCAGGGTATATGACAATCCTTTGCAAAAATGGAATTGGATGATGTCTAGGTTTTGACATAATGTCCTTAGAGCTAGCTAGAGCTTGTACTAAAAAACACTAGGAATTCATCCTCTAAAATTTAATGGAAACCCTAGATTATCATAATGATCTTGTACTTGTATATTTTGCTTGTAGTACTTGTCAATGAATGTTGCAGTTACTTAATGAAGGAAACAAAAATATATGTTGATCTTATGAATAAAGGGAATGGTAACTTGGTAATCAAGTTGGATCCTTGGGTACTCTGATAAAAGTAGACTCATATGAAGATAGCCCATACTGTCATGCTAAGGGGGAGCCCTTTCAAAGTTTGTAGTAGAAGCAACTCAAAGTATGTGTAAAATTCTAAGATTTGTAGCAGGTTCCCATCATTTTATCTTTATAATTACTTTATAATAATAACTCTCTCATGTCTAAGGTTTTTCAATAGAATCATAAAGATTTTTTATATTGTTAGGGTGTTTGATTTTTAGATTAAATCAACCCTAGTAATATTCTCTTTTGATACTTTGATAAAGACACTAGCCTTTTTTATTTTTAGGGTTTGTTGATAGTAACTAGGGCAAATGACGAAACCCTAGCAAAGGTTAATATAAAAGCTTAAGGCATGAAAGTGAAACCCTAGGTATAAAGGTTTCCGCTGTGATTGAAACCCTAATAACGTTTAGATTTTGGGACATCGAAGGTTTAATTTCCTTGTTGATGTTTTGATAACCTTAGATGCTCTCCTTGTGATGTCATGACATTGATAACCCTGGATTGATGATGTTAACTTCATGCTCTTGTAGATGTATTGTTTGTTGTATTATACTTGATAAGATTTGCAGGTACAAAGTTGTAAAGTTGTAAGCTTGCCTCGTACTTGATGATGACCTTGTAATGATGTTGAGCATGATGGAAAAAGGAAAGCTACAAGAGCCTTGATGACATTGAAGTTTACATTGTTGATTGAAAAATGACCTTGTTGCCATATGAAGATAAAAGGAATGATGTTCCTGAAGGTTGAATTTCTTCGATGACATGATGATGCAAAAGAAAGAGCCTGTGTAGCTGGAAGAATAAAGTTGTTAATGATGGACTTATCCCCCTAGTTGAGAAGGAGCTTGAATAAAGAAGCATATATCCTCCAAAGTTGAGAGGGAGGACATGATTTTCTGATTCACATGTCATGCACGAGGCCAGGACTAACAACCGTACGTTTAATGAAGACCATGAAGAAAGTATGAGATCGGAGAATGGCTAAAGCACTACTGGTGGTTAGTTTTGATGTGTCGTGAATAAGACTCGATTGTTTTGAATAGTGCTGAGGCTAAGTTTGGTGTTGCTTGAGAAGTTGGAAAAGGAAGCTTCCATCGAGATTTGTTTGGATATTGTGATGACCTAAGCAACATCAGAATGGTTGAGGACCCCAAATTTTATGCTAGCATATTGATAGTAAGAACCAATATATTGGAAGTTTGATACTGGTTGGGGTCATGAGGCTACAATATGTTCTGATGGATGAACAAGTAGCTGATGTGTTGATCTCTCCTTGAGAAGTTTGAATATTTGATAAGCATGCTTGGATTGGTGAATATCTCTGATTTGGTTAAGAGGGAGAGATGAGTACCTTAGGTTGCGTGCCTGTATGATGGTACTTGGGAGGACATCTTGGCCTGGTTGGTATTGAGATCTCAGTTATAGTTTGGCCTTGATGATGTCTAGATTCCGATGTGGGAGGGTATCTTGGTCTTATGGAGCTCCTTTTTAGTGTTTGACCTTGATGATACCTAGATCCCTGTAAGGGTTGGTGTCTTGGCATGGAGGCCTAGATGGTATCTATATCCAGTTGGATTGATACCAGGGTTGTAGCCTAATGGTACCTATAGTGGCAAGTTGTCTTGATGACACCTTAGTCCCTGTTGGGAGGATACCTTGGCAGTTATGGTATCTAGATCCCTAACATTGCGTATGTTGATACTCTTCTTATGAGAACTTTTCAAAGGAAGTATTCCCTTGTACCATTGGTCAATTATGAATACCTCCCTAGTTAAGAGGGAGTGTTTGAAGAATGTAACTAGTATCGGTATTCATAATTGTATTTGGCTCATGACATGATGTAATTATTATTGTACTTGTCAAAAGAAAGAAAAATAATTTTTTTGTAAAAGAAAACTATTTATTTAAAGCATGGGTTTCATGCTCAAAGTATTTGGGTCCTAGGTCAAAGCACCCATTGTGTGCTCTAGGGTTTTTGTCTTGAGTCAAAGTCAATGTCATAATGTAAAACCCCATTGGGCACTTGTAACAAGAAAGAAAATATTATTTTGATGTCTAGAAAGGTCTAAAGACCTCCAAGATCAAGTCAGCTAGCCATAGTTCAAGTCGTCCTAGAGAGGCCTTTCTAGCCCATGAAAAGACTATATAAAGAGGACTTCGACCTCTCTTGAAGGGCACGCACTTGGTACATCACATGTTCTCTGATTTGCGGCTAGAAGGAAGTGCGAAGTCTTGGAAGAGAAAGGAAGGCAAGCGAAGGAGAGGAGAAAGCCCTGGAGAGAGAAATTTCTGATTTTTGCCTTGGTTCAACCCTCACATGCGAGTTTTTTTGATGTCTCTAATCTTTCCATAGGTTCGAAAAGTGCAAAAGCTATTACAAACTTGTTTGAAGGTCAAATCTCTTTGAATGTGGCTAGCTTGATCTTGGAGGATCTTGTTTTTGGGTCTTGGGTATTGGAAGTCTCCTTTGAAGAAGACTCTATAAGAAGAAGAGTTCTCTGGGTTTTCCTCTGTGGGTTTTGCGCTAGCTTGGAGCCTATCCTTGGTGTTCTTTCTTGTCTTTGTGATCTTCTTTGTATTGGCATTTATTTGATGGTGAACACATAAGAATAAGAAGATAAACAATATCACACTGTTGCGAACATCGTGATCGGGATTAAATCGGCGAGGGGAAAAAATCGGAAAAAATCGTAAAAATCGGGAAAAAATTGGCAAATACAAAAATATTCATTTTTTTTAATATCTAAAGCATCTACAACATAAAATAAATACATTGACACATAAATATGATAAAAGAACTAATATATAAGATGTGTAATATCATTTCTAGTGCTACATCACACATAATAGTGAATCATGTCCTGAATAGTAAGTCCTGACTCCTGAGTCCCAACTTAGCCTCAAAATATCAACAAAAAATATAATAATGTATCTCATATCATGAGTCATAATGTCATATACAATGAAATGAACCAAATAACTAATACTACTGATTTCCTCTGCCCCTCTTGCGAGAAAATGCAATAGCTTTCCCTTTCCCTCTAGATGTAGATGTCGGTGGAGTTGGCAGTGGACTCTGCTGTGCTCTAGAAGTTGAAGAACTAGGAGCTACAGGAGGTAGACCACGTCCTCTACTAGTGGCAGGGGTAGCCTGGGTAGGTGGTGTCACCTCCTCCTCTTGTTGCTCCTCCTCCTCCTCCCCCTCCTCCTTCGCCCCCTCTATGCCTTCCACTACCTCCTGCTCTAACCAATCATCGACAGACTCCATGAGAGGCCTCTTGGCCTCAACCCTCCATGCAGCAGTGGTGTCAATCCCATCCAATGAGATGGCCTCCATATCAGGTGTCCTCTCAAGTTGCCTCACCCACAATCGAAGATTGTAGTAGACGTAGACCATGTCATTAAGTCGCTGGGACTCCAACCTGTACAAAGATCATAAAATAATAATTATAAAAAAAATATTATTTAATGAATTCAAAAAATTAATTGGAAATTTGGAATATTTTAAGTTTTAAGTTTAACCTGTTGCGCTTCTTGGTGTGTATTTTTTCAAATACATTCCAGTTGCGCTTGCATCCTGAGGAACTACATGTTTGGTTGAGGATTCGAATGGAAAGCTTTTGTAGAAGGGGTACTTTGGCACCATAGCTTCTCCACCATGCATTTACAATAAAATTACAAATAAGATAAACATAAGAAAAAAATGAAATTTGAAAGTTGAAGCAAAGTATGAAGTTATGAACTTGAAGAGAATAAAATTTGAAACAAACTAAAAAGTACCTGGCATTTTAGTCTTTCTATCAACCACATCCATATCAAAGCTAAATTTGCCACCTGCCATCCTGTATATCTCCATTTCTTTGGAGATTTCTGCATGTTCTACTAGAGATGGGATCATCCTCTGAACATAGGTGAAGAATCCATCCATGACCTCAGCATCAAATAAGAACCCATAGGGGTAAGAAAATGCGGGGTTTAGGTAGATCTTTGCAGTATGAATGGGACGATGGAGTGTGTTGTTCCATCGTTCATCAATCACTTCCCATAGGAGTTGTTTCTAAAACCCCTCATCTCCCTTATCATTATAGTAGGTCCGAATGGATATTTTTGCCCTGTCCATGGCCTCATACAAGTCCCCCATTGCAGGCTTGTCGCCATCAATTAATCGAAGAACCTTTACCAAAGGTTCAGTAATGTTGCACACCTCCTGCACTCCTGCCTAGAAGTTTTCCTGGTATGAAACTGATCTGCATATGGCCTCTCCCTCTAGTTTGCGGCTAAATGTCAAAGCACGCCACTCATCTGGAAGAAACATTCTCTTCACATTCCACATAGAATTCAAGAGGGATTGAAGAGATATGAAACTGGTGGCAAACTGTGTAATGGTGGGGCGCATCAACTCCTTGTTGTTGGTGAATGCTCTCATCAAATGAAGCACATATGCATGATTATATATAAATTTTGTAATGCTTTTTGATGGGTCAACAATATCTTTGACAAAAGGAATTATTCCTATGTCCTCCAACATCAAATGAATGCAATGTGCAGCACAAGTGTCCAAAATAAAGTAGGATGCCTCTCCATAAGCATCTTGCCAGTAGCAACATAATTTGCAGCATTGTCCGTTATCACTTGGACAACATGTTCTGCACCCACCTCCAAAATAAACACATCCAACAAATCACATAATAATTTTGCATCTTTGATATGTGCAGATGCATCAACAGATTTCATAAACATTGTCCCCTTGGGACAATTAACCAAGAAGTTTATAAGGCTTCTACCCTTTTTGATCAGTCCAACCATCTGACATCACAGTGCATCTTGTGTGTGCCCATGATGCCCTAAACTCCTCCAATCTTTTGGTGCAGTCAAGCTTTTCTTCTTGAAGAATGCGGCCTCTAAAGTCCTCATAAAAAGGGACTTTGTACCGTGGGCCAACAATTGTAATAACATTAATTACAGGCTGGAAAAATGGATTATTTCTTGCAACGCTGAAAGGAATATCACTCCAAAGAAGAAACTTGCCCAACAACTTGTTAGCGTCTTCTTTCTCCTTTTTTTAAGCATTGAAGAGATAGATGGTTGTGAACAACCGTGGTTCTAAGAACAAAATATGATGAGGTAGCTACAGGGTTGGTTGTAGATATTGATGCTGAAGTAGAACCAATGCCACTATCATATTCACTTCCTAACACTCTATTCCATGCTAGTTGATTCCTCAGATTTGACTTGGACAGTTTGGCTTACTCTAATTCTTCCTTTGATCTGAGGGCTTTTCGGATGATTTCCAGATTTGTATTTTTGCAAGGCCCTACCTCATGTCCAGGGGTATTTGTAAGGTGATACTTCAATCTATAACCCCCCCTGTCATATGATGCCCACACAACTTGCAAGACAGGTTTGATCTATCAAACCCACCATCAGGTTTACCAAATTCCCATAGAGGGTTCAATTTCCTTGGCATGTTTGTAACTTGGTTGAACTCTTGAGTTTTAATGTAAGATGAAGTTTGAAGTTGAACCTACGACACAAGAAGAATTTCAAGTTAAAAATAAATAAAAAATTACATACATGACACAACACATTGAATTTTTGACAAAAGAAAACCTCAACTCAATGAAACAATAATAGAAAAAATGCACATTCAAACCCAAACAAAAATGATGCAAAAAAATAGAGCACAAGAAGAAATTAAACTAATAAATCTAACAATCAAGTTTTTGCATTTTTGACCAAAATGAACCCTCTCCACTCTATGCAACAAAAATGAAAAAAAACACAATCAAATCCACTCAAAAGTTATTGATAATAAATGGGTTATAGAAACCCAAGCAAAAACAAGAAAATAACAAAAAAAAAAAAATGCCAAATTTGGTGCCCATACCTGGAAACCACGTTTGTCGAAGAAATTTGCTCCAAACACGAATTTGTCTTGCTTGGGATGTTAAAATCTTCCGTTTTTCTCCTCCTCTACCCTAGTAGTCGCCTTCCTCTCCTCCTCAGCTCTCAAACAAGCCCGTTGTTTGCAAAAAATGACAAATAAAAACCAAAAAATCGCTTTTAAAACCCGTTGTTTCGGACCCCTGTGATTTTTCCCTGTCGACTTGTGATTTCTTTTGAAAAAATCGCGATTTTTCACGATTTTCAAAGAAAAAAAAGAACGCTCAAAAATTCGCCCGATTTAATTGTCAAGCCGAAAAAAGCATGATTTTTTGAATATCACAAATACTTGTCAAACAAAAGAGAAATCTGATTGAAATAAACCCTAACTAAGCTGCCCTAGATTTCTCAACAACTCCACATGATGCCCAAGCTATACCACACTTCCGGAGAGCGTGATGGCCTAGCAGATGTAGCGTTGATCTTCTTTAGCACAACATTGGGTACGTTGATGATCTTGACAGTTGATGGACACCCTAGAGTACCCTTAGATGATAGGAAATTCAGCTCATATTACCTTGCATTGAGGATTCTTAATGATGTAACGGTGGACCTAGCATGCGCCGAGGTTGGCCTTGACACTACTTAATGGGCATGCCTTGATCCAGAGCCTAGATGAGGATCATTATCTGCCAGGATGATCGAAGAGGGCTTGTTGTACCAGATGGATCCCCAACATTGGAGAGAGAGTACACCACGTTGTCTAGATGACACCCATGGAAATGACGCAGGGCACCCAAAGCTGGGTTTTGGACACGTGAAGATGTTTCAGACATTGATTTGAGGACTTTTCCTCAAATTGAGGTTGATCACGATGCTTGGATACTCATCTAGCCCTTCCTTTGCACCTTTGGATCATTTTGAGCCCTAAGAGGGCATGGCATGATGCTTGTTGAGGGCTTACGACTCACACGTGTAGCATTAATTGGCATATTTTATTTGTTGAGCTATTGGGTTGGATTATAACCCATTTTACTTTGTTTCTACTCAAAATAAACTTGTTTTAGGGGCTTTAGGTTGAATTAATAGAAGTGATAAACCTCCTGTAAAAAGAGGATCACTCCATTCAATTAACATCATCACTCTTGTGGATTTCAACCTCTATAAGAGCTTGACTTAGCCTCTTGTTTTTCGCTACTTGTGGAGATGTGATCTTATGTGGAGTTTTTGCTATTGGAGACTAGTTTATGTATTGGAGACATCTTTTGGGATTGAAAGAAGGCATTTTCTTGAAAATTTGTTAATACTTATTGCATATCTTATTGAAAGAAGGCATTTTCTTGGAAAATTTGTGAGTATTTATTGCATATCTTTTATGGTTTTACATGTAATGGAATATTGCTAGGGTTTTCTATTTGTTCCTTGTCTAAATGCAAATTTTTATTGGAAAGTCTTGGTAAATTATTGCATGTTTAATCCATTTTCCTTGAAATCCCTAGAAGACCTCCTAGAGAGCATTCTTCTAGTTAATTTCTCCCCTCATAAAAAGATAGCTAGGGTTTGAAAGTGAAAACTAGGGTTTTCCCCTTACTCCATGCATGAATTTGATATCTCTATGGTTTAAACCCCTAAGACTCCATCATCGAAGTACAAAAAGGCACTGTGATACCATTGATGATCAAATTCATTCCAAACTCCTAGATTTTTCCTCTTTCTTTATTTGTTCAGCCCTTTAGGGCAAGTTGCTAGGGGTAGGGCAAGGGATGAATTCAACTAGGGCTTGAGCCATAACAACGTTGGAGCTGATTTGGTTTGCTTTTACTTTGATTGATCTTGAACTCTTAAAATCAAGCATATTTCATGGTGAAAAGTTCCTAATTAGGGCTGATGTCATCAACCCTAGGCAATTTAGGCCCTTATAAAATCATAGTTCTATACAAGGCTTCAACTTTGGTCTTGTTGAAGTTTGACCATTTCCTATTGTTGATCATATCTTCATTTAAACCTTTTCCTTGTACTTGTATGCCTAGATATACTCTTGTTGAACTACATATTGGAACCCTAGCCCTCCAATTTTAAGGACAAGATGTGATGGTAAGGAGCTAGAGGGTAAATGGAAGCTACGTTACTATAAGGAGGTGATCAACCCCACCCTCGGTAACCAGAATTATTTCTATATGTTGACTAGCACTAAGAAGAAAATGAACATTGCTAGGATAAGAACTAATTCTCATGAGCTTCGAAGTGAGACCAGGTGGTGGTCTACTCCCAAGACTCCTTGGGACGATAGAATCTGTCAGATTTGTGATACTAAGAAGGTGGAAGATGAAAAACACTTCCTTTTAGACTGCTCGACTCTTGCCCACATCCGCTCTCAATTCCCTATCATCAGCCACACCTCCAATCTTCTTGACTTATTAAGCCAACCCAACTATAGCGATCTTGGAGCGCTTCTTTCCCTTCTCCTTGATCATAGAAACAAGATTTTGAAGAATGACAATTAGACTCTTTTTTTTTGAGGTCCGATAGACCACATTGGTCTTAGTGGACGTTAATCATCATCATCATCATCATCACTCTTTTCAAGGCTTAATTTGTGGTATGTTGCTTGTTAACATAAAGAATTGTGCCTTGATCCAAATAAGAATTACCTTGATTAAGCCATTCACTTACATCACCTTGAAAATATTGACTTAGAAGACCCTTAGGTGATATATTTTGGGAAGCCTCTCGTGTGGTGAAATTTCACTAAAGAGCAAGAGGTGGAGTGCTGAAGTGATAGTGGAAACCTCTTCATTGTTGTATCTTCGTCTGGCTCTTGCCTTGTGAGGCCTCTCACAAGGCCTGCTGGATTTTGAGGCAACAGGGATCATCGGTTTAGCAATGGGACTTGGCTTCTATAGCACTAATATTTAATTGATTTCCAAAGCAATTCTTCATTTGTCTTGTATTTTGTCCACAACTTTGTCTTGTATTTTGTCCACAACTTTATGGAATGTCCTTGTGTTATTGGTTAGCAACTAGAACAAGTCTGCAACAAATCTTAGGAACTTGATCTTCGAACATGGTTCGTTCAAGGACTCAGCATTATATGATAATGCACTGGTTTGCATGGTTTGGTGACATGCCCATTGCAGGAGAGTTTGTCTTTGAAAATCACTTGTTCATGGATTGACCTTCACGATCCTTCTTTGACTTGCAAAAGAGACTAGCATTTTGCCTCCAACGCAAGGTAAGATAATGGAAGAAAATAGCTATATGATGATTTCCTTCCTCCAATAAACAGCAAAATGATTGCAATTAATGCATATAAAATAGGTCTCTTAAAGGATTCATTGAAAAAATTAATTCTTACTTCCTAAGGAGTGGTGGCCAGCCTAAACTACCCGACTGTAGTTTGAACATAAATTATTCGTCTGATGTCTGATTAGAGTGATTTCAAAGCCAAATTAAAGTAGATTCATAGGGCTATCTCTAGTATAAATAGGTTTGAAATTGATTTTAAATGTATATCAAAAATGCTGAGAAACAAGCCGCAGGGTATAACTGTTTTTTATTTCCAAACTAGATCAATAATCAAAGCTTTTGTCATAACTTTTCGTTCAATAATGGATTAACTTGATTCCAATTAGAGATGAAAGTATATTCATATAGGTATATCCATTAGAAACAGTTTTTACAAATGTGAAGAAATGATAGGTCAAGTATACCAATGAACAGCCTAGGAAACCGAGTTTTAGGAGTGTAGATTTAGGATATGCAATTAGTATGTAGGGCATAACCTCCTAGTACAATATCAAAATGACATGATTCCAATTGTATTGTAAACTAAATTCATAGGGGAATATCCCCTATAAACATTTTGAAAAGATCTATGCATTTGGTCTTCCAAAAGTGGATTGTCCCAACTCTATGTTGGGTAAAGTCATTGCCACAAGAATTCAATAACCAAGTTATTTCTCGCAAACAATGACCTAAGTATGTGAGATTTTTCATAGGTATATAGTTTTCAATGCAAGGAATCCCCATACCAAAAATTACAGATACCCAATTCCCAAGTTTTGTTATTGGGCCAACACAAAATACAAAAACAAGACATATAGGTATTCTGTATTTTTCACAATGTTATTCTTCCCTCTAGCAAAATATTTTTGACCCATATCATAATTTACAAGATATGAATAAATTACAGTAGGTCAATTTTAAGGTGTATGCTTAGAACTCCAAGAATTGTAATTTCAAATTTGAGGGAAGTGTTCGAAATTTCATGAATAATGTAAAACATACCTCCTTGGAATGGCTGCCACTTTCTTTGAATGTTCATGTGGGAGCTTCATTAGGCATCTGTTGTTAGCATTGTCCCAAGCATCACCAAGGTTACAAGTGAAAATCGAATCATTCTTTAGATAATCTCTCCTTGTCTTTTCCTCCAATGGAATCCTTATTCACCTTTACTTCTTCCTTCTTCCAAGCTTTCTGCAAAGGAGATTAGTATGGTGGGTGGCTCTTCTAGTACCTGCAATAAAATCTTCTTAACTTAACCCATGTATCTACATGGCCTAGGCTAAATGCAAAACACTACATATGAGATCTTATAAAGAGGGTAGTTCACAATTCCTCTTTGTTTATTCCTATACCATGTGTTGTCCTAAAACAAGTGAAAGAAATATTAGTACACCTTCGAAATCTCCCTAGGAACGATTGTTAGTTCGTGTAGCTCAGATGGGTGTTCTAGTCTCAAATGGTGTCTATGAGACTAAGCAACACAATGGATTAATTTTCTCCAACACTCATAAAAAGTTTCTAAGGAAAATTGTCTTAATTAGAATTAATTAGGCAGTTTAATTATTTTCCTAAGTCTAACTTAGGAAAAGTGGTTAATTAATCGGGATTAATTGAGGCAAATCAATTTTCCTCTGGTAACTTTTAGAAAAGTCATTTGATGGGGCCAAGATGATCTTAGCCATTGATTGAGATTAGATCGTGGCTGTTGATTCGTCAAAGAGAGATTATAAGAGGAGATTGATGGCCATTTGGAGAACAAATTCGAGAGATAGATTCCTAGTGCTAGCAAGGGTGTAGTGATAGCATGGAGGACACTAGCAGTTGAGATCAACAATTATTGAAGATCGAGTTGCTGGGGAAATTTATTCACAACAATTTCCATATTCCCAGTGACAAAGGGAGATTGATTTTATCTGTAGAGGCCAAGTTTCCCCAATAGTGCGAATTGAATCAATGAGGTTGAGTTGCCAGAGCAAGAGAAACTTTGCCAGAGTGATCGATTTGCGTAGGAGAAGCCGAGTTTGCCAGTTAAGGTCAAATTTCTAGAGGAGGCCAAGTTTATTTTCCAGTCAGTGCAAGTTGCCAGTGGAGGGCGAGTTAGCCAGGGCCTCATGCGTGGATCAGTTCAGGGTTCCAAAGGAGGGCTGAATTGAATCAAAGGAGCCAAATTGCTTCTAGGAGGTCAAATTAGCTAGCAGAAGTGAAGAAAATGATTTTCGAGAGGTTTGCTAATTTACGACAAACTATTGTGATAATTTTCAATTACAAAATTGTTGAAGTATAATAAAAATACTCATTTGTAGAATTGGTTTTCACCACTAGGGTTTTTCTAGGGACATTTGTCCAAAAATATCAATGTTTATTATTTTGTGCACCTCTCTAAAGGAACACCCAACTAAACTTAACCTATGACCATACACATCAATGTGAAAATTCCTAAAACCCGGAATCCCTACTGCAACAAATTGATGTTACTTCTCCTACTTGTTAATCCATATAAGTTATTTACTGTGTTCTACGGTAAATATCAAAGTAAATACAACTGCAACATTCACTATTTAAAATAATATGTCGAAACAAGAAACTGAACAAGAAAATATACAACACAATGATAGTTATTTTTGGACAAATGTCCACAGAAAAGCCCATGCAGGAAAACTGGTGCAGCAGTAGTTATTTCTGAATACAAACTCTGGATGCCTTGTTGGCTATCCAGTACAGAGAATATCACTTGCAAAAGAAATTAGTGATATTACCTCACTCTACACTGCAAGTCCCGGCTAATCTAGCAATTGAAACAATGAGTCCCTAGCGACCTCTGTGCTGTCCCTATGCAATCATTGCGTGGCCCTGCGTCAATGCCTCTAAGGAACTGTGTCACTTCCTCTACTGGATCGATTTGATCTCATGAGCCTCAAACTTTAGCCCTCCCGGCTCAAATCATCAACTCCCACTCCCAGAAAATTTCAGACTTTTGCACTGAAGACACTGCGCTGCTTTGCGTGAGCCCTTCGTGGCTCTACGTCACCCTCACTGGGCACTGCGTTGCCTCCTTTGTGTCTTTCTCTGCCTCTCTGTTGTGTATTCTTGGCTCAGGAGAAGATTCTCCAACCAAAAACTATCTCTGCCCCTCTCTGCATGATCACCACGAAATCACTGCGCTACTCTAGCCTCAGCAATTCGATCTGACTGATCAACTCTCTGTGTGTTCTCCAAGTGCCCATCAAGCCTTCTCTTATAATCCTCTCGTTGATCAATCAACGACCCAAATTAGATCCTAATCAATGGCTAGGATCATATTGACTTGATCTTTGCCTTCTTCTAGAAGTTTCACCCACAGTTTAGATTAATACCTATTAATTATTTTAATTTCCTAAGTTTAGACTTAGGGACCCATTAAAAATAATTAATTATTTTAATAAAACTGTCTCCGAGTGGAATTTCCCAAAATGATTTCTGGGTATTGGAGAATGATTGTGTGTTAATTTTAGGTATGGCTTAGAGCAATTTATTTCAATTTTCACAGTTAGCTCAATATCTTTTCCAGATTAGCAATCACATCAGCATTAAACTAAATTGTAGAGAGAACATAAATGTAAATCACAGAAGACAAGCCAAGACAAGAGGACACAAGATGTGGCACTAGCCAGGGACAAACCCCAATGTGGGGAAACCCTTGATCAATTCTTCTTATATGTTCTTCAATAGTTTAGTAGAGAGAGAGATAGTACATTTATAACAGAAGTCAACACTTTGACTTATCTAGATAAGAGCATAGATCATCTTCTAAGAAGATGATACATGAGATCAGTTGAAGACATGCTGCTTCAACTGATTCTCCAAGGTGACTCCTTCACCTCTCATTGTGCTGCATCTTACCATACTGCACCATGCTGCATCCATCATCACAATCCTGGACCTCATGACTGTTGCACTGCTGTCCCATGTGCCATTGTTGAACCATGTTGTCATACAACATGTCTCATGTGCTTGTAGCACTATACTTGCCACTGCTATCCATGCTGTCCATGATAGCCATGCTGTCCATGCTTGCTGTTGTACCATGCTTGTTGCTGTACCATGTGCCTTCTGCGATGTCACAACTGCTGTCCCACTTTGCCTTGCCATACCTTGCAACTATCCCATATGTCTTAGCATACCTTGTTGCTGTCCATGTGTCTTAGCGACACCATGTAACCTTGTTGTCCCTTGTATTGTGGCTCCACCAAGCTTCATTGTTTAGCTATCCCATTCATCTTTGCAGCACTAAGTCACCTGCTGTCCCTTACATCTTGGCAGCACCATGTAGCCCAGCAGTCCCATTTACTTTGCTGCACTAGTTAGCAGCATCATGTAGACTTAGCACTGCTGTACTAGTCGCCTTGCTTGCTGCTGAGCAACACCATGTACCCTTGCTGCCATGTGTTGTTTCACCACGCTGCACTACTGCACTGCATCACTGGTTAGGGCATCACCCTACAACCCTTATCCTCCATACAAATCAACAAACCAACCTTCTAAAGACTGTGGTTCTCCAAGGGAATAACCCTCCACACCTACGCTATTCCTTTTGGCTTTGTTTAACTGCGGCTAAGGCCACGCTATCCACATAGCCCTTCACGTTGTCTAGGGCAGCCTACACGCTGTCCCTTTGACCCTTCATGCTGCGGCTAAGACTCTGATGTCCACACAGCTGTTCCTCGGCCTAATCTGCCCAACAATGCGCACTTGGAACAACCCTTACTTACCATGCTGTTACCTACAACAAACCCTCATTGCAACCCATAAACTTGACTGCGTTAGGGCTTCTCACTTGACTGCATCCTAGGGCTTCTCACTTGATTGCGTCCTAGGGCTTCTCACTTGACTGCGTAGATAATAGGGCTGTCCTCCTTGTAGCATTAGGGCTGCCTTCTTTTACTCCAACGTCCAGGGCTTCCACTCCTAGATTTCTCTTCCACTAAAACCCAAAACAAGTGGAGATAAATCAAGATAGAAGTGTGTGTGGAAATGACTATCAAGTCACTTCTTTTTATATTAAAACATTGAGCACATGTGGGGTTTATTTGGTTGTTGGCCGACCTTGACGAATTGTCTTATAACACAATTAAATTCATAACTACATGAATACTTATCGGAATCGGATGATCTTTAGATCAATCCTACACCTCTCGATGAGAGGGATCCTAGAAAAATATCAGCTGCCATAAATAAGATGACCCACTTGGAGTTTGGCTCTAGTTGCCAATTTTAACAATGTGCCTAAGCCTCCCCGCAAAATTTGAGACTTAGAACACATCCGATGCTACCAGAAATCAACAATCAAAACAATGTTGATCTTGTATATTACTTCATGGAAATAATATTGTAGTTCCAACAACACTTCATATCCCCCAGGAATGAGAATGCTCTAGTTTTTATAGCGTGCGAGGGTATTATTCACGCTCATAAATCGAAACAACGATGTCCCTATATTCCCATGAGGTTTGTTGGTAGTTATAAGCTGAAATTCAGAGTGTTGTGGTCCCAAATGACCGCATCTTCCTAAAATGAGATATAATAATATCTATCCACTTGTTGATTGCAAATTGTCAGGATTGTGAATTAGTTAAATCATTCAAATTGGGGGTGTTGTGATCCATATACAAGTTACAACAAAACAATTAAACTCATTTCTAATCCAATAAAATTGATGCACAAAGATGCCCTATTTTTCGTTATGGGTAAGGGAAAACTCGGTGTTGGATGTTGCTACTTGCTTGATCACGTGCATAGGATGTCGTTATCACAGTATCCTACATTAACTGTGTAGGCTCCAATTGGTTAGAACAATGCTCTGTTAATTTGATCACAGGTGCTCTATTTTGGTCACGTGAAAATGCTCTATTCCAACCTTTATTACATGCAAAGTCCCTCATAATGACTTGGAGGACATGTTGGAGGTGTGCTATAGGTTATATCAACAAACCTCATTAATAATTGCAAATGAACTGTAGTTGCCGGTGAATTTAAAATTTTCCTGTATGTGGAAAAATAGAATTGCATGTGTGGGTGTGCAAAATCCACCTTTTAACAATTGAAATCAAGATGATTTCCCTTTACATCTTCCCATATTTTTATAATATAGGATTCATAGCATATTCTGGACTTTTTTAGTTAAATTCTGATTTGGTTGCTACAACCTAATTCTATAGCAAGCTACTATAGACCTAATTCTATAGCAAACTATTTGGACTCTAGAGAACCCCACAATTGTATATTGACTTTAACCAGTGGTAGGGGATATGCAACAACCATGATTCAATGATCCGTAACATGTGAACCTTTAAATAAATACCCTATAACCACGTGTCCACACGAGCCATCATTGCAAAAGTAATTACAAAATATGTAATTCTTCCAATTGTTAGTGATTATTCAATGAAATACTATGAAGTGCAATGGAAAACACTTTGAGCCTAGATCTCATACATGAGTAATTAAAGTGGCTAATATAGGGTTGTGGGTACGCATAAAGAGAGTAAAAATAAGAAGAGGATGTTCAAAGATGGCGATTTTGTGATCGTTACCCACCAAAATGGGTAACCCTATAGGAGAAAAATTTCTCCTATTCTTGACAGCTAGCTAGTTAGCCACATAGCCAGTAGTTCATGACAACCGCCACTAGCTGATGATTTGCCATTTTATCTCCGCCACTTGCATCAGCCATATGCTTCTCACCCATTCGACAAGAGCACATGGACAAAGGCGGGCTTCTATTCAAAATGTACTTTGAGCATTTTGCAATTGGGTGGTTTTGCTTGTTTGTTTTTGGGAATTCATTATGGATCATGGGGTGATCTAGAAGAAGGATGGGCTTTGACTGTGATCTTGTTCTCTCACCTTAAATGGGGGGTTAATCTTCGATCCTAGTCCAGTGGGACCTCCCCTAATGGCCCAATGGGTATAGGAGAGGCACTACTTGGGAAGCCCTGATTGAGATAGCGTAGTTCCATCTATCCCTATGCCATACTTAACACTTTCCATCATACATTACAAGCCCTTATCTCACCTCCATTCTTCAAGTTCAACTGACCATTGGTTCTTTGGGATTTGGCACCCATATGTCCACATACCTGGATAGGGCCTGAAAACTTTGCCCTAGGAGGTTGATGTAGCTAAAAGAAACAAAAAGAGCATACCATTGCCATAAAAAAATTAAAGGAAAGAAAAATCAAAATGAAAAGATGGTCAGGGACATACAAATTAGCACGTGGGAAAAAGCCTAACATGAGCTCTACCTCACTCATTATGGCCATCACCTGGTTCTTGAGCACATGTTGCTCCATTACATCAAAAGAAGGAACCCTTACATGTCCCAACCTGATAAGCAATGAACTGACTCATCATTAAGGGGTAATACAACTGTTATATCATTCAAAGCAAGCTCTAATCCTTGAGCTACAAGCAATAATACAAATAAAAATCAATAAAAAGTAATAGGCGCACAACGGGGTGGAAAAACAAACGCCGAGTTGGTATCTCATGCATCAATGATTGCTCTGTTCTCACATCTATACACTCAAGATGTGGATCCCCCATCAATTGGTCCCTTTGACCATGGCACTTGGCCATGAAGCCTTATCCCCTCCGTTATCATCATTATTATTCACTAACACCTATCAATTGAAGGGTGGACTGAGGAAATGTTACTTCCCCTTAGGGGTTGGAAACACCTAATAGGGTTGTCCTTTAGCCACTCCTACCTTGGGAGAAAACACCATTGTGAGTTCAAGGCCATGATTTTGGAAGGTGAACCTTATATGAAGTATTAAATAGCCCATGACACTCAAGCTTGGCTCACTTAGATGCAATAAGGATTTTTGTCCCTAATGATAGGTTGCTTTCACTAGAATCTGTGTTGTGATTGTCAGGTGGTCCAAAAACCCATGTCTTGGGCACCTTATCCATAGGTACCTAGGCCATCAGAGAAGTATATTGGCACTATCAAGTGAAGCGTTGAGACACTTGAGCCTCCTAGTAGCAACAACATATGACACATGTTCCAGGGCACACCTTGCACCCAGGACGTTGTACCACTTTGCACTAGATTTTATGATTCTTTAGGATGACACACTTGGACCCAACATGCCCCCAGTCGGCCTTAGCACAAATTGATGGATGGCAATTGATTCAAGGGCCAAATGAGGATGATCTCACCTTAAGAGACTAGGGAGGTCTAGTTGCACTTGGAAAACCCTCAATGCTAGAGTAGGGATTGACACTTTGAGAAATTGGAGACCCATAGAGACCACTCTGAGGTGCCCCAGCTAGATTGTGGGACCATAGGGAGCCATTGAGGTGGATTTGAGGGCCAACCCTCAAGTCATGATTTTTACATGCTTCTACATCACATTTGGCACCTCCTAACACTTGAACATGGCATTTGGAGGCCATTTTATGCATGGTGTTAGCTATGGAAGCCTAGTAACTCACACGTGTGGGCTTGTTTCAACATTAATGATGAGAGATAGTGGGTTGGCTTGTAACCCAAGCATGTTGAGTGATTTAACTTGTATTTAGGGGCTTTTAGGCTAATAATAGAATTTACCCCCCTCATATAAATAGAAGAGAGGATTATTTCATTTGAATCATCATCACTTGGACTATTTCGGCCCTCCCTAAGAGATACTTGTTAAAAATGGTTAACTAATTGATCAATAATTAAAAATACCTAAATCTAACTTAGGAAAATTGATTAATTAATGGGTATTAATTGAGGAAATCGACTTTTTATCTAGAGACTTCCAGAAAAGTGTATTGATGGAGTCAAATTGATCTTAGTCATCGATCACATTTAGATCTTGGTCGTTAATGCTCCAATGAGAGATTATAAGAGCAAGTCAATGTGATGGAGATAGACACATTTCATAGTTGTGGAGCGAATTAGCTAACGAAGATTGAGCTACCCAGATCAGAGCTTCAGTGAGGGCGTAGTTCGAGTTGGGGGGGAGCATCAAAAAGAGGGAGCAACATAAAAGTTGGGAGTAGGATTCCACAGATTTCCAATGTTTCTCCAGTGCCTGAATGGTAGGAGACTGGAGCTGAATTAAATGCAGAGAGGGTCGCAGAAACTAGTGTGAATAGCCAAAAACCCTTGAGCGAGTTGCCAAAAGAGAGAGAATTCAGTTGTTGGAGGCCGGAATAGCTTCCAGGAGGCAGAGTGAGTCACTTCCAGAGGTAGAGGGAGGCAGAACGGCTCACTTGGGGCCAATTTCTAGGCAGTGCAAATTATCTAGAGCCAATAGTGCGAATTCCAGGCTATAGTACGAGTAGCTAGTGTGGGGTTCGAGTAGGCTAGAGCAGGCCGAGTTATTTAGCAAAGGAGACCTGAGATCTCCAGATTATTTTGGCCAATATATTCGCCGGAGAATTGCTAGTTGGGGATCTAGAGTATTGTACTCTAAAATTTGCTGCATAATAATAAAATAAACCCTCATCTATTGCACCACCGATTTTCCCTTTGGGTTTTTTGGGGACTTTTAGTCCAAAACAATTGTGTCAAATTTTTATGTGTGTGCATTTATTTTTAGTTCCTTATTTTACTTCTATGACGTGTTTTATATGTGAAGAATGCATCAGTGAGTTATTTGCCATTTGTCATAAACAAATAAATTGCTAATCAGTTAGGAGAATAATTTCCAGTTGATGCATTCGTGGAAATTTCACATGGTATTAGAGCGTCATTGATCAAATCGACGGCTCAGAAGTAGTTTTGTGCAATTTCAGAGGGAGATCAGAAGCACTAGTTTCTAGATCTGCGCAGGCTAGCCAGGTGGTGCAAATTATTGGGACGGGGAAATTGATTTCTAGTTTAGGGTGAAGGAAAAAACTTGATTTGTTCCAAAAACAGAGTTTGCAGGCAGTGTGGTTGGTAAGAAGTAGTTCTAGTGAGTAGATTAGTTGATTCGTTGAGTAGATCTGAGCGCAGAAGATTTGTCGCAAGGGTTGTAGTTGTATATCTGCGCTGAGAGGAAGAGAAAAACACACAGAGGAGATTTCCAGAATTTCTCAGAGGATTTCCAGTTTTTAGGAGGAGATCTGTGATTTCTAGTTGGAGCAGGCCGTAGAAGACTTGCTAGTTCAGCGAGTGAGTGCTTCAGGAGCAACAGTAATGTGCCAGATTCTGGAGAAGGACTTTTGGAACATAGAGCGAGTTGCCTGGTGGAGGAGTAGTAGGCAGTGCGAGTACCAGACAAGGATTTCAGGAGGCAGGTGTGAGCAAATCTATGCATTCCTGAGGGAGTGCGAGTAGCAAAAGGAAGGCCGAGCAGGAAAGAGAAGGATATTTCTGCACTAGTCTCCAGTTTATTTGAGTTTCGTAGAGAAGGCTTCAACAAGACTCAAAGATCAGGAGAGACTTGACAGAGCCTCTAACTTTGGTGTCTGGAAAGCCAGAATGGAATTTCAATTGGATGAGCATGGCTTGAAGGAGTTCGTGACAAATTTCATGGCAGAACAGCTATAAACCTTCAAGAAAGAGATGGCCAAGACTAAGAGGATGGTCCTAGACGGGGTTCGGGATCACATTGTACCACATATTGTAGACAAGAATATGGCAAAAGACATCTGGGATGCCGTTGTGAAGCTATACCAAGATCCATCTAAGAATCACAAAATGATTCTGAAAGAGTAGTTGAAGACAACAAAAATGCAGAAGGGTGAGAGCGTGACTTCCTATCTCACTAGAATTTAGAATGTTCAAGATGAGCTAGCAACTGTAGGAGAGAAACCTGAAGACAAAGAACTTGTGCGAATAGCTCTAAATGGGTTTACCAAGGAATGACAGCCGTTTGTTTAGGGGATCACTAGACGAGATCAACTACAAGATTGGGAATGCCTATGGAATGATTTCATACAAGAGGAGCTAAGGCTTATTAGTTTAGTCGAAGGCACTACCAACAACAATAGCAGGGGACCGAAAGCTAAGGAGGAGGAAGAAGGAAACGTTGTCCTTGCAAGTAAAGGGAAGGAAAAGAAGGGTCCCAACCAGGGATTGAGCTCAAAATGAGGCGAGAAGAAGAAAAAGGACCTATCGAAGGTCAAATGCTTCAGATGTGGTGAATTTGGTCACTACGTTGTTGATTTCTGGTAGCATTGGATGTGCTCTAAGTCTCAAATTTTGCAGGAAGGCTTGGGCACATGTATTCCAAAGAACCCAGAAAGCGTTTTGGGAAATTCCACCCGGAGAGAGTTTTATTAAAATAATTAATTATTTTTAATAAGTCCCTAAGTCTAAACTTAGGAAATTAAAATAATTAATGGGTATTAATCTAACTGTGGGTGTAACTTCTAGAAGAAGACGAGGATTAAACAAAAATGATCTTAGCGATTGATTAGCTTTTATTCTGGGACGTTGAATGACAACGAGGAGATTATTTAAGGAGGCTCGAGGGTCATTTGGAAAATACACAGAGAGTTGATCAGTTAGATCGAATTGCTAAAGCTAGAGTAGCGCAATGATTTCGTAGTGATCACGCAGAGAGGGGCAAAGAGAGTTTTGGCTCGAGTATCTTCTCCAGAGCCAAGAACACTCAACAAAGAGGCATAGAGACACATAGAGGAGGCAACACAATGCCCAAAGAGGGTGATGCAAAGCCAGGAAGGTCTTACGCAGGGCCCACGCAGAAGCCTTTCATGCAGAGGTCCGAAATTTGCCGAGGAGGTTGACGTTCTGAGCCAAGAGGGCTGGAGTCAGCTCCTGAGAGCATATTGATCCAACAAAGATGTGACACAGTGCCTTAGAGGCTGACACAGGCCCATGCAATGACTGTGTAGGGGCAGCGCAGAAGTAGCCAGGGACTCGTTGGTTCAGCTGCCAGATCGACTGGGACTTGCAGTGTAGAGTGAGGTAATCTCACTAATTTCTTCTGTCGAGTGATATTCTCTGTACCAGATTGCCAGCAAGGCATCCAAAGGTTGTATTCAGAAATAACTTCTGCTTAATAATAAAAACCCTCAGATTTGCTGCACTGGTTTTCCTGCATTGGGTTTTTCTAGGGACATTTGTCCAAAAACAACTGTGTCATTTGTGTTTTATATTTCTCTTGTTTAGTTTCTTGTTTCGACATATTATTTAAATGGTGTAGGCTGCAGTGTATGTATTTCAATGTTTGTCGTAGGAAACTGCAAATAACTTGTTCATGTAAATCTAACAAGTAGGAGAAATATCATTAGTTGATGTAGTAGGGATTCCGGGTTTAAGGAATTTTCACATGGTATCAGAGAATTGTAGGTGAAGTAAGAAGAATAGTGCCAGAGAACCCAATGCGAAACAGAGAAGGAGGTTGAATAGCTGCAGGAGGCAGCGATTTGAATCCCCAGAGGGTTTGTGTAGTCCAAGCCAGGAGGGTTGAATTTTCGAGGAAAGTCTCTCTCTGAGTGAGTCGACAGAGAGGAAGGGCTTCCAGATCGAAATTATGCCGTGACAGAAGGAGCAACCCAACAAATTCAGCGTGAGGAAGAGTTGGTGGGACGCAGTTTTTCGGCAGGTAGATTGCTGGGCTGAAAGACGTCAAAAGAGAGAGGAGGAGCATAGTGAGGGAATTTTTCCTCAGTAGACTTCCCGCCAAGAATTCCATTTTCTTATTGGCTGGGCAGCAGCAGTAAGGAATAGAGAGGAGTAGTTCAACATTTTCGTGGCAGAGATGGCAGCCAGTGGACTGAGAGATTCAGATAGGTTGGATGGGGCAACCAACTATGTGACTTGGAAGGCAAGGATGTTGTGTCTTCTAGATGAGAATTTTCTCAAGGTCTATGTCGACAGCATGGTGGTCGAGCCTGCAGATCCAAATTAGCTGAAGAAGTACAAGGGAGAAATAGTGAAGGCCAAGAGTATGATCCGTGATGGAGTAAAGGATCATGTAGTTTGTCACATCGCTAGTAGAGGGACTACTAAGGAGATGTGGGATGCCTTGGCAACGTTGTGTCAATGATCTTCCGAGCAGCAGAAGATGTACTTAGAAGAAACTGACATTTGCACAGATGCAGAAGGGGGAGTGCATAGATTCGTTCCTCACAAAGCTTCAGGAGACTCGGGATGAGTTAGCAGCTATGGTGTCTACACCTCAAGGTTCCGAGATGGTGAGACTGGCCCCCCTAAACTCAGTCTCAAAAGAGTGGCAAGTCTTTGTTCGGAGCATCCTGTGCAGGGTAGCTTTGCTAGACTAGGATAGTATGTGGGCAGCTCTCAAGCAGGAAGATCTGAGGAGAGATCTAGTCAAGTGTAAGCTTGACAAAAGCAACAGTAGTGGGTCGAATCCCAAGGAGGAGGAAGAAAATGTAGGAGTAGCGGAGAGGAAAGAAGGACGTCTCGAAGATCAAATGCTTTAGGTGTGGTGAAATGGGTCAGTGCGCAACACAATGTCCTCTTAAGAAGAAGGACAAAGATGAGAAGCACGATCCTAAAGCTACACCCGCAAAGATCGAGGAGGAGTTTGCCATGACAACCGAGATACCTCTAGGAGGGAGGTGGGCTGATTTAGAGCCATAGTTCAAAAGAGCTACAGATGGGTAGGATCCCTGAGGAGCCCACCTCTCAGATCAATTCCTTGCTATAGGAGCCTAGATCAAAAGTAGCAGGATGGACCAGTGTCAGGTGTTGCAGAGGAGTGTTGGAGTGACAGATGAAATGGCTAGAACGCCAAGTCTGAGTAGCATAGTGCAGAGTTGCAGCAGTGTAGGGAGGAACAATGTAGTAGCAGCAGGAGCGCAATGGCTTCAGAGGGATGGCGTGGGACTAGCAACAGTTATATCTTCAACATCGAGATGCATTTATGCTGAACACTTTTTCAGTAATTTGGGATGTTTTTTTGTTGCTGATGCAGTAGCAACAACAGTTTGTAGTGTAGGGGCAGTTGGTAGTGGCAGTGCCAGCAGTAGCACTGATGCAGAAATTCAGAGGGAGCTGTAGTACGAATGCAATGTTGACATTGACAGTGTTAGCAACAACGCAGTAGTTTGTGGACGACATGTCAGACATCAACAATGCAGAGGACGATGTTATGAAGTCAGGGTGATGCTTTAGTGCGAGGCATTGCTAGAGCACTTTCCTCACTAAGAGGGAGTGTTGATTTAGGGTAGCATCAAATGTGCTCTAAGTCTCAAATTTTGCAAGAAGGCTTGGGCTTCCAATGAACTTAAAAAGCGTTTTGGGAAATCCCCCCCGGAGACAGTTTTATTAAAATAATTAATTATTTTTAATAGGTCCCTAAGTCTAAACTTAGGAAATTAAAATAATTAATGGGTATTAATCTAACTTTGGGTGTAACTTCTAGAAAAAACGAGGATCAAGCAAAAATGATCTCAACCATTGATTAGCTTCTAATCTGGGCCGTTGAATGTCAACGAGGAGATTATATAAGGAGGCTTGAGGGTCATTTAGAAAACATAGAGAGAGTTGATTAGTCAGATCGAATTGCTGAAGCTAGAGAAGTGCAGTGATTTCGTAGTGATCATGCAGAGAGGGGCAAAGAGAGTTTTGGCTGGAGTATCTTCTCCAGAGCCAAGAATACTCAATAGAGAGGCAGAGAGACACACAGAGGAGAAAACACAGTGTCGAGAGAGGGTGACACAGAGCTAGGAAGGGCTCATGCAGGGCCCATGCAGAGCAGCGCAAAAGCCTTCCACACAGACGTCCGAAATTTGCTGAGGAGGTTGACATTCTGAGGTGGGAGGGTTGGACTCAGCTCCTGAGAACAAATTGATCCAGCAAAGAGGTGATGCAGTGCCTTAGAGGTTGACGTAGGCCCACGCAGTGATTGCGCAGGGGCAATGCAGAAGTAGTTGTGGACTCATTGGTTTAGTTGCCGGATCAGCCGGGACTTGCAGTGTAGAGTGAGGTAATCTTACTAATTTCTTCTGCCGACAGATATTCTCTGTACTAGATTGCAAGCAAGGCATCTAGAGGTTGTATTCAAAAATAACTTCTACTTAATAATAAAAACCCTCAGATCTGCTACATCGATTTTCCTGCATTGGGTTTTTCTGGGGACATTTTTCCAAAAACAACTGTGTCATTTGTGTTGTATCTTTCTCTTGTTTAGTTTCTTGTTTCGACATATTATTTTAAATGGTGTAGGCTACAATGTATGTATTTCAATGTTTGTCGTAGGAAACTGCAAATAACTTATTCATGTAAATCTAACAAGTAGGAGAAATATCATCAGTTGCTGCAGGAGGGATTCCGGATTTAAGGAATTTTCACATACGTCATCCAGTGTCCGAAGAGGAAGAAGGACAAGAAGGGGGAGCAAACAACAACCTTGACAAAGATAGATGAATTAACAAGAAGATTGAAGGAATTTGCATTGATTGCAGCGATACGTCTTGATGGTGGAGGAACTTGATACTTAAGTGTGTCAGGATGGGCAGGGTCTAGTTCAGAAGCAACAAGGAGATCAATTAGACCAGTACCAGTTGTTGTAGCAGGACCATCACCTTTGCTACAGGGGCCCACAATATTCAGTAGCAGGTGATTAGCTTCAATAGTTGCAGTCAATTACTTGGACGATAGTTGTAGAACTTGGAGCAGTTAGATGCTTGAGAGGTTGTTGCAGAGTCAACTAGAAGCAGTTAGGTACTTAAGAGGCAATTGTAGATCCAAGTGCAGTTAGAGGTTCGAGAGACAGTTGTAGTGACATAGTAGATCAGTAGAGATCGAGTTTGGAAATTCGTGTGATTGGAGGAGACAGTGTGAATTGCCTAGTTGCAAGTTGCAAGTGCAGTTCCAGCTAGAGTGACACTCCATGTAGGGGTTTCCATCCAGGAGAGATTCCTCAGTTCTGTTTCAGAGGGAGATTAGGTGAGATCAGACTCACTATTGCAGTAGTTGCAGCAATAGTGCAGGAATAGTGGAAGAGCAATGGCAACAACAATGTGAGATAGATTAGAGTTTGTGCAATGGCATGATGGAAAGTGAGAGCTAGTTCTATCACAGATGTTAGACATCAACAGTGTGGTCAGTCCAACTACAGGATGTAGAGAAGTATGGTGGAGAGAGAATATCTTCCTCGCTAAGAGGGAGCATTAGTTTATGGATTTTTGGTAGCATTGGACAAGTGTTCTAGTCTTGATTTATGTCTAAGAGGCCAAGGAACACGAGATCTCCAAAACCCATAAAAGGTTTCGAGAGAAAACACCTAGAGACCACTCAATCGAATTAATTGATCAATAATTAAAAACGCCTAAGTCTAATTTAGAAAATTGATTAATTAATGGGCATTAATTAAGGAAATTCACTTTTGCTCTAGAGACTTCTATAAAACTTAAAAGTGTATTGGTGGAGTCAAGTTGATCTTAGCCATCGATCACGATTAGATCTTGGCCATTGATTCTCCAACGAGAGATTATAAGAACAAGTTGATGAGATGGAGATAGACATAGTTCATAGTTGTGGACCAAGTTAGCTAAGGCAGATTGAGCTACCCAGTTCACAACTTTAGTGAGGGTGTAGTTCGAGCCAGAGGCAGAGCATCAAAGAGAGGGTGGAAAAGAAAATTTGGGAGCAAGATTCTGGAGAATTTTTCAGTGTTTCTCCAGTGCCAAAGTGGCAGGAGACAAGAGGTTGAATTAACTGCAAAGAGGGTTGTTGATTTTTGTAGCATCGGATGTGTTCTAGCCACGAAACTTTGTGGAGAGGCTAGAATACATGTATTCTCCAAAACCCATAAATTGTTTATGGAAATTCCACCTAGAGACGACTTAATTAAAATAATTAATCTTTTTTTAATGGTGCCTAAGTCTAAACTTAGGAAAACTGATTAATTAAAGGGTATTAATTAAGTCATGGTGAGAATCTTCTAGAAGAAGACATGGATCGATTTCTAGTTAATCTTAGCCATCGATTATGTTTTAATCTTGGCTGTTGAAGCCTCAACGAGAGATTATAAGAAGAAATTCGATGAGGGTTGGAGAACACACTTATGCAGTTCGATTTTGCTAGGAAATCGATTTCCAGAGTAGCAGCTGTGTGTTGCCGGAAGTGATTCAGTGAAGTCGAAGCAGTGAGAGAGGGGCAGGGATAGTAAGGCCGGAAGGAAGTTTCTCCAGTCTGGTGAGTGCATAGCAGAGAGGCAGTGAGTGCCATAGAGAGGCAACGCAGAGCTTCAGAGGGAGATTTGTATTTTGCTGAGGAGAAGTCAAAATTTAGTGCCAAAAGCCGGAGTGGGAGCCTGGAGGCCAGGAAGATCAATTTTTCAAATAGCGGCTGATCAGTTAGCGAGAGAGAGCTGGTCCGAGCTGGGTGACACAGATCTACCTAGGCTGATGCAGAGGCAACAATAGGCAAATCATCTTGAGCCAAGGTCAGTGTTGGATCACAGTGGGAGTGAGATTTTTCTGACTAGATCTCCTTTCAGTTATTTCTCTGTTGGAAAGCTAGATTTGAGCTTCCATAGATTTGTAGTCAGATTTACTATTGCATAATAATAAAACCCTCAGCTGCTGCACCGACTTTCCCAAGTTGAGTTTTTCCAGGGACATTGGTCCAAAAATAACAATGTTATTTGTGTATTTGTGCATCTATTCTTCCAACATTATTTTTCTTCCGCAATATTTATTTTGTGAAGGTTGTAGTGTATTAGTTTCGATATTTTCCGTAGGCAACTAATAATTTGTTCAGTTGATTTAGCAAATAGGAGAAACCTGATTAGTTGGTGTAGTAGGATTCAGGATTTCCGAATTTTCACAAGGGCCGCAGAAGCCAGTGCGAATAGCCAGAAACCCTTGAGCAAGTTGCTAGAAGAGAGAGGATTTAGTTGCCAGAGGATGGATTAAATTCTAGGAGGTAGAGCAAGTCACTTCTAGAGGCAAAGGGAGGTAGGATGACTCACTTGGGGCTAATTTCTAGGTAGTGCGAATTATCCAAAGCCAACAATGCAAATTCCAGGCTAGGGGAGGCTGAGTTGTTTAGCAGAGGAGAATAGGGATCTCTAGATTATTTCGGCCAATATATTTTTTGGAGGATTGCTAGTTGGGCGTCCAGATTATTGTACTCTCAAATTTGCTACATAATAATAAAATGAACCCTCATCCGTTGCACCGATTTTCCGTTGGAGGATTTTCCGAGGACTTTTAATCTAAAACAATTGCGTCAAATTTTTATGTGTTTGCATCTATTTCTCAGTTCCTTATTTTACTTCCGCAACGTATTTTTTTGTGAAGAATGCATTAGTGAGTTATTTGCTATTTGTTATAAACAAATTAACTGCTAATCATTTAGGAGAATAATTTCCAGTTGGTACATTCATGGAAATTTCACAATTTTTGGCCTCTTGTATCTTTGGAGAGATGTGATCTATGGAGTACTTTGCATATTGGAGCTACTTTCTTGTCTTTGGAGAAGTTATCTTGGATCAATATTAGATTGTTCATGCATTTCATCTTGTAAGTGTACTTTTTCATTGAAGAAATTTTTATTTTATGTCTAATGTATAGAATGTAGTGGTTATCTAGTGTTTTCTATTGCACCATTGATTATTGAAGACTAATTGTATAGAATCTAGATATCCTAATTGTATGCATTATTCATGTATGGAATGTGAATGGTAATTCCCTTGGTGAATTCTTGTTATAGCTCTCTCAAGTGTCTTTGATCCCTCACAAAGATAATAGCTAGGGTTTTGGTGTTAGGGCATCAAAATATCCTTACTCCTTTGCAAGATTTAGTTAATCTTTAACACCCATAGACTCCATCAACCCAAGGAATAGGTAATGGCCTTATCATTTTGATGATCACGCTTTATGTCATTCGTAAATTGAATTTTGCTCTCCTTATCTCTCTAAATTTCGTCCCTCTTAAGGATAAGTGACCTCATCTAGGGCTTGGTGCGAAATTGTCTAGGGGGGCAGGTTTTGGTATTAGAAGGATTCAATGTTAAGAGAAGGATTGGTTGCCTCAAAATCATACTCCCTTGTGGCTAATCCATCCATTTTCACCATAATTTCTCTTGCCCTAGCTATTTTCCCTAGGAGAAACCCTAGTTTGGTTAAGCTTCAACTTGAGGGCTTCTTGACGGTTTCATAATCCATTGGATTGCTAGTACTCATTATTGAAAACATTTTCCTTGATACCTTGACCTTAAGATATTCCATTTTGCATGCTATCAATCAAACCATAGGTATAGCGTGCCCTAGTTTGATCTCTCTAAAGGATGTGAATTGGCTCTTCATCATTGTTTGAACCTTGTACTTAATATGAGGCATCCTTTGAAGCCTATTGTCTCACCTTGAACCTCTAGCCTAGAATATCTCTTGTAGGTGACCTTAGGACTCCTCCCATTGGTGAAAATCCATAAAGAGTAGGGGTTGTTCATTGTGGCGACGATGGGCCATTACGTCATTGTTGTCACTTGGTCTAGTGCTTTCCATGTAGGGTATCCCTTTATAAGACTTGCTAGATTTTAAGGCAACTATGACTCATCACCTTGTATTGATTTTAAACAATGTCTAGGGAAACATGCCAACATAAATTTGCATGGAAACCCTAAAGTTCTCATTCATACTTGAGAACCATATCTTTTTCTCTGTCAACTTATTGTATCAACATTCCTTTTGGTATTTTAATAACAAATAATTTTTCCATAGCATTGTTGGAAGTCGCATTCTGGAAGAAATATATATGTTGATAGGTGTTTATATTTTGGAATTGGAAAGGTGTGGGTGAGTTCACTTGTTGTCCTCCCTTTTAATCCTCATCATCCAATGTTAAACTCTCATGAGGGTTAAAACCACTCCAAATGGGCGATCACCACTTTCCCACCGAAATAAAATATTGTTTTTAGAGACGTTCATGTAGTATCATGGCTATTGGTGGGTTGCAGATGGCAGGAACCCATCGTCGTTGGTCTTCCAAGATCTTTCACATGGAATCTGTATCCATTGGGCATGTGCGCGTTTCTTAGACATGAAATTCAAAAGGAGCTTAGGAAAGGATAGACAATTGGGGAATACTCAATAATTCAGCCACTACAACCCTTCCAACATGTAATTTTCACATCTCCATTCAGAATCTGAAATCGAGAAAGAAAAATGTTTCAAGGTCGATACACCTTACTTGCATTGCAAACTTTAGCTCTTGTAACAATGGGGATGTCTGTGAAAATTTCATCTATCACAACTACTAGAAATTATTTTTCTAATTGTTAATTTATTTAACAATTTATCTGCTATCTGCTATGGAAAATATCAAATAATTCACACTTTTATTTTCACGAATAAACTGCGGAAGAAAATAGCGTTGGAAACTGAGAAAATACTAGCACACACACATAAAAATTTAACACAGTTATTTTTGGACAAATGTCCCCAAAAAAACCCAACTTGGAAAAAACCGGTGCAGTAGCTGAGGGTTTTATTATTATGCAATAGTGAGAGAAAATCTGAGTACAACTGGATGCGAAATCTGACAATCCTATAGAGAAAAATACTGGCAAAAATATCTAGAGGGAAATTACCCTTACTTCGGGCAATTCTGACACTGGACTGCCTTTGAAAAGCAAGCCCTCCAACTGGGTCTGCCCAGGACTTGCGTCAACCTGAAGCTGCCTACTATTGGCTGGGAAAATTCTTCTTCGACACTCTAGGACTCCTCCCCGACCTCTGGAGCTAAAGACGTCTTCCCTCTCAACAAATCGAATTGCCTTCTGAGGCTTCTGCGCTAGGACTGCGCAGCCTCCTAGAGAAACTTTGGCCTCTGCAAATGCACTCAGTGGATTTGGAAAATTTCCTCCAGCCTCACTCTCTTGGCCCCTCATTGTCTCTGCTTCGATCTCTGGCTTTCCGGCAACTGCTGCTGCTCTCTGGAAATCAAACTGCCAAGGAAATTGAACTTCACAAGTGTTCAAGTGTATTCTCCAAGTGCCCATCGACTTCTTATAATCTTCTGTTGGAGCACCAACAACCAAGATTAAAACTTAATCAAGGGCCAAGATCATATCAGAGTCTATCCATGTGAGTTTCTAGAGAATTCTCACCTTGACTTAATTAATTCTGATTAATTAACCAGTTTTCTTAAGTTTAGACTTAGGAAACATTAAAAAATAGGTTAATAATCTAATTAAGTCATCTCTAGGTGGAATTTCCAGAAACGATTTCTAGGTTATGGAGATCTCATGTATTCTAGCCTCTCCACCAAGTTTCGTGACTAGAACACATTCGATGCTACAAAAAACTAACAATGTCAGAAGGACTTGTCCTAATCTTCACAATGTTACTTGTGTTGTATAAAGGGCAATGTTGGTGATGTGCAAATTTGTAATGCAGAAGAATAGTTTGAGAGTAATTTCTCTAGATAATTTGAAGCGAAATTATGATAGCGCTATAGGGAAATTTTGCACCTCACAGTATGGTGAAACATTGTTGGGAGTTGTTGACCACACGTGTCAACAGTCCAAGAAGCAGGGTACAAAGCAGTGGAAATTTTTTTTCAACGATCTTTGCCATCATTCGACTTTAGTTTTATCATTGTAAACCCAATTTCTGCTTTTATATTGTAAATGATTCTAGTATGACTATTAAGCCATGTAACAACACCTAGGTAAGCCTATGATTTTTGTCAAAGGGTTTCACTCTAGGGAGTTTTTTAACCTCCCCAAATTATCTGTGTTTGTAAACACAAATAATTGGCAGAGTTTTTCTCCCAGATATACCCCAAAGCTAGGGTGGAATTCTTTGATAAGGGCTTAGGTGAGTCCTAGTGTTTATCGAGTCTATGTATTTTTCATACTAGATCATGTGTCTTGTTGCAGAATTGGGTAAAGTCTTGAGGGTCTATGTCAAATGTGTATTTCCCCTTCTAAGGGTTGATATTGTAATATTTTGATGTAAAAGTGTCTTGGAATAATTTAGTGCATGGTTACTCATAATTAGACACCATGGCTTAATTATTTTTTAGATCCACTTAGAGGGTGGATAGAAAAATATTCCCCGCTAGTCTTTTAATTAGTTTTCCTGTCAAAAATAAAAGGAAATAATTAAACAGAAAATTAATTAAATTTGAGTAAAAAATTAATATAAGAGAAATTAAATTTTCTCCAAGTGGAAAACCATAAAAAAATCGTGGGTTGGAAAAGAATTAAATTTTGAGGGTCTTCCACCAAGGAAAAAATCAATTTTTTTTAAGAGAAATTGACCCTTTGGACCTTGGTGGTCAAGTCAAATTGAATTTTTTGAGGATAAAAGTCCAAAATATTATTTTTTGGACTAGGAAAAAGGGGTTTGAAGAGAAATTTGAATTTTTTCTCAAAATTAAAGGAATAAAATTCCATCAACGAAGGAGATCAAGTTATTTCAAAAGAAGATCGATGGATGAGATTATTTTGACGAGGATCAACCCAACTAGCCATTGTTTCCACTTGGGGGGGTTTATTCCTCTCAAATTTTCTATATAAGGAAGCCTTTGAACTCCTATTGTAGCATGGTCTATTGTTGAAGATCTTTGTACTGGGCTAAGCTCTGCTGAAACTATTTTTGAATAATAAAGCATAAGACTTTGGGGTTCAATTCGTGGTGTTTCTCATTTGTTGATCTGTGGTATGTGCTAGATGAATTATTTTTCTATGCTTTGAGCTATTACATTGCATGATTATTATTTCAATTGCCAGTAGTAGGAACATCTATTAGCACAAGTATCTTGCTTTAGGTGTTGGGCTAGAGTAAGCACTCTAGATCTAGCGAAGTTTGGTAGGTATCTCCAGATTTATAGATCTCTTGTGTGAATCGAACCCCTTTGATTTAATAATCTATTTTTCGAAGTGCATTGAGCTACAGGTTGCTCCAGCCCTTGGAAACCCCAAGTTCACAGACTGTGAGGGGATAACATTTTGTTTAGCTCCAAGTCTTAATCTAACGAATTTTTTGATGTAGGGGGTTTTGCCAAAATTTAAACTTAATTAATTTCTCTCATCTATTTACTTGTGCTACAAAGATTTAATATGCTAATAAGAGCAATTTTATTTTTGTAAATATTGTAGATATTTTGTAAATAGATCTACTAACCCTTGTATTGTATTTTTATTCTTGTAATATAATTATTAGGGGTTTTTCTTAATGGTTTTATTTTGAATTAAATTTCAAAATATTTTTCATAGATTGATTATCCTTGAAGGGTTTTAAAGTTTTATTTGTAATTTCAAATAATTTGTGGATAAATTTTATTACTAACCCTTGTTTATATTTCGATTTTCTTGTGTATGTATATTGTTTCCTAACGTGGGTCTTGCCAATCTAAGTCTAGAGGCTAGGGTTTCTTCATGTAATTGTTGTTTGTAGGTGTTAAACACACATGTGGCAGCAAGAGAATCTGAAGGATAAAACATGAGAGTATAATTTTTATTAACAAGAGATATACATTTATAGTACATGGTTTGACCGTTGGGTTTCACATCCCAAGGTCTCTTGGACTTCTTTTTGTCTATTCGGCTTCCACACTAACCCATTGAGGATTAGGTGTCCAACATTCCCCCCTTAATCCGAAGGGTTATGTATGAGTCCAAGAAGAGAGCTGTAATACAAAATGTGCAAAAATGCATGGCAGCACTAGGCTGAATGTGCTCTCTGAAATGTTGGTATAAAGGGCAGTGGTTTAAGGATGACCACCAACACTGGAACGCTTAGTGCAGTTCCCGGAACTCTTCCAAAACTGGCAAGAAGCTGAAGTCTTCTGCTAGAGGAAGTGCTCCTATTGTTTTGAAGAGGGAAACCTTCAACCATGAAAGGGAGGTCTCACCTCGCATAAAAGGGAGAACTTCAACCTGAAAAGGGAAGTCTCAACCTGTGATGGTTTAAGGATGACCAACAACTCTGGAATGCTTAATGCAATTCCTGGAACTCTTCCAAAATTGGCAAGAAGCTGAAGTATTCTGCTAGAGGAAGTGTCCCCAATTTTGTTCTTGGAATTCTTCCGAAGCTGGCAAGAAGCTGAAGTCTTCTGCTAGAGGAAGTGTCCCAGATTACCAACTGAAGGCATGCTCAGGGGCATCTTTGTTTCTGGCTACAACTCTAAAATTGGTGTGGCAGGTTGTGGCTCAGGCTCGCTTGATGTGACTTTGAAGCTTGTAGATGACCATCATTTCCCCCCTGTCAGATACAAGGTGAGATGATGGAGAAAACTCAACTGCAAGACTGTTCAATACTCTGGAACAAGTTCTGACATGTGATTGGAATATCTTCTTGGCTGTTGATGCCCATTGCCAAGAAGCGATCCATCCAAGATGAATCTTTGTTCTTGCAGGACGTTTGTTTTTGAAGCATCTGTGTGAAGAATGGGTGGTTTTATGACAATGCTTACATGGATGAAGATCAAAACAATGATCTTTCAAATGGCCAACTCGGTCACAGTGTTGGCATTTCACAATCTGTTGTTGTTGTTGCTGTGGAAGAGGGGCAGAATCTAGAATAGTTGGAGGTGAACTGTCATGAATGAATCCAGCACTCTGAAACTGAATGGGCTTTGAGTAGTCTGGAATATGAAAGGACAAGTCCTTCTCATATCCAAGACCAGTTTTGTGCTTGTTGTGGACAAGCTGTTCCCAAGGTCTGATGATGGGCTTGGGAAGTGCAGATTGAGTTTCTGCATCTGCATGTACAACTGCTGCTTTATTGGGTACTAAATCTGAACCAACTGTAACATTATTGACTTGCTTCTGATGGGTTGCAGTCTCAATGTTCTGAACAGAAACATGTTCAGAATGAATCCTCTGTTTTAGTTCTTCTTGCTGTAGTTGAGATTCGAGCTGCGAAAAATCAATTCTCTTGTTCATTTTGTAGACAAACCTAAATGTTTGTGAGAGAAACTTTGTTGACTTTTAATGTATCATGATTAGTAGACAATATGAGAGTTTTGAGGAACTCTAATACTTCATTGATTCTGGCCATTTTTTTCTTCAATGTCAGATTTACACCTTAAAAATTGATCACAACTACTACTCAATGCAGAAAAGTAATACCCACTCACAGTACATAGCAATATCCTTTATAAATGTGCAGCAAATGATCAGTGTGCAACCAGCAAGCACCAAAATAAGAGTTTACTCATGATCAACACTATGTTCTGACAATACAACCGACTAAACTTTTCTCCACAAAAGATTATTTTTATTTGTCAAAACAATCACAGCCTTTATACAACCCACCAAACTCTTATGCAGCAGTCGAATCAAGGAATCAATGCACTATAATGAGTTTTAAATACAATGCCACACTGGGGCAGCAACAACTGCAAACTTGCTTGGATCCTTCAAATACTCCTTCACTTTCAAAGCAGAAATGATGGCTATCAAAACTTCAACAATTATAACACCATGTCATGGACAGGACTTGAATGCTCATATATAAATACTTTGACTAGGATACGAACAAATATTCTCTGATCTTGCCTCTTTCTTCAAAGAAAACAATGGTCCACTATAGGAAACCCAACCAGAATAACTAAGAGAAAACCACAAAGAGTCCTGAGTTTGTATGGTTTGGTCCACTGTAGTATTTTAACAAACAGTTTGTGTATCAAATGCTCAAATCAACACAGGGTTTGAATTTACAAATCACCAAGACAACGAATAGGGGCAGCATTCCAATGGACCATCTGGCACAACTCTTGAAGACTGTGAACACATTCTACACATTTTTTTTTATTACATATGATCAGATATCTCATTAACTCACAAACAGAATTTACAATACACAGAGATAGAGGAACCTGGGATTATCTTCAGCAAGGAGGCTCTGATATATCATCCATACAAATAAGATATTCCAGCAAGGCACTCTTCAAAAGCATAGGCTCCAAATATTTGCGTACTCATCTTCCTTTTTCCATAGTGAATGTACAGTGTTTTCTTGACAAGTCGCTACAGTAGTGAGTCTCAATCGGATACAACCCAGGACATTAAATAACTCAAATCAGATGCCATATTGATCTATTCCCACCATTGTGAATCCTATAACGTGGATCCCATTAATCCTTATCCTATGACGTGCATCCAATCAAATGTTCATTGAAAATTCATAGAAGCATTCTTCATATTTGACATTTCAAATTCAAACATTCATAAAAACAGCTGTCATATTTGACAATTTCAAATTCAAAGTGAAGTGCCCTTTCTATTTTCGTTTTTTACCTGCGTACCTTTGCATCATTCATTTACATGTATATCGCTGTAATACCCCTGCAGGGGCTCTGCCCCCTCTTGCTCTTAAATAGACTAAACATTCTCAAAAAAGTCACTCTGTGTGAACACCAAGCTAGGCGTTCTGGACAGTTTTCTACCTTTGAATTACCAAGAACCCATGTCAATTACCAAGAACCCATGTCGGCCTTTTGTACAGTTTCTCTTTTCGCATTCAACTTAACAGTAGTTTAGGTGTCTCCAAGTAGTAGGTGATAACTCACGAGCATGCAGGACCGTCGTGCATAATACGGTACAAACACCCAACTAGGCATTCAAAACTTTATAGTGCATTCAACAGAGGTATATACAACACTCCAACAGATTTATAAATAAGCCTAGTGTCTTGGTATCCTGCACCGCTTGCTCTAGCTGTCCCCGGTGAAGGTGTTCCTATCGGTTCACCTTCTGGAGATGACGAAGTTGCAGTTCTAGATTGTTTCGACTTCGGTTTAAGCAATGTGGTCATAAGCGCGAAGGTTGCTCATGAGCCCCCGTCTAAAGATCAGGTCTTGAGCGTATTCGATGCTGCTAAACAAGATGCCTTCACGGATGAATGATTGTTCTTAGTGCCTGTTGGTCCCTTGGATGCTCCTTTTTTTAGAAGACTACATGAATCACGTTGTCACAGAGCAAGGTATAAACCTAACGACAACTGGATTCAAAACTTGCATGAGAAATTTGAGAACATCCTCCGTGTTTCCAAAAGCATGGAAGTAAATCGTAATTACTAATTACTGGAGACGAGGGGCAATTGCTATCACGATTGACCAATCCCACAGATGCACAGTAGAGCATAAGAAATTAATGGTGAGATTATGGAATAACGCCTTGGTGCATGAGGACGACAGGAGCCAGGAGGTTCTGTATTCAAGCAGCGTTTAAACGTAAGAGCGTAACAGTCAGCAAAGGCTTTGGAGCACAAAGCGTTACAGTCAGCGACGAATATGAACGATCCTAACAACACAACCAACTTCCAAACTAGGCATTATATGTGCACGCAGACAAATAGGAGATGGGTCTGAGCGGGCCAGAAATGTCTAAAGCAGGTTAGAAGCTTGACAAATAATGGAAGAAATGGCCAGATGGAGACTGACACATATCTGACAACGTAGGAAATGCACAACAGGAAATGTTGGAGTTATTTTTTAGTGACAAACCTACACCAATATCAGGCAAAGAGACCAGAGAGCGCAAAGAGGTCAATTATGCACAGCCCAGGGAGCGCAGAGGGTGCAGACAAGGAGTTACAATTAATTTTAGGAATGCTAAAAATAGGGCTGGAGAAATGACAGAGGTTGTAGCTAGAATTTGGCTGAGTAAATATTCATGAAATGCATAAGTGATGGAAGAAATGACCTACACATAAAGGCCATAAAACAAATGGCTCAAAGTAATTATGCAGGGCAGGAATACGCCTGCTCTGATACCATGTTAAACACACATGTGGCAGCAAGAGAATCTGAAGGATAAAACATGAGAGTATAATTTTTATTGACAAGAGATATACATTTATAGTACATGGTTTGACCGTTGGGTTTCACATCCCAAGGTCTCTTGGAAATCTTTTTGTCTATTCGGCTTCCACACTAACCCATTGAGGAATAGGTGTCCAACAGTAGGTTGATGCTCACGAGATCAAGAAAGAAATTAAAGCTTAGAAGCCTTCAACCCTTAAAAACCCTAGACGTCGAGGGTTTCAGGGCCATTATTTGCATCTTGGGAGGGCTGCTAGGAATGTGAAGGTACTAAGGTCTGGCCGCAGAGGATTTAAGGCAAAGTTGGCCTTGCCGCAGGCCATATTAAGCTCCTCAAAGAAATCTACAGGCCTCAAAAGTCATCCAAGACATAGCCGCATGGGTTTTAGGTCTCCCCCAAGAGGGCTGCATTGGATTTGGGGGTTAAACTTATTCTCATTGGCCTTATTTCTGATCTATCATCTAACGCTTTTGTTGCAGGCCTAAAGACATATTTCTCAAGGGTTTACAAGTGATCTTCATTGCCAATTTACCATTGTTTATTTTCTGAGTTCCTAGGGCTTGAAAGAACTTAGTTTTAGTGGCTAACTTTTGTGTTTGTGGCCCTGCAATCACTTTGGAAGGGGTTTCATAGGCCAAGGAAGCGAGTGAACCTTGGCTGTTAGCCAAACTAGGCCTCATAGGCCTAGCCGCATACCTTTTAGAGGCTGATCCACTTTTCATTTGAGTTTGAAAGGCTAATATTTGTGAGTGCAGGCTTTAAAGGGTTCAAGCATCATCATTTTCGTACTCCACTAGCCAAAAGGGAAGGCCACCAGGCTTCAAGGATTTGATTCCTATAAACCCTTCCTCTTTTCTTGATCATTACATTAATAACCAGATCCGAATGACATCATAACAATGATATATGTGATATAATTAATGGCATATAATCATTGTGAACAGATCTTGAAAGCAATCTAAACAATCCTAAAAAGGCTCACTAATCACTTAAGGACTTAAATCTCTGTTGTGTTTCCTAGCTCATGCATTTTGGTCACTGATTTTGGTATTTGGAGGACTGATATCATTGTTAGATAATCCGATCAGATTTGTAACAAGTATCAAGAACTAAACTCTAATAAGTCTAATAGGCCTAAAGACTTGTTGCATAATAGTTAGAGGTTTTGAGTTGTGACTGTCTTATTGGAACTAATATTGTGCAAATAGTGGACTGATCTTAAATTGTTAACAACTGTTGAAAGTCTGATCATCAAGTGGCATCCTAGCACTAATATGTTATTTGGCAGTAATATTGATTATTGCATCTTGGCAAATATTTCTTGTGGACTAATCTTGTTTGACATTGACTGCTGTAAGGAAAGCAGAGTAATTGGCATTACTGTTGGACAGCCCTGTTTTGGTTACTAATTCCAATCATGCAGCCAGTTGCATTTCCTTGCACTACATAGTTATTGCATTACTTATCACTTGCATAGTTGCCAGTCTCTATCGTTTGCATCTCTTATCATTTGCAAAACATTGCATTGGCATTGAAGGGTCTATCTCATTGTTGAATTGTTAGTTGTATTTGACATATTGCATACTTGCATTGTTATAGCATATTGACATCTAATTGGTATAATTGCATTAGTCCTCTTGAAAATCACTGTTAGCAATCTCTTGTTGAGCTTGTCAACCTTGTGTTTGAAATCATCTAATATGCTTCATTAACTTATGATTTAAGTGATAAGTGCTGTAAGTCTTTTCTGTGTTGGTAAATTACTTCATCATAAGAAGATCTTTAACAAGATCTTATAAGCTCTTGGATTTGCTAATTTTAAAATTTCATTCTCTTGCTTCATTGAGATAATTAAATTTTAAGTTCTTCACCTAATTTCTCTTGAATTGAATATCACTATAAGCCTTTGATCTCAAGTAATTTATCTTGTGGAAGTACTTAATTCATTTTGATAATCTCATTGTAGGAATCGCTCATATCTTGCATTCCATTTTAGGGTATAAGTGCACTTTTAAAAACATACCTCCAAGCATGAGCTTGGTTGTAAGAATATAGGACAAACCTTTCTCACCTAACTTGCGAAGTTTAGACCCCCATTTTTGGTTAACATAGGTGATCTTGTAGTTTTCTTGCGGACAATTCCTTGTAGGAACGAAGGCACTTTGGTGGTTAGAACCTCACGGGAGGTATCGTTAATGAGGCCATAGCCTCCTTCTTGTGGGCTGATCTACAACCTACATTTGAAACTAACTTCAAAACATTTGAGAAAAAGGATTCACCTAGATAGGGAATTTAACTAAAATCAACCAAGATCTTGCATTTCACTTAGATCTAGGATTTGCACTTCATTCAGGATAGATTTGCATTCTGCAGCAACTGTTCATCCGGTAACTTGAAATCTAAATTTAACTTGAGCAAGTAAATAATCTTGAGGCATTGGTCTTGAAATCTAATTTTGGGAAATCTAATCAAAATTTTGCTTGATAATCTACTTGCTACTCAATTTTTAACCAAGTTGCTAGGCCATTCAGTGGTGTCTCCTTAAGCTTGTTGGTTCCCAGTAGGTGGTCCATCACGTCATTCCATAGAGACTACCCCCATTAGCTTCCAGTTAGGAGACAACTTAAAAGGAGAGGGCAAGGAGCAAAGTGACAACCCCTTGCATTTTGGTGTACAATTTGCGTCATAACAGGGGCAATGACTTATCCTAAAGAAACCAGAATGCTTGTAAACCTCTTGATTCCATCACACCCTATGAATTTTTCCTTAGACGACTTCCTACCTTTTTACTTCTTTTTTTTCATATAATTTTAATTTTTCCAACACATGGCTGAAGATTTTGCAGTTTTCGAAGTCTTTATTGATGTTCAATATTTGTTCAAAGAGATCCTGTTTTGATATTTGCTCTTGTTGTTTTAAATATTTTCTAATATATTTCACAATTTTTTTTGGTGTAGTTTAGATTATTGTGGATTTTTTTGGCAACTATAGTGTAGTTTATTCCACCAAGATGCAAAGTTAACAACAAGATTTGAAGTTCTATTTAATATTATTGAAGTCCATGCAGGAGACACGACAATTTTATGTTGTTTCAGCATCACCTATCAAAATTTGTCAGCTATTTGACTTATATGGTTGCACTAGTTGATAGGATTATCGCCCCCCCTTTTTTTTAACCATGGTGAATTGGTAATATCTTGGATTAATGTGGGTGAGGCGCAGGATGAAATCTTCCAAATGCCAATATAACACTGAGTATATCGAACAACCCACAAGCCAAATATACTAGTAACTTATTACTTAGCAAGAGTCAAGACGTCACATGGTTGGGGGCACCTACTTTTCAAGCCTTATCACAATGGATCATGTTGCCTCAAATCTAGCAAGTCTTGTAAGGAGTAACCTACAAGGAAAAAACTAGACTAAGGGACAACAATGAGGTGTGGCCCATTGTCACCACAACCACTACCTCCTACTCTTTGTGGACTTTCACCACTAGGAAGCTTCCCTTTAAATAGGTCACCTAAGGATATATCAAATTCAAGGATCAAGGTGACAAGAGAGGCTTATAGAGGACAATTCTTCTTAAGGACAAGGCTCAATAAGCTAGAAAAGGGTAATTCACATCCTCTAATAAGGCCTATTTAGGGAAAAATTGATCTAGGGCTTGAGAGATAACAAGCCAAATGGATTAGCCCAGAATGAAGAGGTAAAGGAAAGGTTTTCCAACAATGAATATCAACAATCAAATGGACCAAGAAACCTTCAACAAGCCCCTAAGTTGAAGCCTAGGGCAAACTAGGGTTTCTTAGGGCAAAATCTACCTAGTGCAAGAGAATTCAGCATTAGAATGAATGGATTGGCCACTAAAGGGAGTTGATTTTGAGGCAATCAAGGTTCCTTTCAATGTTGAATCCTTCCATGGGCCAAAATTCCAACTCTAGGTCAACTCTCACCCTACCTCTAGCTAGCTGCTTTACCTTAAGAGGGTTGAAAATCAAAAAAGGGAGAGCGAAAGTGAGTTTAGGGTTAGATTTGTGAGTGATCAACCAAGTGACAAGGCCAGTGTCTAATCCCTGGAATGATGGAGTCTATGGGAGTGAAAAATTAGCTAAATCTTGGGAAATAGTAAGGGAATTATGAAGCCCTAGCTCAAAACCAGAGCTATTACTTTTGTGAGGGATTCAAGTTTAGTTGGGAGAGCTATTCCAAAGATCCACCAAGGGGATTTCTAGTCACATCTTATACACGAGTAATACATACAATGTCATTATCTAAATACCATACGCTTGATCTTCCATAATAAATGGCACAATAGAAAAATCCTAGATAAAATTGCATTAAATACATCAGACACAAGATCAAAGATTTATCAAATACAAGGCTTACTTACAAGATGAAATGCATGAATAATCCTTTATTGATTGAAAGTAACATCTCCAATGTGAAGAAATAGCTCCAATATGCCAAAATACACCATAGAGTCACATCTCCACAAGAATCCAAGAAGGTCGAAATCTCTAGGAGGCCAAAATTATGTCGCAAGTCATGACGATCTAAAACAATGAGCCTCTCTTCTATTTATATGAGGAATAGGACTAATAATTTGCCTAATAAAAGCCCCTACAATAAGTTTGATGCTAAACCATGCTTGGGTTACAAGCCAACCCATTAGCTTTATGAAATATGCCCTAATTAGCCCACACATGTGAGCTGTAAGGTCTCTAGGGCTGACATCATCCAATGAGAGAGCTCCAAACAACATGTCCAACGGTGATGAGGTGTCCAAGATGATGTAGAAGCATGTCAATTCCATGATTTGAGGGTTGGCCCTCAAATCCACCTCATTGCCTCCTGTGGGGTCCTAAGATTTAGCTAGGGCACCACAAAGTGGTCTCCATGGGTCTCCATTTGCTAAAAGTGGCCTCCTTTTCTCCAATGTTAAGGGCCTTTCAAGTGCAACAAGCCCTTCCTAGTCTCTCATGGTGAGACCATCCTACTCTGGGCTTTGAATCATGTGCCATCCATCAATTGGTGTCAAGGTCGGCCTAGGGCATGCTGGGTCCAATGTGTCATCTCGAAGAATCATCAAATATGGGACAAGGTCAACCAACGTTCTGGGTACTGGAGGTGTTCTGGGACATGTGTCATTCGATGTTGTTGCTAGGAGGCCCAAGAATCTCAATGCTTTACCTGTTTGTGCCAATATACTTCTCTAGAGGGGCTTCGGTACCTGTGGAGGAGGTGCGCAAGATTTGGGCCGCTAAACCACCTGACAAGAACAACATGAATTCTAGTGAAAGCAACCAGTGATCAGGGACAAAGATCATTAGTGCATCTAAGTGAACCAAACTTGAATGTTAAGGGCAATTTAATACTTCAAATAAGGATCCCCTTCCAAAATCAGGACCTTGATCTCGCAATGGTGTTTTCTCCCTAGGTAGGGGTGGCTAAAGGTCAACCCTATTAGGTGTTTCTAACCCCTAAGGGGAAGTAACATTTCCCTGGTCCACCCTTCAATTGATAGGTGTTAGTGAATAGTAATGATGGTAATAGAGGGGATAAGACTTCATGGCCAAGTGCCATGGCCAAAGGGACCAATTGATGGGTGTGTCCACATCCTGAGTGTATAGATGTGAGGAGGGAGCATTCATGGATGCATGAGTTACCAACTTAGCCTTTGTTTTTCCACCCCTCTTGTGTGCCTTTTACTTCTTGATTTTTCTTTGTATTACTACTTATAGCTCAAGGGTTAGAGCTTGCTTTGAATGATGTAGCAATTGTATTACCCCTTTAAGATGAGTCAGTTTATCGCTCATCGGGGTTGGGACATGCAAGGGTTCCTTTCTTTGATGCAATGGAGCAATAAGTGCTCAGGAACCGGGTGATGGCCACATGAGTGAGGTAGAGCTCATGCTAGGCTTTTTCCCACATGCTAATCTTTATGCCCCTGGCCACCTTTTGCATTTTGATTTTTCTTTCTTTAGTTTGTTGTGGCCATGATATGCTCTTTCTATTTCTTTTAGTTGCATCAACCTCCCAGGGCAAAGTTTTCGGGCCCTACCCAGGTATGTGAACATATGAGTGCCAAATCCCAAAGAAGTTAAGAACTAATGACAAGTTGAACCTGAAGAATGGAGGTGATATATGGCCTTGTAATGTAAGATGGAAGGTGTTAAGTATGATATATGGGAAGATGGAACTACACTATGTCAATTAGGGCTTTCCAAGTAGTGTCCCTCCTATACCACAAGGACCCCGAGGGAGGTCCCACTAGATTAGGATCAAAGATTAACCCCCCAAGTAAGGTGAGAGAATAAGATCACGGTCAAAGTCTATCAATTTTCTAGGTCACCATAATCTATACCAAATGCCCAAAACAAACAAGTATAAGCACCCAGTTGCAAAATGATCAAAGAACCTTTTGAGTGGAGGCCCACCCGCGTCCATGTGCTCATGTCGAATGGGTGAGAAACAAATGGTTGATGCAAGTGACATAGATATATGGCATATCATCAGCTAGTGGTGGCTATTAGGGGTTGCTAGCTATATAGTTGATTGGCTAGCTATCAAATGTAGGAGAAACATTCTCTCCTAACATGTCCCTTGGAGTTTTGATTTTGATTTTGATTTTTACCGTGGTGAATCAGTGACTCTTTGGAGTAATCGGGGGGAAGCCCAAGATCAAACCTAGCAACTGCCACTATAACACCAAGAGTATATCCACCAACTCAGAAGCCAGATATACTGGGAATTTGAATTAGCAAGATCCGAGACTCCACGAGGGTGGAGGAACCTACTCCTTGAGCCTTTTCACAACGGGCCAAAGATGCCCTATGGAATTGAATTTGGATGGATGGGAGATCAAACCATGCTCCCAACCACTTGAGCTACCAACCTGGGATAGGATATCACCCATTTTTGCTCTCAATTGGGCTCCTTTAGCAATTCTCACCTCAACACTTGAACCATTAAGGAAAATATTGAAGAAAGAAATGCACAATGCTAGATGATTATCCATTGTAAAAAGATGTCATTAAGTACATACGTTTAGACATAACTGACATAAGTTCCAAAGTTATGAGAATTTGTTTGTACTCTTAATTTACTTAATCACCCTCAATTACTTTATTACTAAGACAGAGTTACATTAACATTTTACCTAACACAATTTATTTATGAGCAAATGTTAACAGTGGTTGTTATATTGTATTATCCCCCCTAATGACCAATTCGTTATCCTTCAAACCAAGGTGGTCATGAAAATTTTACAAGTTTGTCCTTTTTTTTTTTAGAGGAAAAAGAGCTGGCTTTCAATTATATTTAAAGACCAGTACATATATCCGAATGGGTCTCCATGCAACTGAAATTGTTCAAAATGTGTGAGGGCCTTCTGTGTGCCAAAAAGCAATGATAACATCCATACATACACAAACAGTATTCAGAATGCAAACAAAAAAACATATTGTCACAAAATCAAGTAAGCTAGTAAGATAAACCCAGAGAACTGAAAAACACTGATCTATCTTTCACAACCATAACTTGAAAACAAGCAAGCTAGGACATGATCAATATGGCAAATTGATTTCCCCATCCCCGAGAATGTTCTGGTCCAGATGTGTTTATAATGCATCCACCCATATTGTCCTTGTAGGACTTTTTTAGACAGTTGGTCCACCTCCATATTGAATTCTCTCAATACATGTTGTATGGAATATGAGGAGAGGGCGGCAAGTCTCTGTTTGATCCTCATGATCCAACTTGCAAGTAGTGGAGGATCAAATGAATGTACTGCCAGAATACCTCCAATAAGGCATTTTGAGTCCCCATATATATTGATGTTGAGCCACCTCATTTTTGTAATGAACTAGAGTAGTCCCTAGAGAGCCATAGTTTATGCTCTTGTATTAGTGCCTGGGCCTCCCTGCCAAAAGAGTTTGTATCGAGTATGTTTGTCCAGCATAAGAACCACACCACAACCACATATACCTCTTTGTGATGCACCATTGAACCAACCGGCTGACAAAGTGATAGAAGGGGCAACTCTAATCTTATCGAGATTCCTGGTTGTCAATTTAGGTGGAGATCCTCCCATCCAATTGTTCACCTTGTGGCAGATTTTAGATATGTCTATAGGAATGCCTTCAAATATGTAATAGTTTTTGGCTTTCTAGATTTCCCAATTTGTGAAAAGTGGAATAGCAACCTTCTCAGTAGAATTAGCATTCCAATGTGTGATCAAGTCATGCAGATTTGAATTCAAGATACACGGGCAGTGCCAAAATCTAGCGATCATCCCCGAGATGTGAGCAGTATATGGGCATTGAAAGAAAATGTGATCAACATTTTCAGGTGAGTTTCTACAAAAAATACATATGCCAGGTCCCTGAAATCCTCGCTTAAGTAAGTTATCCCAAGTCAAGATTTTATTTTTCCACACCAACCAGTTGAATAGTATGATTTTTATAGGGATATTAATCTTCCATACCTTGTAAAACCAGGAGCATTGATTGAAATTGTGTCGCTGTGTGATCAAAGATCTTTATGTGTCTGCAACCAAGGGTGTCTGGTTATGTATCTTCCCTCCCCATGTGATAGTGTCTCCCTGAAAATTGTGAAGTAGTCCAGCCTGACTGAGTGAGTCTGTGTATTGTCGCCAAGTGTGTTCCACAACATGTGGCAATCCCAATTCCAATGCAGACTTCCAAATGGGACAACTATGTTTTATGTCTCTTATTACTTGACATAAAAAGAAGATACCTCTTCTGTAGATTGAGTTCAACGTTTGCTCCTGTAGAACCTGCGTACCTGCCAGACCTTTAATGTTAAGAGAGCCAATCATAATTCCCCCCCATTTCCATATTCCCAGACCATTCTTGACCTCCACCAAGGCATTATCTTCATGTAGCTTCTCCAGATTATCGATCCATCTTTCCTGTGTGACGATATGTTCCTGTAGATATCTTCCAATGTGTTGTTTGGCATATATTTTGAATGTACAATATCTTGCCAAATGCCCCTGCCAGTAATAGCTCTCCAAAAAGATTTTATGAGCAGCGTTGTTCCAAAAGATTGGTGTTCTAACAGTCCCCATCTGCTAAATTCCTTGGGCTTTGTTAACTTTGACCATTTGCATAGGTTCATTTTGCTTGATACATCAAGTCCTCGCCAGAGAAAATTTGTCATGATCGAGGTGAATTTTTTGACAATTGTATTAGGAATCCAAATAGGTGAGCCCAATAAACATAAATTTGTTGAAGTGTTGCCTGGACTAAAATGTATTTGCCACCTAGAGATAAATGTGTCCAGTTTGAGAGTTTCTGCTTGTATTTATCAATCAGCCAGCTCCAGTCCGAAATTTTGTAGTTGCATGGCTTGATATTATATCCCAAATAGTGAATCTCATTCTGTAGTGGTGCTATTATGATGCCAAAATTTCATGCAATGTGTTCAATGTCTGCCATGTTTCCTACATAATAATATAGTGTGGATTTCCCGCCATTGGATTGTAGACCAGAGGCGGCCCCAAATCTAGAAAATATGTAAAACAGAGCTTCCCATTGAGCTCTCAAAATGATTCCAAAGGTTAAGATATCATCGACAAAAAACAAATGAGTAATGTTAACAATACTCGTTATCTGGGTTCCTTGAAAGATACTACATGACTAAGCTCCTTTTATTTTAAGACTGATTCCATCCATAACAAGAAGAAAGATTAAGGGAGAGAGGGAACATCCCTATCTGAGCCTGCGACCAGCTTTGAAGAAATGTGTTGGGAAACCATTGGTGATCACTGGGAAGCATGCCGAAGAGATGCAAGCCATAATCCATTCGATGTTATGATTTATGAGTCCCACCTTATACAGAATAAGCCTAATGTAAGACCAATCCACACTATCAAATGCTCTGTGTAAATCAATTTTCATGACCATCACTTCCTTTTTTCTTGAATGGATTGTATGAATGGCTTCCTGTGCCACGACTATTGCATCATGTATATGGCGGTTGTTGAGGAAATCGAACTGTTCTCTGGAGATCTGGTTGGACAATACCCCTTTAGTACGCCTGGCAATCACCTTTGAGATAAGAGCTTCTTTTATTTTAAGACTGATTCCATCCTTAACAAGAAGAAAGATTAAAGGAGAGAGGGAACATCCTGTCTAAGCCTGCGACCAGCTTTGAAGAAATGTTTTAGGAGTTCATTGATGATCTCAGCAAAGCATGCCGAAGAGATGCAAGCCATAATCCATTCGACGTTATGATTTATGAGTCCCACCTTATATAGAATAAGCCTAATGTAAGACCAATCCACACTATCAAATGCTCTGTGTAAATCAATTTTCATGACCATCGCTTCCTTTTTTCTCGAATGGATTGTATGAATGGCTTCCTGTGCCACGGCTATCGCATCATGTATCTGGCGGTTGTTAAGAAACCCAAACTATTCTCTGGAGATATGGTTGGACAATACCCCTTTTATGAGCCTGGCAATCACCTTTGAGATAACTTTGTAGAGGATATTGCACAAAGAGATTGGCCTGAAATCCCATAATGTTTTAGGAGAAGAGTTCTTTGGGATTAAAGCGAGAAATGTGGAATTGATTGCACCAGAAATCCGCCTGCACAGTTTGGCCTCCTCAACAATATTCAGGAGGCATTTTCCAAACAGATCAAAGAAGTGTATGTAGAATTCCACGGTCCATCCATCTGGGCCGGGGATTTTGTCTTTTGCAAAAGAGCTCAGTGTTTGTTCAATTTCCTGCAAAGTGACCGGCTTATATAATTCCTCATTCGCTTCATCATCAAACATAGTGGAATATTGGTTAATTTCCCAAACCTAGTCTTCAAAATCAACCTCTCCCCTGGCTTGATAAAAGTGTTCGAAAAACCTGACAGCTTCTCTTTGGATGTCCCTGGTTGTATTAAATTTTTTACCATCAGAGGATTCTATCTGCCAAATTGTGTTGCAATTTTTCCGGTGGGAGGCGTATTTATGGAAGAACTTGGTATTCATGTCACCATCCCGAAGCCACGTTGCTCTGCTTTTTAGATGCCAAGTGACATCCTGAATGTGCAATATCTCTTTTTTCCTTTCTTCCAATCCTCTTAGCTTATCCAGGTCTTGTTGTGTTGGGTTGATATGTTCCAAGGACGATCCAAAATCTAATATCAACTATGAACTGTTTTTCAACTTGGCAATCATTTGTTTCTTCTTGTGCCTCTCCCAAATTCTAGTCCTCGATTTGATGATGTTTAGCTTATATACCATAGTATGCATCTTGGAGCCTTCGTAGTGTTCAAACAAATCAGACCAGATCGTGCGTATGAGCTCAATGAAATCGGAGTCCTCCAACCAAATTTTATTGAATTTGAAAGGGATCCCTTTCCGGATGTTCTCCATCTGCCAATTCAATAATATAGGAGTGTGATCAGAAATGTATGTTCTGTGGATAGAGGACTGGAGATGTCCCAACCATTCAAACAACTCCTCGTGAACCAGGAAGCAGTCAAGTCTTTTTCCAATGTAACTATCCCCAGCTCACCTGTTGGTCCATGTCGAGACAAGAGGACAAGGGAAAATATCTACCAGATGACAGTCCACAAATAGTTTATGTAACCTGTCCGCCAATGGATCAATCCTACTGTGCAAACCCCATGATTCATGCACCATTAATGTGGAATTGAGGTCCCCAGCTAGAATGAGGCCATTAATCTTCAAAATGTTTGATCTGTCGATTTTCTCCCAAAATAGAGTTCTATCCCGACAAGGGGCATACATGTTAAGTATGTGGATGCGGCCAGGAAATCCCCGAAAGTATCCAGTGAGTAGAATACCTGCAAAAAACCCAAATGCATGAAAGTGTGCCCGATTTGGATCCTAGAGGGTGATGGTACCTCCTGAAGTGCCAGTAGATCCCACCGCAGCAATGTGCCAATATGGGCATACCTGCATGAAATATTTGATGGCGCGAGAGGAATCAACCATGGATTCCTGAATTAAGATGATAGAAGGACGAGTTTCCAGGATGATGTGTTTGATCCCTAATAGTTTGGAGCGGTCCCCTAAAACCCGAATATTCAATGAGAAGATACCCATCATGGAGGCGTAGAGACGGGTTGCGATGCTCTAAGTGACCGAGGGTCAGTGGATGGGATGATAGGGACCTCAAACAGTCCAGAAAAGTCCTGTAACTCATCAAAATTGGGGCCAGAACGACCACGAAAATGTTGACTGCCTTTGCGATGTAATTTTCGAATAGTGATGTTCTTTACAGAGCTAGGACTAATGAAAGGAGAGGATCGGGATGGAGCAACCTTGTGGATGGTCAAAGCTTTAATGTTCAAGTCGAGGTTGATCATAAGAAAGTCTAAGTCGCTTCCAATTGAATTGTGTGGAGATTCCAAGGAAGGTTCGACCGAGCAGGGAGGCAGTGGAGGTGTGACCGATTTGAGAGGGGGCATCGTAGGGGAGATTTTAAGGAGAGGATTAGGGGAGCAGGGCTATCCAGGGCCAATATATAATTGGGGTGTACCAGAGGTCACAATTCGGGGCGCTGAAGATAAATGAGTTCCAGTAAGTGGAGGAATGGTATTATTTTCAGACAGGTTGATGACAGTGTGGGGGGGGGGCGAAACATTAACAGGTCCACAAAATGTTTGTGGGGTATCCTGAGGGGGGGACGGCGAGGACATAATCAATGGGGATGAAGAGGAATAAAACCGGGAAGGGGAAAAATCAGTACCTTGTGGAGAGTGTGTATTCCTTGTATTCTCGCAGATTGTAGTGCATTCCATTCGCGTTCGCTTTCTCATAATGTGCATACTAGCAACACGCCTCATGGGACAATGCCGCATCAAATGACCCATCCTGTGGCAAAAAAGGCAGTAGAAGGGGATGCCCCAACAATCGAGACGTTTGTCCTTTGACAAAGGCTTTGTAAGCCCATCAGCTAATTGGTTCTAATTTTATCTTTTATGTTGTGCCCTGTCCCCTGTGTTGTCCAATTTGATTAGGTTCTATTCACACCTTGCATTGCTATTGCTGGGTATACTAATAATAATGTTGTAACCCCACATATGTCTTGAAGTACCCTACACTGTGTGAAAATTCCTCAATCGAAATCCCTATTGCAGCAACTGATGATATTACTCCTATTTGTTAAATTCCTTTAAACAAATTACTTGCAGTTTCCTATGGCAAATATTGTAACACATACAATGCAGTCTTCACTTAATTAAATTATATGTGGAAACAAGAGACTGAGCAAGAAAGAAAATACAATACAATTGACACCGTTATTTTTGGACAAATGTCCCCGGAAAATCCCATTGCGGGAAAACCAGTGCAACAGATTTGAGGGTTTTATTATTATGCAAGAGAAGATATGAGACAATTCTTGGATGCTCATCTAGCAATCCGATACAGAGAGAAACTGGATAAAATGAATGGTGAAATGATCTCACCTCGTCACTGGGAGAATCTGAGTTTGATCACGCTAAACTTGAGTCTCTACGTACCCTCTACGTAGCCTCTGTGCAGAACAACATCTATCCTACGCAGTTCCCGCGTCACCCCTGTTGGGTATCACGTTCCTTATCTGGACCCTATGCTGGCTGGAAAATCTGAATCTCTGCCTCTCGGTCTCACACCCTGGCTCACGACTCTTGCCTACTGAAACTCGATTTCCTCAGCAGGAATTTGATCTTCCTCTAAGGCTTGCGCTGCCACTGCATCAGCTCTGTGTGGGCCAACGTCTGCCTCTCTCTGGAGGTCGTTTTGTGGTCTCTTTGCCTCGTACTCTCTAGCCTAGGAAAACTTCCTTCTTTCGGATACTCACTACCCTCAACTGCAAGAAATCTACTTGATCATAATTTCCTCCTGAGAACTTCTCACTTTAGAGATTCGATCTCTTGATCCCTCGGTGTGTTTTCCAAATGACCCTCAATCTCCCTTAAATAATCTTCTCGTTGACATTCAACGGCCCATATTAAAAGCTAATTAATGGCTAAGATCATTTTAGCTTGATCCTTGTCTTCTTCTAGAAGTTACACCCACAATTAGATTAATACCCATTAATATTTTTAATTCCCATTAAAAAATATTAATTATTTTAATAAAATTGTCTCTGGGTGGAATTTCCCAAAACGCTTTTTGGGTTTTTTGGAATACATGTGCCCAAGCCTCTCGGCAAAATTTGAGGCCTAGAGCACATCTGATGCTACCCCAAATCAGCACTCCCTTTTAGCGAGGAATGTGTTGTAACAATATACGCCACTACATACTGCTTCGACTTTGAAGCATCGTCCTCTGTGCTATTGATGTCTGATATGATGTCCACCAACTACGACGTTGTTGCTATAACTGTACTGGTGCTGACACTGCTGCTGTCAACACTGCATTCGTACTACAACTCCCTTTCAAGTGCTGCATTTGTTCTGTTGCTAGCACTGCCACTGCATTGCAAGCTGTTGATGCTACTCCATCAGCAATGGAAAAACATTCAAAATTACTGAACTAACTTTGTTCAGTATGATACCATGTGAATGTTGAAGCCTCCCTGCTGCTAGTGTCTGCGTTGACCCTTTGAATATACTGCGCTGCCGTTGACCGTTGCTCTATGCCATCTGCACTGCTGTCAACTCTGCTCTGTGCTGCTCAGACTCTGGCGCTCCTAGCCACTGCAACTGTCTCCTCGACACCATCCGACACTAGTCCATCCACCTACCACAATACTGGCTCCCGTAGCAAGGTATTGATCCAAGAGGTGGACTCCTCAAGGATCCTGCCCATCTGTAGCTCTTTCGAACTATAGCTCCAAATCAACCCACCTCCCTCCTAGAGGTATCTCGGCTGTCACGATGAACTCCTCTTCTTCGATCTTCACGGGCGTAACTTTCGGATCGTGTTTCTCATCCTTGTCCTTCTTCTTGAGAGGACACTAAGTAGCGTAGTGACCCATCTCACCACACTTGAAACACTTGATTTTCAAGATGTCTTTCTTACGTCTCTGCTGCTCCTGCTGTCCCTTCGATGCAAGGGTTGCATTATCCTCCTCCTCCTTAGGCTTCCACCCACTGTTCTTGCTTCCATCAAGTTTAACCTTGACTAAGTCTCTCCTCAGCTCCTCTTGGTTTAGAGCTGCCCACATCTTATCCCAATTCGGCAATGCTGCTCTGCCCAAGATACTCTGGACAAAGACTTTCCATTCATCTAAGACATAATTGAGGGCTAGTCTAACGAACTCTGAATCCTGAGGTGTATGCCCCGTAGCAGACAACTCATCACGAGTTTCCTTCAGCTTCATGAGGAATGGATCCACACTCTTCCCTTTCTGCATCTGAGTAGATCTCAGCTTCTCCTCCAAGTATATTTTCCGCTGCTCGGGAGACCCCTGATATAACGTGGCCAAGGCATCCCACATCTCCTTAGCATTCCCTTTGCTAGCAACGTGACACACCACGTGATCCTTGACTCCATCCAGGATCATCCTCTTGGCCTTCACCATCTCTGTCTTGTACTTCTTCAGCGGATCTGTATCTGCTAGTTCAGCCACCACGCTGTCGACATATGTCTTGAAGGCATGCTCATCTAGAAGGAATGACATTCTAGCTTTCTAGATGACATATTTGGATGCTCTGTCCAACCTTTCTTGATCCCTCAGGCCACTGGTTGCCATTTCTGCCAAAAATAGAAAGTCGAATGACCTCCTCTCTCCTCTATGCTGCTGCTGGGCTAGTTTACGCACTCCCTACTGGAGCTAGTAAAACCGCTGCCCCTTGTTGCTACTCAGCTCTAGAGACTTCAAATTCCTTGGCTAGGAATTCTTTGAGGAAGAAAGTCCCTCAGCCATGCTTCTTCTCTTTATTTTTGACAATCTTCCGCCCAACAAACTGCCTGCAGAAAATTCTGCGTCCCACCAGCTCTCCTCACGTTGAGGCTTCAGCGCTGCTCCCTCTGCCTCGACAAAAAGTCGAATTGGAAGTCCTCTTTGTCGACTCACTTAGAGAGAGACTGCCTTGAAAATTTGCCCACCCGGCTTGGACTGTGCAAACCCTCTGGGGTTTCGAACTGCTTCCCCCTGCATCTTTTTCGAACTCTATCTTCTGCTCAGTGCTGGATCTACCGGCTCTGCTCTTCTTGTTTCACCAGCAGCTCTGATGCCATGTGAAAATTCCTCAACCGGAATCCCTACTGCAGCAATTGATGATATTACTCCTATTTGTTAAATTCCTTGAAACAAATCACTTGCAGTTTCCTACGACAAATATTGTAATACATACACTGCAGTATTCACTTGATTAAATTATATGCGGAAACAAGAGACTGAGCAAGAAAGAAAATACAAAACAATTGACATTGTTATTTTTGGACAAATGTTCCCAGAAAAAACCCAATGCAGGAAAACCAGTGCAACAAATCTGAGGGTTTTATTATTATGCAGGAGAAAATCTGAGGACAATTCTTGGATGCTCAACTAGCAACCTGATACAGAAAGAAACTAGAAAAAATGAATGGTGAAATGATCTCACCCCGTCACTGGGAGAATCTGAGTCTGATCACGCTGAACTGGAGCCTCTGTGTCACCCCTGCTAGGTATCACATTGCTCGTTCTCTGGACCCTCTGCTAGCTGGAAAATCCGAAACTCTGCCTCTCGGTCTCACACCTTGACTCCTGGCTATTGAAACTTGATTTCCTCAACAGGAATCCGATCTCCCTCTAAGGGCACTGCCACTACGTCAGCTCTGCGTGGGCTAGCGTCTGCCTCTCTCTGGATGTCGTTCTGCCCTTTCTTTGCCTTGTACTCTCTGGCCCAGGAAAACTTCTTTCTTCCGGATACTCACTGCCCCTCAACTGCAAGAAATCTACTTGATTAAAATTTCCTCTTGAGAACTTCTCACTTCAGAAATTCGATCTCTTGATCCCTCGGTGCGTTTTCCAAATGACCCTCAAACTCTTTTAAATAATCTTCTTGTTGACATTCAACGATCCAGATTAAAAGCTAATCAATGGCTAAGATCATTTTAGCTTGATCCTTGTTTTCTTTTAGAAGTTACATCCACAATTATATTAATACACATTAATATTTTTAATTTCCTAAGTTTAGATTTAGGGTCCCATTAAAAAATATTCATTATTTTAATAAAAGTGTCTGTGGGTGGAATTTCTCAAAACACTTTCTCCGTTATTTGGAATACATGTGCCCAAGTCTCCCTGCAAAATTTGAGGCCTAGAGCACATCTGATGCTACCCAAATCAACACATTGTGGCTACCTCGACACTCTTTTGCACCACAATCATTAATGTTCTTTACAGAATGTTTTTTCTCGAAGTTGTCTGTTACACACCAACATTGTTGTGCCAAACAACGAAGTTAGCACTGGAACCTTTATGACTCACGAAATGCTTCTGATGCTTATTGTTGCCTTAGTCGCTAACTTTTGTTTTCTTTAGACAGTAACTGAAAAATATCTTTAAACGGTAGGTAACTTCGTTGTGTGCAATGGGGTTAAACACATTCTTATTTCTTGGTGGGTGTCACAGTTGCACATGCCTCACGTTGTTGTTACGAATCTTGACAGTAACTGAAAAATATCTTTAAACAGTAGGTGACTTCGTTGTGTGCAATGGGGTTAAACACATTCTTATTTCTTGGTGGGTGTCACAGTTGCACATGCCTCACGTTGTTGTTACGAATCTTATCTAAGGAAAAATTTTGGTTGTCGGCATGTTAACGTTGTGCTACGCGACAACAAGCTTGCTAGACTCTGTTGCGTTTTGATGTAACCTTGTTTCCAATGTCGTTACGAGGTTGTGCCATTAATCACTAAATCCCGCCTATTATTGCCCCATGTCCATGTTCCTTTGCCTCATGTCTCGTTCTCATGTCTCACCTGCAAGCCTACTGGCCATGTCGCATTGGAGGCAGCTTTTTTAAAGGACAGCTGGAAGGTATCTCCAAATTACCAGAGTCGGGGATGGGATGGAAAAATATCTCCGCTTACGAAAACGTACTAATCCCTTTAGCATGCATTGCAAAGATAATATTGTCATGATCCGGATTCCGAACGCTAAACCAGCTAGTGAATAGCTTTTTGGAGAGTCTGTGCCACATGTGCTGTTCACAGATTTGGATAAGGGGCGTCTAAACATCCCAAAAACCATCAACGATTCTCTCCCACACATCCACATTTTTTGGGGTGAAACATCCAAGAGACGTGGGAATATCAGTGCCATCTCTAGTAGCGACGTCCTCTTGTAGTCCCCCAAGTCCCCCTTGGATAGGAAACGTGGGGATGGGTCCCTCAAGTCCCCCTTGGATAGGAAACGTGGGGATGGGTGCCATGTTAGACTGCTTGGTTTTCACATTTTGAGTTTCCTATTGCAAAAGAAAATGCATGCTGTGATATATGTACAAATTCACCTTCTGTATAGTTGCACTCCACAATACTATAAATCTATTTTAACAACAAATTGTGGACTGATACATGTCACAACAAAAAATGCCCTGGTGCCTACAAGGAGCAAAAAAATATCTTGCAAAAGACCGTGGGTGGTCACCATAAATACTCGATCAAAGATTTGTTGCAAGACGTCATTCCTAACAGCCTCTAGAGGCTGCAGTCATTCGTTGGTATGATCGACTCCGCTGCTGTTGAGAATGTCCAGCTGACGTTGCAGATTGATTACGTAGAAATAATTGGCTTTTTCCCGTTTTATCCTTTGAGGGCATCACTTTATTCTCGAGTTTAAATTTTAGTTTTAAAATTTGAATATAATAATAATTTTCCTATTTTAAGATTAAGATAAAGTTAAATATCATTTGGTGTATGAGACCTCTTATTTATTTATGATAAAGAACTAAATATCATTTGGTGTATAAAACCTCTTATTTATGATACATATATCTTCTCTGATTTAAATATTTCTTTAATTAATCTTTAAGATAATTTATTTTCCACTGATCTCAAACATTATGTTCTTCAGAGTCCTTTGCTCTCATACCATGTTAGTTTTTTAAGTGTACACATTGATATTTATACGAGAAACACAAGATAATGATGAGAATATTAAAAGTAAAGTTTATAATGATCTGGAAGGAATAATGGGCTAAAGTATATTGCATTACCTATTCATTACAGGTAACGCACCATATTTTTTTTTTTTTGTTAAGTGCGCACATTTATATGAGAAACACACGATAATAGAAAGAATATTAAAAGTAAAGCTTATAACGATGTGGAAGGAATAATGGGCTAAATTATCTTGCATTACCTATTCATTATTTATAACACCCCAAGGAAGTTATGGCGGATTAACTACCAAGTTCAAACTTTATGTTACATTCGTCACGTGTTTTTTTGGGTAACTAAAGATAGTGTTACAAAAACCCGTCAACGTCTACCCAGGCAACTGGTCTTGCAGGGATGGATCCTTGAAACTCAGACAGTAAAAACTGCATGCAAACTAATAATATATGCATGAGAAAGAGAGCAAAGATGACAAAACACTGCTGACCTTATGACAAACAGACATTCCTGCCTCAAAAGTAGAAAGATGGAGTCAAGGGTAATCTCCAAAAAGCAAAGTAGACTGTCCCAAGTTTGCAGTTCTGTAAAAAAGGTATAGAGTGTAATATATGAACATATAAAATATAGGAGCTAGCAATATTTATGTGTGGATAGGCATGTTTATTTTGGAATAAGGTTTCCAAAATTTTAATTTAATTATCAATAATTAATAGATAGATGGTATCAATTTAACCTCTACAGAATATTTACAGGATTTTTTAGTAATAGTCACGATAGAGGGTTGAGATTGATCTCAAAAGTAGCTATGTCTGTTTTGCTTGTCAATTTAATTAAAAAATGTTATAAAATTAAATATATATATATATATATATATTGACTATGAATTGGATTGTGGATTTTTGGGCATGTGGTATTGATAAATCACAGTATTAGCTCATGGAATTGTAACGAAGTCTATTTACATGTTAAGAATTTCTATCGTAAAGTGGGGGTGAATTTCCATAGTTAAGAATATTGTTACATTTTTTTAAATGTATAAATGTTTAATTCATAGAACAATTTTTTTTATAATAATAATAATAAAGTTATAATTTAGTTAATTTTTATGTTTTTTTCTAATGTTGGCAATGTGAGATGTATTATAAGGTAAGTGTATCGATGTCTAATGAAATTTACTAGTCATTTGATTTATATGGTTGTCCATTCAAAATCATTGATGAGGATGGGTTCGTCCAAGTGGCTTCCTACTTCATCATTTAGTAACCCTTCCAGAGTTATCTAACTCATGTGAATGGCTTGCTTGTGTGAAATTCCCTTAAATTGCAACAACTGGAAATTTATTCACCTAATTGATTAATTATGTAGTTTATTTGATGAAAAACAACGAATAAATCATACTACAATTTTTCACAAATAAAATACATTGCGAAAATAAACTGGAAATTGAAGAAAAATGATAACGCACACACAATAAAAATGACACTGTTATTTTTGGACAAATGTCCTTGGAAAACCCATTGTGGTAAAACCGGTGCAACAAATGAGGGTTTTATTATTATTATGTAGCAGTGAATTTTTTGAGTACAATCTGGTTGCCACACTGGCAATCCTCACCAAATAATCTGGCCAAAATTATTAAAGAGAATTTTCTCTCCACAAACAATCCCGGCACAACTAGCTTCAGAAAACTAGCCCTCCAAGAACCCTTGTGCACCTTTGCATAGTGCTTGCATAGACCTTGATCAAGTCGTCTTGCCTGCTGCTGCCTCTAGAAGTGATTCTTCGGTGCACTGCAAAATATCCTGGCCGCAACAACTGAATCGATCTCCTCCTTAGCCAAATTGAACTGCCTCACTGACGCTGCATTTGTAATCCATGTGCGGCCTCTAGTGGAATAACTCAGCCTCTTGTTGCAGCTTCTCTGTAACTGGAAATTGCTCCAGAATTCACTTCTGTTGGTCCCTCTTTGTTTCGGCACCCTTTCTGGCTTGAACTTCTCTCCCTTGCTCGATCTCTGTAGCTGGGTAGCTCGATCTGCCAAGGAACTCGACCTCTCAAGTGTGTTCTCCATCTACCCATCGAGTTGCTCTTATAATCTCTCGTTGGTGAACCAATGACCATGATTAGGTCCCTATCAATGGCTAAGATCATCTCAAACTCGATTTGTGAGTTTCTAGAGAATTCTCACCTCTCTCAATTAATTACGGTTAATTAATCACTTTTTCTAAGTTAGACTTAGGACATATTTAATTATTGATCAATTAACTTAATTGAGCCATCTTTAGGTGTTTCCTCTTGAAACTTTTTCTGGGTTTTGGAGATCTTGTGTTTCTTAGCCTCTATGACCAAAGTCGAGACTAGAACACTTGTCCGATGTTACAAAAACTAACACTCCCTCTTAGCGAGAAAGGTGTTCTCTCTGTCTCATAACATCCTCCCATATGTTGCTGATGTTTGACAACTGTGACACCTTGCCACTGCCCACCAAACCACTGCACATACTCTGATTCATCTACCACTCTGTAGCTGAACCACTTTGCATCTACGTTGCCGCTGACACTGTACAGTGCCATCCTGCATTGCCGCCAACTCTGCATTGTGTTGCGATTGATCTCATGTTGTTGTTGCTGCTTAAATTGAGAAGCAACACCCTGATGTGCTTTTCTTGTCCATTGCACTGTTTGCCCACTTTGCATTTGTGAATCCACATAACCTGATACCATCACCTCAAGCATACCTCAAACCATTCTCAACTGTGCCGCACAAATACCTTAGAATGTGCCTCGCTGTTGTCGAATGCACTCTCTTCGATTTGACCATAAGCTGACTAAGAGTGTTGACTGCGAAGCAAATATTTGGCCTAGTGTTGACCAGAGACATGAGGGAACCGATAAGCTGTCTATACAAGGTGGGGTCAACGTCTTTGTCCTTTGATGCATCTATCTTCCTCCAGTTTGTGATCATAGGCATAGACATGGGTCTACAATCCCGCATCTTGAATCTCTTCAGAATCTCTGTAGCATATCTTCCTTGATCAAAGAAGACCTCCCCGTCCTTCTGCCATACTTCGAAGCCTAGGAAGTAATGCAGCAACCCCAAATCCTTCATGTCAAATTTCGTTGCCAGGTTCCTCTTGCAATCCTCTATGAGCCCTGATGACCCTGTCAAGAAGAGGTCATCCACATACAACACTAGGATGAATGGCTCATCCTTTACCATTAAATAGTAAAGGTTGGGATCTGTGTCACTCTTGACAAATCCCATCTGTTGCAAGTAGCTGTCAATCCAACCATACCATGCCCTGGGAGTTTGTTATATAGAGCTTTCTTTAGTTTGCATACATGCGTTCCCCTCTTATATGTCTCAAAGTCCTTTGTTTGTTCTATATATACCTCCTCCTCTATCACCCCGTTCAAGAAGGCTGTCTTGACGTCCATCTGGTGAATATGCCATCCCATCTATGTTGCTAGAGATATAATTGACTAGATAACTGGGGCAAAGCTCTCCTCATAGTCTATCCCTTCCTTCTGCGCATACCCCTTTGCCACGAATCTAGCCTTGTACTTCTCCACATTGTCATCTACAGTGTACTTGTTCTTATAGATCCATCGAGAGCCCACAGCTGACCTGCCCTCAGGCCTAGGTACTACCTCCCAAACATCATTTGTCATGATGGAGCTATACTCTTCCACCATGGTATCTATCCACACTTGATGCTGTGCAACCTCTTGATAACTGGAAAGCTCTACAACTTGTGCCACCAATGCTTGGTACTTATCTGGTTGTCTGCGTTCTCTCTTGTTCGTCCTAGGAACTCCAATAAACTCCTTTACATCTTTCAATGTTTGACAAATTTCCTTGCTGGTTCGACCACTAGTGGTGGGAGGATCAACCGACTCCTCATCTTGCCTCTATTGTTTCGTCTGCTGTGAATTCACTGGATCCCCTGCACTTGAGGATGTGCTGGCACTGGTAACAGTACTAGATCCTTGTGACTGTCCTTATGGCGGTATCTGCGACTATTCCTGTGGCTTCCCCTATTGCTGGACCAATGGAGCTTATGTTGGCTCACTCTGATCACTCGCTGACATCTCGTGAGATTTCTTGAAGGCTCTATACTCCATACATTTTATGTCCCATCTCACGATAATCTTCCTATTGTTAGGAATGTAGATCATGTATGCCTTCGAGGCTATGAAACTGGATTTGCTGAAAATAGGCTACGTGTCCGAATCCCACGAATCGGACACGATTCGTTGGAGATTCGAATCCCAAAATGGGACACGTCTTGTCCTAATGGGACATGCTCAAATCCTGTATGTGTCCCAATTTTGGGATTCGACTCCCAAAAAAGGGAAACCCATGGGCATAAAAAAGCGTTGTTCTTTCACTCATTTGCCATTTCTCTCATTCAGTTTTTCAAACATTGAGCTGTGGGCAAGGAGCTAAGGGTTTGGAGCAAGCAGCCAAGGGTGTGGAGCGTTCGGCAAGGAGATTCAAGCACCAGGTAAGTGCATTTCATCTCTATTTTTATGCATTTCTATTACAACAGTTTGTAGATGAATTTTTTTTACAAATTTGTGCATGTTTCTTTTATTTTTTTTATAGTATTCATGGCTCAATCAAGGGCAGCAATTAGGGGGCAAAGGAAGGGGAAGAATGTCTCCATTAGAGATGCCCTTCCACCCCCAATATCATCAGAGTCTGCTGCAAGTAATGTTGAGGGAAGAATTCCTCCTAAAGACAACATTGAGAAATATCCCTTGTGGAAATATGCAACAAGAGAGGATGGGACAAGCACCAAGGGGAAGGGAGGAGGCAATGTGCAATGGAGATGCAACTTTTGCCACATTTCTTTCAAAAGAACATATTACCATGTGAAAGGCCATTTGTTGGCTTTACCAGGTTGTGGAATTGGAGCTTGTAAAGTTGTTCCTTTGCAAAAGAGGAAAGAAATGGAAAAAGAGTTCTCTGTTGGTATGGCAAATGTGGCTGCAAAATCAAGAAAAACCAAGAATGAAGCCCCCCTTCCCTTTTTGAGGAAAGGCGCTGCCAAATTTCCATTTGAGAGTTCTATTGGGGGACAAGTAGCAAAAAGAAGAGCAATTTCACTTGGTCCAATGGACAAGATTTTTCAAAAAGAGAAACGGGAAGAGCTTGATCTCACCATTGCCTTCTTTTTCTATCAAAAATATCATTTAATGTTGCACGCTCACCTCTATTTATTGAGATGTGTCGAGCTTTAACTCACGGGCCTCCATCATGGTATGTGCCCCTTGGTTCAGAGAAGATTAGAACCACATTGTTGACGAAGGCAAAAAAATAGGTGCAAAAAATGCTTGAGCCTATTAAAGCATCATGGCCAACATTTGGGGTTAGCATTGTTTCTGATGGATGGACAGATTCAGCACGACACCCAATCATCAACTTCATGGTGTCTTACTGGTGTCTTGAAAGTAGTGGATACACTTGGTGAATACAAGGATGCACAATTTATGGGTGAGTTATTTATGGGTGAGTGAATACAAGGATGCACAATTTATGGGTGAGTGAAGGACATAGTGCTAGATGATGCTTGGTGGGACAGGGTAGATCTAATTATTCAGATCATGGACCCTATCATTTCTTTGCTTCGATTTGCAGATACAGACAAACCCATCCTAGGAGAGGTTTATGAGAGATGGGATTCAATGATTGAGTCTGTGAGGAGCATTATTCTACAGAGTGAGTGCCCTGAGTACGAGACATCACCAGAGGCCTTCTGTGGTACTATACAGGATATTCTTGTCAGCAGATGGGACAAGAATTGCACACCTTTACATTGTTTGGTTCACTCATTGAACCCAAAATACTACAGCCATGAGTCGCTGAATGGTGGACCTTTCCGCAGATTCCCTCCTCACATGGATGGTGAAATCTCACAAGGGAGGAAAGATGCATTTAGGCGGGTTTTCCAGGATAGAGCATCCATTGATGAGGTGGAGGATGCCTTTGTAGAGTTTTCCATTGGCACTGGTCGATTTGCAGGACATGATGTGATTAGAGACAGGGGGGCTAAGAAGCCCTATTCTTGGTGGGCAAATCATGGGGCAACAAGCCCTCCTCTTCAGCAGTTAGCCATGAGGCTCCTCTCTCAGGTGACTTTATCCTCTTGTTGCGAGAGGAATTGGAGCACATATGGGAATTTGTATAGTGTGAAGAAGAGCAGGCTTGAGCAGTCCAGGGCAGAGACAATGGTGTATGTGCACACCAACCTTCATCTTATTTGCAGGTAGAGGGAAGAGTGGTTGAGGTGAAAGACAAAGATGTGGGATGTCTTTCTTGATGATATGGATCTGGACAACAGTGTTGAGTTGGCATTAGCCAACATGGATCTCAATGATCCAGTGTTAGAGCCTGTTAGATTTGATGATGGTGATATTTTAGAGGGGTCATCCTCCACACCAGCAGATGCAAAGGCGACTATGGATATAGGGGAGGAGGAGGATGCAGAGGAGAACAGTGGTGACCATGATGATGAGGACATTGATGCTGATTCTGATGATGACTATGAGGATTGATGACTCATGAGTCATGGGCTACCTATTGCCTTGACGCTTGTATTCCTGTAGTTGTTTTATATTTTCTATTTCTATTTGCCATTGGCATTGCACTACCTATGTTACACATTTTGATTTGATGACTTAATGAGAAAACTACAGTTTTTAGTGTCTTTATCTTACTATATTGTAAGTTGTCTTTCATTTATGAATCATTGAATCATGATTTATGTCACATGTATTTGAATTTTGTATGTACTATGCATGCTATAATGTTACTAACTTACTTTGTAAACAGTAAAACTAACATCTAGATGAAGATCTATGTTTGAAATCAATGAATTTGTATCATTAATGAGAATTTGTGTAAGAAATATCTAATTTTTAATTAATATATATATATATATATATATATATATATATATATATATATATATATATATATATATATCAGTGTCCCGAAAATCGCGATATAATCATGATAATATCGAAAAATCGTGGTTTTTTGAAAATGGCGATATTATCGCCCGATTATTACGTGATTTTTTTTTTGGCAAAAAATCGCGAAAACTTGAAATTATCACGATTATTACGAAAAATTCACTTTTTTTTGGGAAAAAATCTTGAATTTTTGTTTTTTGTTTTTTTAATTTTGCCGATTTTTTGATGATGATGAGGAGGAGGAGGAGGTGACACAACCTACCCAGGCTACCCCTGTCATCAGTAGAGGACGTGGTCTACTTCCTGTAGTTCCTAGTTCTTCAGCTTCTAGAGCACAACAGAGTCCACTACCAACTCCATTGGCATCTACATCTAGAGGGAAAGCTATTGCATTTTCTTGCAAGAGGGGCAGAGGAAATTAGTGGTATTAGTTATTGGTTCATTTCATTGTATATATAATATGACATTATGACTCATGATATGAGATACATTATTATATTTTTTGTTGATATTTTGAGGCTGAGTTGGGACTCAGGAGTCAGGACTGACTATTCAAGACATGATTCACTGTTACGTGTGATGTAGCACTAGAAATGATATTACACATCTTATATATTAGTTCTTTTATCATATTTATGTGTCAATGTATTTATTTTATGTTGTAGATGCTTTAGATATTAAAAAAATTGAAAAAAAATGAATATTTTTGTATTTTACGATTTTTACCGATTATTTCCTGATTTTTATCATTTTTTCTGATTTTTTTCCCTCGCCGATATTATCTCGATAACGATTACTACAACATTGATATATATTTTTTTAAAATATATATATATATATATATATATTAATAAAATAATATATAATGAATCCTACGTGTCCTGTTCCGGGGGGTCAACGTGTCCGAATCCGACTCTCGAATCCCTGTATCCTACAAATCCCGAATCCCCGTGTTAGGTGACTTAGCTTAGAGGTTTCACTATACCCAACGAAATACCCCTCTCTACAGTCTGATCCAAGTTGGTACGCTTCTCATTTGGTGCATGGCAATAAGCTATGCTACCAAAGATCCTAAAGTGACTAACTCCTAGCTTCTTCCCTGAGAAGACTTCTGCTGGTGTTATCTTCCCCAATGTCTTGTGAGGAACCTTGTTTTGTATACACACAATTGTGTTGCATGCCTTTGCCCATAAGAACTTGGGCAAATCTTGGTCATATAGCATTGCCTTTACAGCCCCAACTACAGACCTGTTCTTTTGCTCTACTACCCCATTTTGCTGTGGGTTGTATGGAGTTGTCCACTCCCTCCTGATGCCTTCCTTCACACAGAAACCCTTGAAGTCACTGTTTGTAACGAAACGAAGTATTCGTACCCTTCGAGAGATCTAGTGGACGTAGGGCCACAAATATTCGAGTCTATAAGTTGTAACAAACCATCTGATTTGTTGTCACTTCTTGCGAATGCTGCCTTAGTATATTTCCCAAGCACGCACCCTTTGCACACATCATCGTGTTTCATGCCTAATTTTGGAACCCCTGTCACTGTCTCCCTGAGCATTCTAAGTGCTCCATGATGTAAATGCCCCATCCTCCCATGCCATAGCTCATTCAGGTCTTTCCCACCAGTAATGTCGTTGCTTACTAGTTCCATTGGAGAGTTGAACTGCAACTTGTACAATCTGTTGCTTCGTACCCCAATCTATTTCACCTTCTTTCAGTTTTGGTGTTTAATCAACACCACCTTCCCTACAAAGTGGACATCATATCCCTTATCCTGTATCTGGGATACTGAAATCAGGTTCATGCCTAATCCTGACACATGCAATATATCTGTAACACTGGTGCTTGTTCCTGACTCCCTCTGAATATCAATGGTGCCTCTTCCCATTGGAGTACATTTAGTCCTATTTCCCATTGTTATCAGGAAGTCCATCTCCTCCTTATTGTAACTGGAGAAATAATTTCTAACTCCTGTCATGTGAGTTGACGCTCCACTGTTTATATACCAAACTCCCTGTGAAGTTGAGCTAGATAGGCAAGCTAACTGAGCAAATTCTTCCTCCAATCTGGAAGACAATTTTGTAGCCCCTTGAATATCAAATTTGTCTGCAACCATGCTGGAGGATTTTGGAAAATTTACTGAAGACATATTAAATATAATTTTGTGTGCTTTTTTTCTCTTCCTTTTAGCATTAATCTGCTACTGCTGGTCTAGCTGCAAACCAACTGCGCCCAAATCTGCTCTACGAAAATCTCTAATCTACTAACACCACTACCTGCTGAAACTACTACTGAGCTTGTTTGAACTTTTCCTGCCTATCAATTCACATTGTCTGGCTAGACCTCTGCACAAACTTGGAGAAAATTCACTCAGACTCCCTTTGAACTGTAAAATATCTTCCTCTTCGCTACTAAGCTACTGATCTGTCTTCAACATTTCTTTGATACCATGTGAAATTTCCTTAAATTGCAGCAACTGGAAATTTATTCTCCTAACTGATTAATTATGCAATTTATTTGCTATGACAAACAATGAATAAATCACACTGCAATTTTTCACAAATAAAATACGTTACAAAAATAAACTGGAAATTGAGAAAATGATAGCACACACACAATAAAAATGACATAGTTATTTTTAGACAAATGTCCCCAGAAAAACCCAATGTGGGAAAACCGGTGTAGCAGATGAGGGTTTTATTATTATTATGCAACAGTGAAATTTCTGAGTACAATTTGGATGCCAAACTGGCAATCCTCAACAAATAATCTGGCCAAAATTATTAGAGAGAATTTTCTCTCTCTCCATAAGCAATCCCGACACAACTTGCTTCAGAAAATTGGCCCTCCAAGAACCCTTGCATAGGCCTCTACGTAGTGCTTGCGCAGACCCTCACATGCACAAACTGAATCTGCCTCTGATCAAGTCATCCTGCCTGCTGCTGCCTTTGGAAGTGATTCTTCGGCCCTTTGGAAAATTATCTTGGCCTCCGGCAACTGAATCGACCTCCTTCTTAGCCGAATTGAACTGCCTCATTGAAATTGCTTGCGCAGTCCCTGCACAACCTCTAGTGGAATGACTCGACCTTTTGCTGTTGCATCTTTGGATCTGGAAATTCCTCTGGAATTCACTTATGTTGCTCCCTTTGTGCGTCGCTTCTCACTTGAAATTCTCTCTTTTGCTTGATTTTTGCAGTTGGGTAGCTTGATCTGCCAAGGAACTCGATCTCTCAAGTGTGTTCTCCATATACCCATCAAGTTGCTCTTATAATCTCTCGCTGGTGAACCAATGGACATGATTAGATCCCCATCAATGGCTAAGATCATCTCAAACTTGATCTGTGTGAGTTTCTAGAGAATCCTCACATCTCTCAATTAATCACTGTTAATTAATCACTTTTCCTAAGTTAGACTTTGGGAAATATTTGTAGAAATTTCTCATTTCCCACCCCGGTTTTCAGTTTCTCCTTATTTCTCCCATATAGTTAAATGCCCTTTCCCATAACCATACATTCAACAAGCTGGAAAAAATAAATATTGCTGAAAACACAAATTCTGGAAATTTTACAGAATGCTGGAAATTGCAGAAATAAAAATCAGCAGTAATAAACAGCCATTAAAACACATTTAAACACTGAGATTTTTGGTCAATGTGACCCTGGAAAAACCCCCTACAACTCTTGGGGAAAACCAGTTTGAGAGCTCTTCTTTATTTCTGGAAAATGCCTTTTTACAGTGAGAGAAATGTTCAGCAAAAAATCAACAAACAGTCTTTTACAACTTATCTCAGCCTTGCTGAAACACCGCTGCTGATACTCCGCAGCTGTTGCTGTTACACCGCTGCTGTTGCTGTTACACCGCGGCTGTTGCTGTTACACTGCGGCTGTTGCTGTTACACCGCTTTCAGCTTTGCTGTTACTCCGCTTTCAGCTTTGCTGTTACATCGCTTTCAGCTTTGCTGTCACTCCGCTTTCAGCTTCGCTGTTACTCCGCTTTCAGCTTTGCTGTTACTCCGCTTTCAGCTTTGCTGTTACACCGCTTTCAGCTTTGCTGTTACTCCGCTTTCAGCTGCTGAAACTCCGCTTTCAGCTGTCCAGAAATCTCCCTTGCTCTCTTGCTCTCCTTCTCTCAATCTGCTCATGAAAGAATGAATAATCTTTTCCTCATTTTCGTCCCTTAACCCAACCCTAAGTGACTTTTGGGTGATCCCTAAATCCAATGGCTGAAATAGAGTTAGATCAATGGCTGAGATTAAATGCTCATTTAAATCTCACTTTCTATTTTTTAATTCACCCCACTTTAATAAAGACCCACTTAGTCATTTATTTCCAAAGTCACTTTTCCTTTCTAATTTTTCATTGACTTTATAAAAGTCACTTTAAAATTAGACTTAGTAACTTTATCACTTAAAGTCACTTTTAAATTAGATTTAACTTTATAAAAATTATAAAGTTACTTTAGGAGAAAAATTAAATTCTTTTGGACACTTTTCCCTAGGCCAAAGATCAAAGCCTAAAGGAACCACCTGTCCTCCGGTACCAAATTTCAACACTCCCTCTTACCGAGGAAGGTGTTCCTCACCACACCCATCTTGTCTCTGAAGTAGACATGCTTGCCCCGTGGTAAGGCTTTGGTAAGAATATTTGCAACCTGCTCATCAGTGGAAATATACTCAAGTTTCACAACTCCCTTCTGAACAGTCTCTGATGAAATGATATCTGATCCCGATATGCTTTGACCTGTCATGAAATACTGGATTCTCCGTGAGTTTAATGCAACTCTGATTATCACAGTAAATCACTGAAGGTCTCAACGGCTGACCAAATAAGCCAAACAACATCTTGCGAAGCCAGATGGCCTCACAACTAGCTAGACTGGCTGCCATATACTCTGCTTCCGCTGAACTCAGTGCTACTGACTGCTGATTCCGGCTGAACCATGACACTACTGTTGAACCCAACCCAAAACAGCACCCTGAAGTGCTCTTCCTATCAGAAGCACAACCTGCCCAATCAGAATCAGTGTATCCTGCCAATCTCACTCCATCTCCCTGCCTGTAGTCCAGACCATAATCCACTGTCCCCTGCAAGTACCGCAAAATGTGTTTTGCAGCCACCCAGTGAACCTTCCTAGGCTCACACATAAACTGACTCATCGTGTTGACTGCAAAACAGATATCTGGTCTAGTGTTGACCAAATACATCAAGGAACCAATCAGCTGCCTGTACAATGTGGGATCCACCAACTCGGAATCCGAAGCATGAAGCTTCTTCCAGTTGGTGATCGTCGGTGTCGACATGGGTCTACAATCCTCCATGTGGAATCTGCTAAGGATGTCCACAATATACTTCCCCTGCCCCAAGAAGAAATGCCCCTCCTCCTGCCACACCTCCAAACCCAAAAAGTAATGCATCAAACCGATGTCCTTCATCTCAAACTCCGCCGCAAGATCTCTCTTGCAGTGCTCTATGAGTCTCTCTGCACCTGTAATGATCAAGTCATCCACATACAGCACCAGAATGAGAGGCTCCTCACCAATCACAATAAAGTAAAGGTTCGGATCTGCCTCACTCTTTGTGAAACCCATCCCCTGCAAGTATGCATCTATCCTGGAGTACCAAGCTTTGGGAGCTTGCTTCAGGCCATAAAGGGCCTTCTTCAATCTGCACACATGGGACTCCTTCCCATGCACCTCAAAGCCCTGTGGCTGCTCAATGTACACCTCCTCCTGTATGAAGCCATTGAGAAATGCGGTCTTCACATCCATCTGGTGGATCTTCCAACCCATCTCTGCTGCTATCGATATAATGGAGCGGATCGAAGTATATCGAGCCACGGGAGCGAAGGTCTCCTCATAATCAACTCCCTCTACCTGGGAGAACCCTCTAGCCACAAACCTTGCTTTGAATTTCTCAATGCTGCCATCTGCAGCATGCTTTACCTTGTAAAGCCATTTGGAAGTAACCACGGATTTGCCCTCAGGCCTCGGCACCACCTCCCAAACATCATTCTTCATGATAGAAGAATACTCCTCCTGCATGGCCTCTCTCCAGACCTGCTGGCTAGCTGCCTCCTCATAGCTAGAAGGCTCAGAGTCAAGGATGCTGGTAACCATCGCCATATAACTACAAAACCTCTCAGGTGGTCTACTCTCTCTGACCGGCCTCTTCGGCTCAGCAACAGATGTGGCATCTCTCAAGGTGTCCTGAAGCCACTTGGGCTTCCTCTTCCCTGAGCATGCTTCTCCCATAGGAGAATGAAACTCCTCCTCATCACCATCAGTAGCCTGAACTCCTGACTGTCTGTTTGCTGCCCTCCTGCCTGCACCTGAACCTGTAGAAGCTGAGGTACCGTGTGAACTGTCCATCAGTGGGCTCCCTAGTGAACTGCTCTGCATGCTGCCCGGAGCACCACCCCTCTGGCTCGGCGAGCCACTGCTCACTGATGGACCTGACATCCTCATGGATGTACCTCCGGATCCTCCTGATCCCTGCCCACTGGATCCCTGCGACTGACTCAACTGCTGCTGAGGGTCTGGCTGATCCAGATACTCTAACTCCCGTGACCTCCTAAAGGCCCTGTCCTCCTCGAACTTCACATCCCGTCTGACAACAACTCTCCTCTGTGCAGGAATGTAAATCCGAAAGGCCTTTGAGGTCTCACTGTAGCCCACAAAGATACCCTTCTCTGCGGTGGGCTCTAGTTTGGTCCTCTTCTCCTTGGGTATATAGGAGTATGTAATGCATCCAAAGCTATGAAGATGACCAAGATCAGGCTTCTTCCCAGAGAAAGCCTCCTCCGGAGTCATGTGCCCCAAGGCACGATGCAGACTCCTGTTCTGCAAGTAAACAGCTGTGTTGCAGGCCTCTGCCCACAAGAACAATGGCAACCCCTGATCATGTAACATGGCTTTGGCAGCCCCTATGATGGATCTGTTCTTCCTCTCCGCAACCCCGTTCTGCTGGGGGTTGTAAGGAACAGTGAACTCCCTCCTAATGCCTGCCTCCGCACAATAGTCAACAAACTCTCCAAGGGTGTACTCTCCTCCATTGTCCGACCTCAGGGACTTGATCTTCTGACCTGTCTGTGTCTCCACAAGAGCTCTAAACTCCTGAAACCGCTTGAAGACCTCACTCTTGGTCTTCAAGAAATAAATCCAGGTCCTCCTGGAGTGATCATCAATGAATAAAACATAGTACTCATATCCACTCAAGGAAACATGAGACATCCGACCGCTCACATCGGAATGAATCAAATCAAGTATCCCAGTCGCTCTGCTGTCACTGCTGGGAAAAGGGGATTTGGCAAACTTGCCCATCGCACAACCTCTGCAAGTATCAAAGTGATCAGTACTGAAATTTGGCACACCTGTAGTGATCTCCCGCAATGTCCTCAAGGCTCCATGATACATGTGTCCCATCCTGCGGTGCCAAATCTCACACAGCTCAGAACTACTAGCTTTGCTGTCGGTACTACTGCTCAATGCCAAAAGGGGCTGGAATGCAAACTTGTACACCTTTGCATGGCGTACACCTATCACTCTAGCTAAATCAGCTGGAGTGCCCCTGGGATACATCAACACCTGTCCTTCCCTGAACAGTACCTCATATCCTCTGTCCTCCAAAGCTGAGACAGATATGAGGTTCTTCCTCATCCCTGGCACATAAAGAACCTCTGACACCTTCAAGGGAGGTTTGGACTCCCTTTGAAATGTCACTGTCCCCACCCCGACTGCTCTAACAACTCTGTCATCACCGAGTACTACCTCAATATCAGTGCCACTCTCTGAAAGCTCTGAGAAGTACTCACGGACTCCTGTCATATGACGTGAAGCCCCACTGTCCACATACCAGATACCTGAAGATGTTCCACTAGTCGAGGGAAAAGCATGCTCCCTCTGAACCTGTGTGGCAGGTGATCTTGCACTAGAGGACTCACATGTAGTGAATGCAAACTCCCGGTCAAAACGACCTACAAAGTCCTCAATCTCTGCTGAAGCTGCCACGTCCTGGTTCTTCCCCTTCTTCTTCTTCTTCTCCGGACACACAACTGCATAGTGTCCCATCTTCTGACAATTCCAACACTTCACCTTGGAATAGTCCTTCTGTGTGTTCCCCTGTTTACCTTTACCTTTGCCTTTGCCCCCACCACCGCTTGTGGAAGTCTGCTTCTTCCCTTTGCCTTTCTTGCCTCCTGCCACCAGTGCTACGTCCTCATCCTGCTCAACTGGCTTGGCTGCCCCAAGCTGTCCTTTCCTGATCTCTGTCTGAATGCAATCATCCCAAAACCTCTCCCATGTGGGAAGGGTCTCACGTGCACACACCCCATCAGCAAAGTTCAACCATGAACGGGGGAGGCCATTCACTGCAATCCGCACCAACTCAGTGGGTGGAATGGCCTCTCCAATCGCTGCCAACTCATCTCTCACATTGGTAATCTTTGTGAGATATCCAGCTGCACTATCATTACCCATCTTAATGTTCTTCAGCTTCTCCTTCAGGACCATCTTCCGGTTCTCATTGGTACTCTGGTAGAGATTGGACAATGCTGTCCACATCTCATGGGCATTGCTCTTTCCTCTCACATGAGGAATGCAATGGTCTTTGATTCCGTCTAGAATCAACCTCTTACCCTTGTTGTTCTTTTTATTATAAGCAGCCAACTGAGTAGCATCAGTAGGCACAACAACAGGGTTCTGTGCTGTATGCACCATGATATCCCAGACTTCTGCCTCCTCAAAGATACTCTGCATTCTCTCCTTCCAAACGCTGTAATTTGTATGCCCATCCAACCTATCCTCCACCCTCAATCCCAATGACATCCTGCTGTCCTAAAACTGAAAAATAGCACTGCTGTGGTAAAGATAAAACTGCTGTTTATAAAAAAACAGCTTGCTGGAATTTTCTGAGTGAAAAATCAGCAACTGTAATTTTTTTCTTTTGCTGTCCCAAACTGCCCTTCAGCACTCAAGCTCTGATACCATGTAGAAATTTCTCATTTCCCACCCCGGTTTTCAGTTTCTCCTTATTTCTCCCATATAGTTAAATGCCCTTTCCCATAACCATACATTCAACAAGTTGGAAAAAATAAATATTGCTGAAAACACAAATTCTGGAAATTTTACAGAATGCTGGAAATTGCAGAAATAAAAATCAGCAGTAATAAACAGCCATTAAAACACATTTAAACACTGAGATTTTTGGTCAATGTGACCCTGGAAAAACCCCCTACAACTCTTGGGGAAAACCAATTTGAGAGCTCTTCTTTATTTCTGGAAAATGCCTTTTTACAGTGAGAGAAATGTTCAGCAAAAAATCAACAAACAGACTTTTACAACTTATCTCAGCCTTGCTGAAACACCGCTGCTGATACTCCGCAGCTGTTGTTGTTACACCGCTGCTGTTGCTGTTACACCGCGGCTGTTGCTGTTACACTGCGGCTGTTGCTGTTACACCGCTTTCAGCTTTGCTGTTACTCTGCTTTCAGCTTTGCTGTTACACCGCTTTCAGCTTTGCTGTTACTCCGCTTTCAGCTTTGCTGTTACACCGCTTTCAGCTTTGCTGTTACACCGCTTTCAGCTTTGCTGTTACTCCGCTTTCAGCTTTGCTGTTACACCGCTTTCAGCTTTGTTGTTACTCCGCTTTCAGCTGCTGAAACTCCGCTTTCAGCTGTCCAGAAATCTCCCTTGCTCTCTTGCTTTCCTTCTCTCAATCTGCTCATGAAAGAATGAATGATCTTTTCCTCCTTTTCCTCCCTTAACCCAACCCTAAGTGACTTTTGGGTGATCCCTAAATCCAATGGCTGAAATAGATTTAGATCAATGGCTGAGATTAAATGCTCATTTAAATCTCACTTTCTATTTTTTAATTCACCCCACTTTAATAAAAACCCATTTAGTCATTTATTTCCAAAGTCACTTTTCCTTTCTAATTTTTCATTGACTTTATAAAAGTCACTTTAAAATTAGACTTAGTAACTTTATCACTTAAAGTCACTTTTAAATTAGATTTAACTTTATAAAAATTATAAAGTTACTTTAGGAGAAAAATTAAATTCTTTTGGACACTTTTCCCTAGGCTAAAGATCAAAGCCTAAAGGAACCACCTGTCCTCCGGTACCAAATTTCAACAATATTTATTTATGATCAATTAACTTAATTGAGCTATCACTAGGTGTTTTCTCCTGAAACTTTTTCTGGGTTTTGGAGATCTTGTGTTTCTTAGCCTCTTTGGCTGAAGTTGAGACTAGAACACCTATCCAATGCTACAAAAACTAACAGCTTGATCTCAGCAATGTCTCTCCTTAGGTAAGCATTGATGTCCTCTTGGTGGTTTGTTTGTTAACTACTAGGGACTTCTTTATCCTTCTTTTTTTCCATAATGGTTATAGCTACATATCCTTTGGTAACCCAAAAAAAGGTGTCCATTCTGGTAAACAAGATCTGCTTACTCCTAGTGTGGCTTGGGTCAAGCATAGGGGTTTTAGAGAGAAACTCTGCATCCTTCTCCTTTCGGACTCTGATTGTTTCCCTGCCCTCTCTCTCCATCTTCTCAACCCGTTGAACTATGTGACTGGGGGACTTTAAGGCAAAATTATTCTCGTCCTTAGAACCAAAGGTGAAGTTTTTGCAGAAGGTGGAGAGGTTGGCCAGCGTACCTCTGATGTGGCTAAAGCATCGGTTGGAGGTGGTAACTTCGGGGGTGGGGGTGATCAGCAGAGTTTTTTTTGTTTGTCATCCTCGTGCCCTCCTGGTAAGGTTGTGAGCAGGCTCTCCCGCAGATTATTGGCACTCTTTTCCTCATTCTTCTCAGCTGTGGGTAGCCAGTAATCCTACCCCATAACCTCCATCAGCAGCACAAACTTCTCATCCTCCCAGTGTTCTCAACTTTAGTTGCCATTGTAGAAACAGTTACCATAGAGTTCACAGAGTTGAGTAGAGATAGCCTTGCCAGAAGATGGAAACTTCCTTCTGTTTGTCAAAACCATGACCATCAGTTGCCATTGTAGAAACAGTTACCATAGAGTTCACAGAGTTGAGTAGAGATAGCCTTGCCAGAAGATGGAAACTTCCTTCTGTTTGTCAAAACCATGACCATCATAAACTTGCGAGTATGCTGCTTCTGCTCGTACCTTATCATTATCAACGGGTGAGGTTGCAAAGCCCAATTTGGGCACGAGTTATGGTAATGGGCAAATGGAGGGGGGATGAGGCTTCTCTTCTGCCCCTTCGTTCTATCATAAAAACCCCCACGTGCCTTATGTTCAGTCCCATGCGTCCCGGATTTCTACAGACGATCACCCCATCCAATAACATTGTTAGCACATTACAAACCACTAACATTTATATAATCAAACCAACAACACTAATAGTGGTGCCATGTAACAACTGTTCAGTATTAATATGTCAACAAAATGTTGAAGCTCGAATTTGCTCCTTAAACAAGAAATGCTCCTTCACTTTCCTCATATTGTCAAGAATTCTGTGTGCATGGTTTTGCATATTTTTTTTTACTGTACTTGAAAGTTTTTCTGCTTTTGTGAAGTGCTTACTATCATGTTTTAATATTTAACAGTTTCACAATTTTCTTAAAGGAATTTGGGACCAAATATTTTTGATACATGCAAGACTTCTGATCCTGTCTTTCTTTTTTTTTGGCCGTTTATTTCTTTTCTCCTGCATATGTTATGTGTAATTAATCATCATGGTTTTCAGTGTCATCATTGTGCTGTTTGAACTTTGTACTAGCTTCATAAAAATGCAAATTCAAGACTTTTCTAGATATAGGTTTACCCGTTTCTTAAATTTGTTTGAAACTTTGTACATGTAAGATGTATAAGGGAGATTTGTGAGAGCTTATAGTATAATTATATGATTGTAATTTGTCAGCCATACAAGGATTTACCCTGAAATAATTCTCCTTGCCCACCAACTTTAGGCTTGCTCACTGAAACACTGGAATCCCTAAACCAAGATGTATTGGAGAACTTTGGCACAGATTTAAAGTCATTCTGAATAGTCAACTTTATGTCCATATCTCAATATGGAATTGATTAATGACAACATGTTTTTGATATTGGGTGTATATAGAATGTTTGCTTTGTTTTGCACACAAAATAAACTGAATGTCCACCTGACCATTTGGTTGAGATAAAGAAAATAACTTAATTTTTAACAATATGAAGCAGCTTAGAGATTGATAACAGTACATAGACTTATCTGAATCTTTGTGCAGGTTACAGAATCAGAATGCGTTGTTGATGCTAGTAAAATGGAAATGTTACATGTGAGCTCTATTTTACTTGCTGCTCATTCAGATTATTTCATGAGACTCTTTTCAAATGGAATGAGTGAGTCGCACTCACATGTTGTGACAATCAAGCTCACTGAAGAAGGCAAGTTTTAAATGTCAATAGTTTTTCATCTTTGTGTGTCTGTTTCTAATGTTATCCCCATGTGCTAGGCAATAATGACCCCTTAGTGTCATTGGTAAGGTTTCACATCAGATGATAATCTTATGAAAGAAACAGAGTAGCAAATTAACTTCAGCTTACTAGCAAGCTATCTCAGTTGATTTAGAGAATCTATTTTTCATTTCTTTGATTTTTCTTGCAGAGTTACAGTGTTTCTACCACCTTGTCCAATATATGTACACAGGATATCTAAAAGATCCACCAGATGCAGAGAGCACAATCATCCTCTTGCGTCTCGCCGATCGTTTTGCCATCACATCATGCATAAAGGATCTTGCTGACGCTCTTCAGAAGTTACCCAATACAGTAAGTGGCTGTCTTCAAGTTCTAGGGCTCCCCGAATCCTTGAAAGCATCCAAGACAGTACAGCCAGTAGTGGAACATTTCAGCAACTGCTTAACTCAGTATTTTGCCGACATCTCAAGTAGAAAATCTGAATTCTTATCATTAAGTCTCGAAGCAGTTAAAGTCGTTCTGGGTAGTGACACTCTAAATATATCCTATGAGGAAGACGTGTTCTACTACTTGCTTGATTGGTTGAATGCTAACTGCCAAAGCGAAGAAGAAAAGAAACTAGCTGCTCTAGAAATCACAGTCGTAGTGCGCTTTCCTTGGATGACTGGTGACTTTTTGATGGATGTGGTTGGCAGCAATCCTTGCATGGAGAGTTCTGCTTGTCAAGAACTTATTCTGGAAGCAATGAAATTCAAAAGTTTCACACATGCTAGGCAGCAGCAAATGATGTTTGAAAAGACACACCATAACCGATTCCGCCCTCGGAACACTTTAATTCTGGAGAATTTCTGGGGAAACTCGAAAACTTATACCATGCACTCGTCTGAAACAAGTTGTCAAGTTTACTTTGAATTTCCACTGGAGTTAGTAATATGCACAGGTCAGAACTTCCATTCACGAACATTTTCTCTTGGGAATAAATATACATTCTACTTGGAAGCTCAGCATGGACAAGTGAAGACATCTTATAACCAGCAACTTACTTGTTGTATCAGTCTTGTTCTCTCACCAATCTCAATGCCAAATTCAAATGATGCAAAGTCTCGGAATACGATTCTTGAATATGCTATTTCAATGAAAAGAGATTATTCCCAGAGTTATGATACAAAGGCCACAGGATTTCTAGACATGCAGTCCACTGAAATAGGCAAGAGATGTATCACTTTTAATGATATGTTTTCAGGATGGTTTATTGAAAGAGGGTTCAGCTTTCCAAGATGGAATCTGACAATCAATGGGCCGGTATTTCTTCGTCTCGATCTCAGTCTGAAGGATAGAGAGAACTAACCTCAGTTATGTGGAAAACTGAAAGGAGGAGTTTCTCGAGGAGGAATGGATGGGGAAAAACTTACTATGTTGTATTTCTATCACATGTACTTCTTATACACATGATTCCCTCTCTCAGAGGGGGGTTGCCAATAGCCCCAGTTCAGAATCTAACAGTCAATATATGTCACAGAAATCTGAACTTCCCAGATAGAATTTAAAAGGAAAAAATGTATTTCTGTAAGGTTGCTGTTTCTGAGGTTTAGCTTTTCAGAACCAATTTATGTTGCAACCTGATGTTGCCCAATTATATGTTCTCATTGTGGAACTAGAGTGCTGGGAAGTTGTGCATACTGCCAGTGATCTAGTTACGTCCAATCTTTGAATTTGGATGGCAACCTTTTAGGTCGTTACGCTGCAAAGAATTCACCGAGTGATTAGATTCAGTTGTCCATCTTACGCTACATTTATAACGTGCGTCAAGGCACAACCTTTAGCATATTAGCATATTCCAAGCATGAATTGTTTTTAGGTTATGTTTACTAATTGAGTTTTAAATTTTAATCCATGCCTAGCAGGGTCTCTCTCCTAAGTAAATGGACTTAACAAACGTGGAGAAAACGTAAAAAGGCAAACCGATGAAGGTAGTGATAAGTTTTATTGTAACTTTATCTTTCCATGTAGACGAGGAGGACAAACCCTATTGAATGATTCAACACGAGAAGAATATTCTCAAATGTTTGACAAATACCCAATAGGCGGTTACAAATTTCTTGTTATGGATATTCTTTGTTAGCTTAGTAACGGGAATCTTTTATAAGCTTGCTCAAAAGTGTAACTTCTCTGAAGTTACCTGGATTTTAAATTGCAATAAATAGATTGTTGGTGTAATTTGAAGTAGTGTTTGGACGACTTCATGGTAACCGTAGTTCTATAGTGGTAATGCTTACTTTTGTTGGAATGTCTGAATCGGGGACAAAATAAAAAAATTGATTTTGTTAGGGCCATTTAGAATTATTTTCATACATTGAGAAAGGGGTATTTTGCAAAAGAGATGCCTAGTAAAGTCTCATTCTATTATCCAACAAAAAGAGCATGTATGGTAGGAATGACTTTGATTTGCTAAAGCATTTGATAGCATCTCTCTCCATTTATTTTTGTGTGGAAGTGTCAATAATGCAAACTCAATGGCATTAGGAAGTGTCAATCCACCCTTAAAACTTAGTGAAATATGGAATCTCAATGCAATAGAATTAGCAAAATTACATGACTTTGGACTAAGGAGAATAGCTAGTGGGGGAATACGCTAGGGTTTGGATAGAGACCCAAAACTTTGCTAGTTGTAGGTGTTGGCGCCAATGTCATCCCAAGCAAGAAGTAGGAAGGCCCTTTGCATATTTCTAACAAGGATCAACAACAAAAAGGAGTATTGAAAAAGGATTAAGGAACAACCTTGAAGCATCTGTAGGGATGTCTAAACAAGGAAAAAGAAAACTCATTATTAGAGATAACATCTCCAAGTGTGTAGGGGCCAATATAGTATATGGGAGAGCATGCAATTATTTGTTGCTTCTTGTGATGGGGAAAAGGAAAACTCATTGTTATGGATAACCTCTCTAAGTGTGCGGGGGCCAATATAGTATATGGGAGAGAATGCAATTATATGTTGCATCATGTGATGGGGAAAAAGAAAATTCATTGTTAGAGATAACCTCTTCAAGTGTGTAGGTGGAAATATAGTATATGGGAGGGCATGCAATTATTTGTTGCTTCTTGTGATGGGGAGAAAGAAAACTTATTGTTAGAGATAACTTCTCCAAGTTTGTGGGGGCCACTATAGTATATGGGAGAGCATGCAATTATTTGTTGCTTATTGTGATGGTAGCTTGTTAAACATACTTTGAGGTAATGGATAACAACATAAAAGGTGAAGGCTTGATAAACTTGAAACTGTGTGCTATTTTTTTTAATTGTAATCTCAATGCGTTGTGAGGATAAGGACCAAATATTTAAAACAAGTCCAGCTTTTTTGAACTTAATTGCTTTGCATACAAAACATTACACTAAATGAGTTGACCTGACAAAGAAGAACTTAAGTGAAGCAATGGTACGTTTTGTGTTCACTCTTTACCTATGGAGTTATGAAGTGAAGAGGTTCTAAAGGATATTGGAAACTTGTTTGGAATCTTTATGAAGACCTCTAGAATCACCGAAACCAAAATACACAACTTACGCCAAAATATGTGTTAATGAACTTGTCTAAGCCTTTTCTAAAGTTCATTTTTAAAGAAAACCAAGACATTGAATGGGCATAATGATACATTATGAAAAATACCATTCTAGTGTTCTAGTTATGCTAGACAGATACTTGATGAAGTATCAAGCATTGGACCAAAAAGAAACCAAGGAAATAATATAAAATGCAAATGGTTTATAGAGGTAGAGTAAAAATGCAAACCATTCAAAATTATGGTGTTCCAATGTCCAAAATGAAATTAGCACTACAATAATGGAAATAAGCAAAATTAAAAACAGAAATTAAGAGCCAAAATCAAGGAAAATAATAGGGACACTTGGTCAAGGGTGGATTGCATTTACAATTCTAAGTAATGCATGAAGATACCTTTAGTAAACAAGTAATATGTTGATTGTACCAAAATTCTTGACAAGTATGCATAGGAGAACATGAAAACTCCCATTTATAGAAACTAATGATGCAATAATCCTAAAAACACCATCACTTGAGATTTAAGTAGCTAGTAAAGTCATTAAGCCCTTACCATTGTTGGGAATCACGATTGCCGTTAGACTAAAACCTGCAGGTGTTAGTCAATGATCACATTGCCATGGATAAGGATCCACAAGAGGTGGTTAGTCCATGTCACGGAACACACAGGGAGCGTTGGTTTATCCAATGTCCGACAATATCCCCCTCAATGCGAGCCTTTATGAAGACCTCTAGAATCACCAAAACCAAATAATACACAACTTATGCCAAAATATGTGTTAATGAACTTGTCTAAGCCTTTTCTAAAGTTCATTTTTAAAGACAACCAAGACATTGAATGGGCATAATGATACATTATGAAAAATACCATTCTAGTGTTCTAGTTATGCTAGACAGACACTTGATGAAATATCAATCAATGGACCAAAAAGAAACCAAGGAAATAATATAAAATCCAAATGGTTTATAGAGGTAGAGTAAAAATGCAAACCATTCAAAATTATGGTGTTCCAATGTCCAAAATGAAATTAGCACTACAATAATGGAAATAAGCAAAATTAAAAACAGAAATTAAGAGCCAAAATCAAGGAAAATAATAGGGACACTTGCACGGTCAAGGGTGGATTGCATTTACAATTCTAAGTAATGCATGAAGATACCTTTAGTAAACAAGTAATATGTTGATTGTACCAAAATTCTTGACAAGTATGCATAGGAGAACATGAAAACTCCCATTTATAGAAACTAATGATGCAATAATCCTAAAAACACCATCACTTGAGATTTAAGTAGCTAGTAAAGTCATTAAGCCCTTACCATTGTTGGGAATCACGATTGCCGTTAGACTAAAACCTGCAGGTGTTAGTCAATGATCACATTGCCATGGATAAGGATCCACAAGAGATGGTTAGTCCATGTCACGGAACACACAGGGAGCGTTGGTTTATCCAATGTCCAACAATATCCCCCTCAATGCGAGCCGGGTGTGTATTGAACTCGTGACATATGCTCTGATACCACTTGTTGGGAATCAAGATTGTCGTTAGACCAAAATCCGCAGGTGTTAGTCAATGATCGCATCGCCAGAGATAAGGATCCACGAGATGCGTTTAGTCCATGTCACGAAACAAACGGGGAGCATTGGTTTATCCAATGTCCAACAACCATATAAAAGTGGTATTTTTACAAATAGAATAATATTACAAAATCATGAGCATAGACACAAAATAGCCTATATACATAGATTTTCATGCATACTAAAGTTGATGTGGTTAGGTACACAACATGCCCTTCCTCTTAAATTAGTTTTGTCCCTCAAAATCAAGCAATGAGGGCCAATGAAGGAAAATAATGGAAATATGCATTGTTGCCCCAATGACAATGCAATGTAAATGGTATAATAGCTTGGAAAAAGAAAAAAATGCCTTTGAATATTGTTGCAACATCATATGGTCCAAATTTATGAGCTCAAACCATTTTTTGGCTTCCCAAGTATCTTTGACGAGTACATGCAAAGAAAAGATGGATTCACTTTGTGATTTTAATCATTTGAAGAACGAGGACAACAATTTTAATCCTAAGCCACTTATTCCAAAATCATCTACTTCAACTAAGCATACCAAAAAACAATATATGAAGTATGAAAAGAGAGTTGTCTTGTTTTTTCGTTTAGTCAATGGTTAATCGAGAGAAGAGGTGAATTACAACATGTGAAAATTTGGGTGCTCTACCAAATATTCTTTAGACTCCCATGTATTTTATTCTCTTAAGAGGTCCTTTCATTTAATCTTGTACTTTATAACTCGTCTAATGCAAATTTTCCTTGCCTTTAACACAAGAATTCCCCCAAGATTCAATATGAGCTTCCCTTCCTCATCCATGAGGGGAATCTTTGTTTGGGTGGCCACTTCATTGAACAACTTCCCTTTTTAGCCAAAAACATGGAAGCCATCACAAAGTTTCCCTTGTTTGGAAATGTTGAATGCATAAGCATCAACCTCTTCTACATTTTCTTGCACTTTGCATGGGCAATAGAATCACCATTCAAGCTTGTACTTACTCTATTGCTTCAGAGGTGTCTACTTGTATGGTTTTAGGGGAGGAAGCCATATCTTCAACTATGAATTGGTTTCCAAAGTGATGTTGATCAACATATTGCTTTAGGAAATTTGCTTTCTATGGATGAGATGTCCTTAAGGAAGTTGAAGATGTTTTAAATTTCTTATGAGCATCCATTACAATAGGGATGATGCTTTGAATGACCCTTTCCTTGCGCAGTGGGAGTTCATAGCCATATAATGTCTTGTATGTTAGTTTTTTTGTAGCATCAGATGTGTTCTAGCATTGAAATTTTGTGGAGAGGCTAGAATACATGAGATCTCCAAAACCCTGAAATCATTTATGGAAATTCCACCTAGAAATGACCTAATTAGATTATTAGTCATTTTTAAAATATTTCCTAAATCTAGACTTAAAGAATATGACTAATTAATCCGAATTAATTGAATGTTCTGTAAACTCACACAGATCGACTTCAAGTTAATCCTAACCATTGATTAAGATCTAATTTTGGCCATTGAAGTCTCAACAGAGGAATATAAGAAGTTGATGGCCTTGGACAAATCACTTGTGCAGTTTGATTTATGAGCAGATCGATTTCCTGAGTAGCAACATTTAGTTGCAGGAGAGAGCTAGAGAAATTGAAGCAGTGAGAGAGGGGAATGGACAGTGAAGTCGGAGGAAGGATTCCAGTTCAGGTGAATGCATTTCCAGAGACACAAAGGAGCCACAGTGACGCTAACACAGAGCAACATAGTAGCCTCTAGAGGCAATTTCGATTTTACTAGGGAGAAGCGGAATTTCAGTGCTAGAAGATGGGTAAAGGTTCCAAAGGCCAGGAGAGTCATTTTCCCATACAAAAGCTGATCAGACAAATTGAGAAGTTGTTCCAATTTGAGTGCAGGAGCAACTACGCTAGGGTGATGCTGTGACTGCGCAGAGCTAGTTTGGATGGCTCAATTTAAGATGAGGTCAGAGCCCGAATTTGCCTCTGGAGTGAGGAAATTTCTCACCATATTTTTCTTGCCAAATTTTCTCTGTAGGATTGCCAGTTCGACATCCAATTGTACTAAGATTATTTCGCTGTTGCATAATAATAAAACCATCAGTTGCTGCTTCGGTTTTCCTGAGTTGGGTTTTCTGGGGACATTGGTCCAAAAATAACTGTCATTTTATGTGAGTGCTAGTATTTCTTCCAGTGTTTATTTCTTCCACAATTTATTTATGTAGGTTGCAGTGTGATTGATTCATTATTTGTTGTAGCAAACAGTAAATAAGTTGTTAAGAATTATTTTTAACAATTAGGAGAATTATTTCTTGTTGTTGCAATAGGATTCAGGTCACTGAATTTTCACATGGTATTAGAGTGCAGATGATCAGTTAGAGAGCTCAGTAGCGAAGGAAGAGGGAGTTTCGTTGTTCATTGGGGGGCAGCAGGTCAAAACCCCAGAGGCAGTGCAATTTTCTTGGCTAAGAGGTCGAATTTCTTGAGGAGAATCGATTTTTCCAAGAAAGGGATAAAAAAATTCAATTTCTCTAGATTGAGGAATTCCAGAGGCAGAGGGAGCAACCAATGTTTTTTGCAGAGTAGATTTCTATCTGGACACAATAGTTTTTGTAACACCCCCTCCTCCCAGGTCCACCCAAGCAACCTGCCAGCCTGGGTAAACATGCGACGAGAGAGGCTACTATAAGGGATTCAATTTCCTTGGTGACCTTAAGGAAATGGAACCGACAAAACATATCAAACAAACTCATCCACATCAGCAACAACACCCTCAGGAGACATGTCAGCACTCGGACATCCTGTCCTGAGTCCCATTGATGATTTAAGCCTTGTAACCCTTTGTCGCTCTCATTCTATAAGCATGACAATGTCCAACAACCCAAAGTCGCTCTCATAGGCCTATGTGCCAGCGACTGTGGACTTTTCTCAGTAGACTTGTGAGAGCGACTATGAAATTTGAGCCACTTTCCTAGCCCAGAATCTCGGCCTCTACCCAGAACTTGCTACAACTTTCAGAATCTATCAAAGACATGATAACAATGCTGATAATAAAAAATCAACCTTAGGACTAGGCTTGAGCATCTCCAACTGGGATTGACATTCTGTCAAACACTTGGCATCAATGAAACCTACAAATCTAGGATACAAGATAGAGCATAAGTGACTTTAAAAACTTATGAAACATAACCAGAAGGATTACCTCCTTCTCCATTGAACTATTATATCATCAATTAGGTCTTGCATCCATCCATTTAGCAATTACAAGCAAATACATGAAATAACCATGACATGAACCAATGATTTAACCATGCTTATAACCAACATAAAACCATATAAATATCAGAGATATGGTAACCATTAAATCCACATACAAATTGGTGCAAAAGTGAGAGAACTTAACTTTGATTAATCATAGGAAAATCCGACCAGGTTCAGGACTTCCACATACCACCCGACCATAGACGTGGCTGAACCAAATCTCTTTTTTAGCCAGTCACCCTCGTGCCATATTCCAAGCATTAATGTGGAATCTCATAGAACAACCAATCCAAGAACAACCAAGGGGATCCAGAGGTTAAACCACCTCCACCCTCACCAAACCGTGATCACACCAAAACCGGTGCTTCGATCACAATCGAATCGAACTTGGAATGCCATTTGGAATCCATCATTATCCTTGAGGAATTTTCCATCTCCTTGTCTCTTAGGCTTTACCGCAATTCAATCTTGGATCACTAGACCCTAAATCGGGACCAGTCTCTCAGGCTTTACCGTAATCCAAACCCGCATCACTAGGCCCTAAGTCGAGACTTCTCCCTTAGAGTTTACCTTGTATCCCGCCAAAACCGGTCAAGGGATTCCTAGGCCTTTGGGAATGAACCTTGAGACCACCTCTGCCTCGGATTCTGAAATCCATCTGGTAAACCAAAGCTCAAACTGAGATAAACATCCCAACATACCTGCTCAAAAGCAAAACATCATGATGACATGACAATATAACAACCATAATAATATGACACCCATACCGCTTATTGGAACTTTATAACTTAGCTCATGGCAATATTTACATTCATATACATATACATACATATACCAAAACATCAACAAAACATATGCCAAACATATACCAACATCAAACCAAAATTGCTTTGCCTCAACCGGAAAACAATGAAGGATACAGGGCCCACATCTGATCCGCCATCTCCCATGTAGCTTCTTCAGGGCCAAAGTGCTTCCACTACACTTTAACTTGCTCTATCAATTTTTTCCTGAGCATGAGATGTTTTCGCTGCAATATGCACATAGTCTCCTACTGGAACTCTCCTTTCTCCACCTGCAATATAGACCAATCAATAACATGATCGACATCCTTTATATACTTCTTAAGCAATGAAATATGGCAAACATAATGGAATTTCACTGGTCCAATCCTCTCAAGGATCTTGAAAGGCCTCCAATATTGTGGTGCCAACTTGGCACATGAACCAATCCTCAAAGAGATTTTGTTGGGCTTGATGCACAAATACACATGCTCCCCAACCTCAAATTCCTTGAACACCCTGTGCTGATCCACGTATCTCTTTTGTCTATATTACACTGCCTTTAGTTTCTTCTTTATAACCTACATTTCCTATTCCATGTCTGCCAACATATCCGTTCCAATAAGTACCCTATTCACTGGATCACTCTAGCTGATGGGAGTATTACAATGCCTTGAAAGGACTCATCCTTAATGACTCTTGATAGTCATTGTTGTATGCGAACTCAACCAATGGAAAATACCCCTCCCATTTCTTCTGTTGGTGCATCACATACATACTCAACATATCCTCCAAGATCCTGTTGACCCTCTCTGTCTGTCCATCTGTCTGTAGATGATAAGTTGTACTGAAGGCCAACTCTATGCCCAAGCCTGCAAATAGCTCCTTCCAAAACTTGGAAGTGAACTTCGCATCCCTGTCCAACACAATCTTCTTTGGAACACCATGCAGTCTCATTATCTCTCTGATGAACACCTGTGCTACCTCACTGGATGAATATGTAGTCTTTACTGGAATGAAGTGAGCTACCTTGCTCAACCTGTCAACCACGACCATAATAGAATCATGTTGCTTTACTGTCCTCGGAAGACCTGTGATAAAATCCATGGAAATGACTTCCCATTTCCATTTTGGAATCACTATAGGTTGTAGTAAACCACCTAGATGCTTATATTCCACCTTCACCTCGTGACAATCTAAACATCTAGCCACGAACTCTGTCACTTCCTTCTTCAAATTTGGCCAATAGTAGAACTTCTTTACTAATGTCAACGTCTTTTGATATCCTGGATGACCCGAGTATGGATTGGTGTGAAATTCCCGCAAGATAAGATTCTTGATCTCACTGCAATTCGACACATAGATCTTGTGTCTAAATCTCACCAAACCATTTGCCGTGAGACGATAGTTTGCATCCCAATCACCTATAACTCTACCTGCACATGTACCTGTACTTGTGCTCTGTTGTAACCTATGCATAATCTCCATGTATTTGTCATCCAACTGTCCTGCCTACAAGATCCTATCGTGTAACTTTGTCCCATAAGAGCTCATAGTTGCTATATGATTTACTTGTACCTTACTGTTAAGAGCATTTGCAACCCGATTTTCCTTCTCTTTGATGTATCTAATCTCGAAGTCGAACCATCTAGCTTGCCTGGCATTTAGATTTAGGTGATCAAACAAATACCTCAACCCACCGTGATCGCTCATCAATGTAATCCTCCAGCCAAGGAGATAGTGCCTCCACATCTTCAATGCATGTATAATCGCTGCTAGCTCAAGATCGTGAGTTTGATAGTTTTGCTCGTGCTCATTGAGTTTCCATGATTCCGTTATGAACAAATATATAGGAAATAATGTAAATGACAATAATCATAAATAATTATTAGTAAATTAGTAATTAGGTTGAAGAGACATGTTTAAATGAGACATGGCTCCCATGAAGAGACACCTTCTTGGTATATAAGCAAGTCTCTCGTTCTCATTATATCATTCTTATTCACACATTTAATATATAATATTTGTATCCTCATGTATATCTTTATGTTCCAAGCCTTCTGGAGTAATTAATATGAAGAAGGAACTTTGTTCGCTTCATTTGGTATCAAAGCCACGTTGGTTGATCACCAGGACTTTGGCCATCAAACACCCGACAACTTTGTTGTTGTCAATCAAGCATTCACTACAAAGAGAAGCTTCTCCATTCTGCAGTTGCTACTAGGCTTTTGGCCATATAAAAAATAAAAATCAAAATATATATGAAAAAATACAAAAAAAAATATTTAAAAAAAAATAAAAAATCAAGAAACTAATATATATATATATATATATAACCAAAAAAACATATTTATATATATACAAAAGAAATAACAAAAAAGGGAAAAAACACAAATGCCGACTCCATAACAACCACTCCCTGACAATGTCGTGACCACTGTTGCTCGCCTTGACCACCGCCTCTCCTGTCGCACTCAACTTCGGCATGCCACTTCTTCGTTGCTGCAACACGTTGTGCCACCCGATATACTATTACCAACAACCCCTGCAAACTATCCGTTGCAACCTCAAGAAGTCGTCCACCACTCATAGCTGCCCCCGCCACCGCTCTTCGCTGACTAACCTCCCGACGACATCCACAACACTGCCCTGGTGCCCACACACAGTGTCCTCTTGAAACCGTTTACAACCACATTAGCTGGCATAGTCGTCATCCTCACACACCAGCAAACGGCACCACCTCCTCGCCCTTTTCTAATACCTTCTGCTACCCGTCTTCCTACACAATCGCTTGTACACGTCACTGTCTGCTGTTATCTATCGCATCCACTGATCGCTAGAACATCTTAACTCAACTATTTCTCTGCTGCGAACATCCGTCGTCCACGACACATCCACTTGGCCAACCTCATCTGCATTCAAAAACCATCACCACTGCCACCTTCTCATTGATTTCCCGCATCCAACCGACACATTTTTTCCAATCACGATCGTGTCTTCCCCATCCAATCCCCCACCATTCGACCTTGCCGTAATTTTGTCCATCACATCTCATCATATTTTTTTTTTTTGGAAAATTTATTTCAAAGTTATGATATAAAATTATTAAATCAATTTAATATATATATATATATATATATATATATAATTAGAAAAGGGTACAACAAATTATAATAAGATTATTGGGATAATTCTAAAAAAAATTAATAAAAAAAAAAAAAAGAGTTCGAAAGCCCAAGTATATATATACATATAAAGGAAAGAAATAGCCTAAGATTACTCTATAAAAATAAAATAAAAAAAAAGCTCAAATTAAAAAAGAAAAAGAAAAAGAAAAGAATATATATATATATATTAGAAAAAATGTCAAATAAAAAAAAAAATATTCATAATTAAGAAAAAAAATGAAAAAAATTACATTTTATTTATTTATTTATTAAAAAGGTAAGAAAAAAAGGGAGATAAAATAAGTGGAGAAAAAAAACAAAAAGATGTCATCTAGCAAAAGTAGTGGTTTCTTTGCAATATGTCCTTTTCGTTCTAAAGGATACCCTAATTGTCAAGAATCATTCAGAAATCAAAACATTGTTTGCACAAAATGTTACAAAATTTTTACCTTAGTTGAACTACTAAGTGATGTAGATAAACAATTATTAGCAAGAAATATGAGACAGTTAATGGCAAGATATAAACAAATGAAGAAAACAGAATCCACATTGCAAGTTGAAAGCCCATCATCACTTCTACCAAACGATGTAATCCAGTGTACCAAGAAATTGTAGCTAGAAGATCAAGAGTGGCAAAATAGCCAAACTTCGGCAAAACAAGAAAGTGTTACAACATGAACATAAAAATCTTATGGATATGCATTACAAAGAAATAATGGAGAAAGACGAAAAAATTTCTTGCCTCAAAGAACACGTTGAAAAATTAATTGCACAAGTCAAGAAGATCAAAGTTACAAAGAAGGAACTCAAGAAACACTTACGAGAATAAGAAGAGGAAAATTTACGTTTAAAGAACCTTAATAAAAATTTATTAGAACAAATTAAAGATCTAAAAGATGAAAAACTTAAAAGTCAAAACATTGAAAATAAGGTTGATAAATCAGAAATCAAAGAACTTTTACGTTTGAGAAACCCTAATCAAAGTCTACTCACTCAAATTAAGAAACTTAATGATCCAAAATGGATCCTAAAAACCTCAAAGTCTTCATATACTTAAACACTATCACAAAGGATAAACCTTCAAGAATGGCGGAAAACACTATCGGACGAGAAAAACACGAAGAAATGGCGAAAACAAAGTCTATCGGAGGCTTAAGCAACATCGCATAGGAGCCGCCGGATCTGGCCGATCAATGGTCCAAATCTAATCGGCATATCGCAATCGGAGGTGACCAGTGGAGTACATTGGAGGCATCCCTATGGAGATCGTGATAGCGATCAACACGATTTAATGAGAACTGTTGATTAAGCGCGCAGATCAACGACCCAGATTACATTGCAATATCGCATTGCTAAAACACAAGGGAAGACTTACCGGAGGCCCAAAGACCATGTGATATGTGATTGCGATATATCGCATCGTAGCGATACAAAGGACCGGACCCGACGGGTTTTATGGATGCGAATATATATATTTTGAGTTCCAGTAAAAAGGGTTTTTCTATGTATTTTTGCATTTTCGTTAAATAAACGAAATACAAAGGAAATGCACCCGGAGCGATAAAACGGACCCGAAAGGATTATACATGTAGTTTTATCTTATTTGAGTTCTGTAATGAGTGGGATTTCGGGCAGGCCTCAGGCGGTAAGTGGTATTGGACGGGCTCCACCCGATCCCATCCATTGGTCGACACGTGGCTTGAGAAAACTGCCTTTTTGGGCGGGTAATCTCCATACGCATAAGCCGCCCGAAATGAATATCAACTGTTGGATCAAAGATCACACAGATCAACGGTGGGCATGCAATAGCAACCCAAAGGCAGACCTGATAGGATTATAAGGCGGAATTAATATTATTTGAAGTCCAATAAGAGGCGTTTATGCGGTTTTTTCAGCATTTTCTGTGTATTTCTCTGTGTAAACAGAGAAATGATATTTTTGGGATTTCAACGCACCAATGGTCCCTTCCGTTACAAAACAGGTGGCCACCATACTTGGAGACGTTTAACAATGATTGTTTAACGCTCAAAGGGGATTTGAACAGATAGAGGTCGGGAGCCAGAGAGCCTGAAAGGGAAAACGAACAGACAAGCGTCGGTTGACTTAAAAAGCCATGAATGATAGAGACAGAGGTAGACAATGCTGAGACAGAGAGAAAACGGAGACAAAGAGCGAGAGGGAGAGTCTATGTACTCAAAAGACTTGAGGGATTCAAGCAAAAACCTGTTGTTTGTTCTTGTTGCGTTGAGACTCAATTTGAGCTCACATTTGTTAAAACTCTGCTCTTGAAGACATCATAGAGAGGTCAGCACTGAAAGCTGGACCAGGAGATGTAGTCCAAGAGTTTTGGGTGAACTCCTTGATTATTTGCTGTGTTATGTGTGTGTGTCTGTTATGTTTCTCTAACTGCTCATTGTCTATATTATTTACAATTTTTTCGACCCATTGCACTAAGTAATATAGGCTAATCCTGCACTTGAGTCTGTAATACCTTAATATTAATCTAAGATCTCATTTTCAGATCACTTAAGGATGATAAGAAAGCATTGAAAGACAAGTTAGAACAATTCACTCAAGAAGAAGTATCGAAATCTCCAGTCGTAACAGTCCAAGTTGAAGATAAGGGAACGAATATCGATCCAATGAATATGATGACTCAAGAAGACAAGTCATTTGAAAAAACGACACACTTAGATGTTGCAGTTCAGATGATTAACATCCAGAGTGAAGGTTTTGTAACCAAATCAACAACATCGTCCCCTGAAGTAAATAAAAAAATTTCCACACACTTAATAAGGGAATGTAAAACCAAAAAAGTTCCCTATCGACATCTGAATCATGAGAGTAGACAACTCAACCAAGCTACATATCAGGACCATTCAAACCAGAAACAACAAACTGATGTTCCGGAGAATAGTGATGTAACCTCAATCCAGTCCTATGATGACAAGTCGTTACAAAATTCCATTGATTAGAATATTAAACAAAAGATTAATCTAGGATGGTCTAATCCCTTCTCAGTGCAACAGTACTGTTTGTCACCTAGAACATCATGTCAACATGTATCGACAAAGATGACAGTTCCGAGACAGAAAGACATTCGAAGCCGAAAAACAGATCAAGCCTTTTTCATTAACAAGCTTTGAGGACAAATCTTTTTGAGGAGGAAGGCAATGTTATGAATAAATATATAGGAAATAATGTAAATGGAAATAATCATAAATAATTATTAGTTAATTAGTAATTAGGTTGAAGAGGCATGTCTAAATGAGACATGAATCCCCATAAAGAGACACTTACTTGGTATTTAAGCAAGCCTCTCGTTCTCATTGCATCATTCTTATTCACACATTTAATATATAATATTTTTATCCTCATGGATATCTTTATATTCCAAGTCTTCTAGAGTAATTACTTTGAAGAAGGAACTTTGTTCGCTTCATATTCATAGCACACTACCTGTCCTTCTTGCATGAGAACTCCACCAAGTCCTCTCTTGCAAGCATATGTACACACTACAAACTCCTTGTCCAGATCCACAATCTTTAGCACTGGTGCATGTGTCAACAACTGCTTAAGCTGCTCAAAACTAGCCTCACATTCTTCTGTCCATTCGAACTTCTTACCTTTTCGCTGCAATGATGTGATAGGATATGCAATGCATGAGAAGTTCCTGATGAACCTCCTGTAGTAACCTACCAATCCCATAAATGATCTCACCTCATCCACATTCTTAGGAGCTTCCCACTCCATGATGGCCCTTATCTTTTTTGGATCTACTGCTATGCCATCCTTGGAGACAACATGCCCCAAGTAATGTACCTCAATCTGAAAGAAGTTGCACTTGCTAAGTTTAGCATACAACTGATGCTCTCTTAGCAATCTCAACACTGTTGCTAAATGCTCAACATGTTCTTCCTCATTCTTAGAATATACCAGTATGTCATCAATGAATACAATAACAAACTTGTCTAGATAAGGACGTAACCCACTTGATCAAACACATAAATGTAGTTGGAGCATTAGTCAAATCGAATGGAACAACATTAAACTCATAATGCCCATACCTAGTTCTGAACACAGTTTTGAACATATCTTCTTCCTTGATGCGTACCTGATGGTATCCCGATCTCAAGTCGATCTTAGAGAACACTGCTTCTCCCTTCAACTGATCAAACAAATCATCAATCCTCGACAATGGGTACCTATTCTTGATCGTTAATTTGTTCAGATGCCTGTACTAAAATCATAATCTAAGAGTACCATTTTTCTTCTTCACGAACAACACTAATGCACCCCAAGGCGATACACTCAGCCTAATGTACCTCTTGTCCAACATTTCCTTCAGCTACAACTTTAACTCAACCAACTCAGGTGTGCTCATCCTATAAGGTGCTTTTGATGTTGGGTCTGCCCTTGGCACCAACTTAATATAAAAGTCTACTTCCTTGTGAGGTGGTAACTCTATGATGTCCTTAGGAAATACATCCTAAAACTGCTGCAAAATTGGGTACCTACTTAACACATCTGCATCCTCAACTCCTTACCCTTGTCACTAGAAATGTGTACTGCAAAAATCACACAACCCTTTTTGAAATTACACTTAGCCTGCATAGCGGTAACCATCATCACTGATGTAGGCTTCTTCTTCCCCTGTAAAGTATTCTTTTCCCCTCTATCATCCACACACTCAATGGCCTTGTTGAAGCAATCCACTTTAGTTTTGTGAAGGTATATCCAATCCATACCCAAAAGCATACTATACGATCCCAATGGCAATACATTCAAATGTGCTGCTCAAATGCACAAGCTTTCACCCAATGGTGAACTTTCTTCTTTGTACTTGTAGCCTACTGTAACAACCAAGATTCTGCATGCACTTCTTTCCTCAAACCACACTTATCAACTAGATCTGGATTAATATAACTATAGTTAGATCTAGGATTAATCAAATAGAAACAAATTTATCATAAAGCTTACCGTCCATCTCAATGATCAATGCCTGATGATCTGCCTGCCTATTGTCCACAGCTGCATAGATCCGAGGAATGTTATGACCAACATCACCATCTGTATGCGCCTCTTGAGCACTGTAGATCCGGGGTCTACCACCACTCTGATATTGCAGATAATCTCTCTTATGATGATCCTTGCCACATATCCAATACTACAATGGTTCCCCACCACCGCCTCTAGCTTGCTGCTCTCCATGTCCCTTCTTAGCTGTATTGAATCTCTTGTAAGGAACTGCATTTTCTTTCTCACTTGCATCTTGAGGTCTTCCTTTCTTTGGTGGCTATTTTCCTTTAGCTTTCTCATTTCGTTTTTAGTCATGCTTTGGCTCAACTTTGTGCTTTGACTACTCATAAAAATGATTCAACTTTCAGATGGCCTCCTCCAACAATCTAGGCTCATCAAACTCAATATGGTCTCTGTATGCAACTGACAATCCACTGATGAATCTCTGAACCTTGGCCTTCTCCTCCCTGAGATAAGGCACATATCTCAACAACTCCAAAAATCTGCTAGTATACTCATCATCTGTCATAGAACCCATCTGTATCTCATAAAACTCCTTAGCTCTGTCATTGTAGTACCTCTCCGAGAAGTACTTATTCTTAAAGATCCTTTCAAATGCATGCCAAGTCAAATCTTCCTCATGTATATATTTGACATTCTTCACGTCTTCCCACCAAATATCCGCTTTACCTTTGAGACTGAAAGTGGCTATATTTGCTTTCATGTTTTCTGAATAATCATGTAATCAGAAGAATTTATTCATTCCCAACAACCATGCCTTTGCATCCTCTAATTTCTTCCTCTCTCCATCAAAGGTAGGTGGCTTTGCCTTCTTAAACTCACCCGGAAAGTATCCCCTATCACTCCTCCTGTAAGGATGATAACGATGACAATCATGATGCCTATCAGAACTAGAACTAGAATAGTACCTGTGCCGATCACCTCTCCTATTCGGAGTGTCCAACAGTCTTCCATATTTGATCGTGTCAGATCTATCAGACCTACTTCCATATGCCCTATTAGTTTTTTCCTCGTGTCCATGGTTAATCTGAAGTGGTCCCTGTCACTCCAATTTTGAAAAACTTTTAAGAAGTATCGCATTCATCTCTGCTTGTTTTTCTTGTGCCTGCATGATTTTGTCATTGTCTACTTTGAAAATCCTTATTTCTTCCTTCATGATTCTCAATGTGTTTGCCAAGTCAGATGAGTTCTCCACACCACGTTGCCCATATGATGCATAGGGAGATTATATGTAGTCTACCACCTTGCTAGCCATTTGATCTCTTTCCTGCAAGGCATGCTATGTTAGCTAAACCAAATCAAAATAAACCAACGTACCTTGGTATAATTCAAAGAGGATACCTTTCCTGCAAGGTCATGAAATCAACGTGATACATGTATAACATAATCATAACAACATATAGACATATATCAAATAAGTGTATCAACACATAAACACCATTCTAGCTAGGGTCCAGTAATCAATGCAAGGTCATATCAACAATGCATGTTATGACCTAATGCATAACGAAAACCATTACTCCATTGCACACATTGCCACATGCAGCTATCAACATGCATGAGAAATTCCTAATCAACAACAAATACGTATGAATGCATCTATTTGAGCATAAGTGATCAATTCTTGTAACCAACCTACAACACTGATACATGTAATAAAAACATTCAAGAATGCACTTGACATACAAGGATGTAGTCAAGCGACATATAACCATATGCAACCAGTTATATACTTTTGATGATGCATCCCACAAAATCACATCAAGTTCCTCATGACAACCTTACTACAATCATGATCAACATGATGCAATGTAACAAGCACATGGAATGCAAGTGTAAGAGACATACATGAAACTTACATGCATGCATGACTGAGCACCTTCACCCAAGGATAACACAACCATGCTCTAATACCAATCTGTAACACCCACTCCTCCCAGGTCCACCCAAGCAACCTGTCAACCAGGGTAAACATGCAATGAGAGAGGCTACTATAACGGATTCAAATTCCTTGGTGACCTTAAGGAAATGGAACCGACATAACATATCAAACAAACTCATCCAAAACAACAACAACACCCTTAGGAGACATTTCAACCACTCAGACATCTTGTTCCTGAGTCCCATTGATATTTTAATCCTTTTAACCCCTAGTCGCTCTTGTGCTATAGGCATGACAACATCTATCAACCCAAAGTCGCTCTCATAGGCCTATGTCCCAGTGACTGTGGAATTTTCTCAATAGACCTATGCCATTTACCCCAATATTTGAGCCACTTTCCTAGCCTAGAATCTTGACCTCTATCAAGAACTTGCTACAACCTTCAGAATACATCAAAGGCATGATAACAATGTTGATAAATAAAAAATCAACCTCAAGACTAGGCCTGAGCATCTCCAACCGGGCCTGACATTCAGTCAAACACTTGGCATCAATGCAACCTACAGGTCTAGTATATAAGACAAAGCATAAATGACTGAAATAACTTATGAAACATAACCAGAAGGACCACATCCTTCTCCATTGAACTATTATATCATCAATTAGGTCTTGCATCCATCCATTTAACAATGACAAGTAAATACATGAAATAACCATGACATGAACCGGTCATTTAACCATGCTTATAACCATCATAAAACCATATAAGTATCAGAGATATGATAGCCATTAAATCCACATATAAATTAGTGCAAAAGTAAGAGAACTTAGCTTTGATTAATTATAGGAAAATCTGACCAGGTTTTGGACTTCCATGTACCACCCGACCATAGACATGGCTAAACCAAATCTCTCTTTTAGCTAGTCACCCCCGTTCCATATTCCAAGCATGAATGCGGGATCTCATAAAACAACCAATCCAAGAACAACTAAGGGAATCCAGAGGTTAAACCACCTCCACCCTCACCAAACTGTGATCACACCAAAACTAGTGCTCTGATCACCACCGAACCAAACTTGGAATGCCATCCGAAATCCATCACTATCCTTGACGAATTTTTCGTCTCCTTTTCCCTCAGACTTTATCGCAATCCAATCCCGGATCACTAGGCCCTAAACCGAGACCAGTCTCTCAGGATTTATCACAATCCAAACCTGGATCACTAGGCCCTAAATCAAGACTTCTCCCTTAGGCTTTACCATGTGTCCTGCCAAAACTAGTCAAGGGATTCCTAGGCCTTTGGGAATGAACCTTGAGACCACCTCTACCACGGATTCCGAAATCCATTCAAAAAACCAAAGCTCAAAACCAAGGTAAACATCCCAACATACCATGGCATCCGAAAAAGGCAAGGCTAGGCTGAAAACCATTGTCATAACCTGACAAAACCATGCCACTGACAACAAGAGAACCATACAGCAACATGCAAAGCCATGCATGTCCAAAGCAACTAGGAAATTACACATGCAAAAGGTTACCTGCAAGTATACCTGCTGAAGTTGCTTGAATCCTGCTTTCCTTTTCTTGATGCTTGCTTTCCTTCCTTTCTCTTTGCTTGCTTTTCCTTCTTTAATCCAAGGCTAGAGTGCTCTAAGAAAACTCTAAGTGACCAAGAGTGAGAGAGAGAGAGAGATAATAATGAGAGAGCTCCAAACTTGAACTGATAAAAAGGTTGCCAACTGATCCTCATAAGCCTTTTTATTAATGAGGCCTCTATTTTCTTTATTTTCCATTATTTTCCTTCAATTTCCTCCTCACATGCAACCTGTGACCTTTCACCTTACTTTTCTCCTATTTTCTTTTATTTTCATTAATAAATGTGCCAAAAATTCCTTTTTTCCTTTTAATGCCTTTGCCAGTTTTCCTTAGCCAAAACACATATTGAGTGATGCCCATTAGGATATCTTTGCCCAACATTAAGCTTGGAATAAGTGTCCCTTAACCGTGGTCTTATTTAGCCTTTATTAACTTTTATTACATGAACTTTTCACCAGGGTTGTTACAGTTTTGCAACAACTTGCTAGAGCAGAACTAGCGTTGGGTGGAAGAAGAACACACACTAAGGGAAAATTTCCCTCAAGGAACTTCTAGTCTCAAGAAGTTTGATTTCCCTTGCAGATCAACAATCGTTGTGAGCAGATTTTCTCACTCCAGAAGGGAGTGCGAGTAGCCTAACAACAACTGAGCAGAAGAGAAGAGGAGATTTTCGACATTATCTGAGATGGCCACTCTCAGACTATGAGATCATGACAGGTTGGATGGTGCTTCCAACTATGTCATCTGGAAGACAAGGATGTCCTTCCTTTTGGATGAATATGAGCTGAAGTCATTCATAGATGTAGTGGTATTTATCCCTACAGATGTAGATCAGTTGAAGGAGTACAGAAAGGAGATGGAACAGGTGAAGAGATTGATCCTAGATGGTGTCAGGGATCATGTTGTATCACACATAACGGCCAAAGAGATGTAGGATACACTTTCCACATTGTACAAGGGAAATTCCGAGCAACGAAAGATGTACTTAGAGGAGAAGCTTAGATGCACAAAGGGGAACACATAGACCCCTTCCTCACAAGGATTTAGGAGATCCAGGACCGGTTGTCAGTTGTTCGGGAAGCACCTCAACCCACAGAGCTAGTGTGATTGACACTCAACAGTGTCTCAGAGGCTTGGTAGGTATTTTTCCAAAGTATCTTGGGTAGAGAAAACTTTCCAAGATGGGAAAAGACGTGGTTTGATTTGCAGCAGGAGGAGTTGAGACAAGACCTAGTGAAGAACTCCATCAGTGGTAGAAGCAGTGGATCAAAGCAGGTGAAGGAAGAGTTGGATGTGGCCCTTGCATCAAAGGGTCCCAGTCAGGGACATAGGGAGCAACAAAAGAAGAAGAAGGACCTGCCAAAGGTCAAGTGCTTTAGATTTGGTGAGCTTGGTCACTACAGTACCCAATGTCCTCTCAGGAAGAAGGACAAGGAGGAGAAGCAAGACCAACAAGAAGCATCAGCAGAGATCGATAGGTTGTCCTCCAGGTTGGAGGAAGACTTCGCCATGTTTTCTGATATACCACGAGGAGTCAAGTGGGGTGACTTGGTGTTGTAGCCCCAGAGTGCTATAGATGGGAAGGATTCTTGAGGAGGTCCACCTCTTGAATCAATACCTTACTACGGGGACCCACAATATTTCAGTAGTAGGATGGATTAGTGACAGTAGATGCAGTCAAATGCCAGAGTGACAAATGCAGAGTCTAGTTGCAGTCAGATGTTGGGGAGCATAGTGCAAAGTTGGCAGCAGTGCAGATGGCACAATACATAGTTAACAATAGTGCAAATTCCTCAATGACAACGTCGATACTAGCAGTAGTTAGAGACTCGGGAGACAGACGCATCATATTGATCATAGTTGATTCAGTATTTAGGATGATTTTCAGTTGCAAATGTTGCAGTTGCAACAACAACTGTTTGAGAGGGAGTTGCAGTGCAGATGCAGTGTTGGCAACAATTCAACAAAGTCAGCAGCAGCAAAGGTGCAACACATATCAGAGTTACACCGTGGTTGGTGGGAAGAAAAAACCAGACATCAACAATGTGACAAGAGATGATGCAGAGATAGGGTGTTGCTACAGGGGGGCAACAACACTAGAACACATTCCTCGTTAAGAGGGAGTGTTAGTTTTTTGTAGCATCATATGTGTACTAGCCTTGAAATTTTGTGGAGAGACTAGAATACATGAGATCTCCAAAACCTATAAATAGTTTCTGGAAATTCCACCTAGAAATGACTTAATTAGATTATTAGTCGTTTATTAAATATTTCCTAACTCTAAACTTAGGGATTATGACTAATTAATCAAAATTAATTAAGTTATGGTGTGAATGTTCTAGAAAAACACATGAAACGATTTCAAGTTAATCCTAACCACTGATTAAGATCTAACCTTGGCTGTTGAAGTCTCAACAGAGGATTATAAGAAGAAGTCGATGGGGTTTGGAGAAATCACTTGTGTGGTTCGATTTCATGAGCATATCGATTTCCCAAGTAGCAACATTTAGTTTCCAGAGACAGAGCCAAATAAATTGAAGCAGTGAGAGATGGGAAGGGACAATGAAGCTGAAGGAATGATTCCAGTTTTGGTGAGTGCATTTACAGAGATGAAGAGGAGCCATAGTGACGCTAATGCAGAGCATTGCAGTAGCCTCTAGAGGCAATTTCGATTTTGCTGGGGAGAAGAAGAATTTCAGTGCTAGAAGCTGGGCAAAGGTTCCAGAGGTTAGGAGAGTCATTTTCCCATAAAAACATATGATCAAATGGCTTGAGGAGAAGATGTTCCGAGCTGAGTGTAGGAGAAACTGCGCTAGGGTGATGCAGTGACTGCACAAAGCCAATTTGGACAACTCAATTTGAGCTAAGGTCAAAGCCCAAATTTTCTTGTGGAGTGATGAAATTACTCACTAGATTTTTCTTGCCAATTTTTCTCTGTAGGATTTCTAGTTTCGACATCCAGTTGATCTCAGATTATTTCACTGCTGCATAATAATAAAACCCTCAACTACTGCACCAATTTTCCTGAGTTGGGTTTTTCAGGGACATTGGTCCAAAAATAACTGTCATTTATGTCTGTGTGCTAGTATTTTTTCCAACGTTTATTTCTTCCACAGTTTATTTGTGTAGGTTACAGTGTTATTGATTCATTATTTGTTGTAGCAAATAGTAAATAAATTGTCAAGAATTATTTTTAACAATTAGGAGAATTATTTCAAGTTGCTACAATAGGATTTGGGTCACCGAATTTTCACATTGTAGTGGGTTGTTTTGGTGGAAAGAGTGATAAGTAGTATTATACAAATATTCTATAAAATGAAACCACCTTATCCATTTTCCTTTCTTGTTCCCCATATATATTCAAATATATCCTTTGGAAAGTATTTCGTAACCACTTTTGTTTACCCATTGGTCTAAGTATGATAGATACTAGTCCTATTAAAAGTTGACTACTAGCAATTAGAAAAGTTCTTCTAACAAGTGATTGACAAACTTGGGATCTTTGTCACTTATGATGTGGTGGGGGTGTCCATGGAGCTATATGCATGCTTAAAGATTAAATAAAATACCTTAGAAGCTATAAACTTGGTAGTTAAGGGAATAAAATGAACATGCTTGGTTAAACAATAAACAAATAGAAATATAACACCCTTGCTTCTAAAGGGGAAAATAATTAATTAATTCCATAGATACCACTTTTCACTTTTGGTTGGGGACGACATTGTAACACACCCAACCCCTTGTTTGATTAAGGTTGTGAGGTATCTAGGCCTGACCTCCATGGTGAAATTATGGAGATGCAGTTATGAAAATTCCCCTTTCTTCAACCTCCTTAAAAGTTAAAACTCATTTCTGACATGCCATTGCCTTCTACTCATCAATAGCTTTCCAACGATATAAATTTTACCCAAAACCAAGATTTGGGCCAGAATTTATTCCCATTTGAAGATTGTCCTCCAAAGCCACATCAATATTTGTACTAGGGCATGTGAGAGACGCATGGCACCCCTTTTCCCACATGTCACCTTTGTACAATTCTTTCTCAATTACCATGTCTACCTTACTAGTCCATAACTATCCTATTAATGAACTTCCCCTGTTGGAAAAACTTCATTGGGTTAACTCATTTCTTTTACATCCATCTGGCTCGATAGAGGGACGTTAATTGATGGAACTCAAATTTCCCATCCTATGCCTTATCCATTTACTGAGACCCCTAGGACCCCAAGACACTTAACACACATTCCTTTTGGTTCAAACCAATTTCAAATGAATCGACATCTCTATAGCCAATTGGTTTTGTCTCGACCTCCTAACACTCGATACCCCAAAAGGATAATAACCAATATACCATAGATAAATAATAGGAAAAATATCTTCGATAGTTAATAGGTGTTTTGGGTTCTATTAGTGTTAGGGGTTAAGCCTGATACATAGATCCCAACCTTCCAAAATCCCAACATCGATAGTTGAACTTCCAATAGCATGAAACTTTGATATTCAATACCGCATCACTTTTCCACAGCTACCACCTCTATGTCACTAAACACTTTGATCCACGTCGACATGCCATGTTAGCACCATGTTAGCATGCCACCTGAAAATTCGATATGCGATACCATATCACTTCAGCGTTAACTATCGCCTCACTATCACCTCTATGTAATTTCAGATTTTGATCCACGTCAACATGCCATGTTAGCACTATTGTCATAAAATATAGTAGGCCTTGTAGAGGGGTACCCTACAATGCAATCACTAAACCAAGTGACAATAATAAGGTAGTATCCCACTGTCACCACAACTACTACCCCTTGTTCTTTTTGAATTTTAACCAATAGTAGGAGTCCTCGTATATAGGTTGTTAGTTTGTGTAGCTCAAACATGTATTCTAGTCTCAAATTATGTCTATGAGGCTAGGGAACACATTTTCTCCAATATCCAGAAAATATTTCACAAGAAAAGGTCTTTATTAGATTTAATTAAGAAGTTAATTTATTTTCCTATGTCTAACTTAGAGAAATAAACTTAATTAATCAATATTAATTGGGGTAACTCAATTTTCCTTTAGAGACTTCTGGAAAAGTCACTTGATGGGGACAATATGATCTTAGCCATCGATTGTGATTAGATCATTGTCATTGATTCGTCAACCATAGATTATTAGAGGAAATTGAAGGGTATTTGGAGATAACATTGAGACACAAAGTTGCAGTGTTAGCAAGGGCATAGAGGGAACACAAGGACACCAATAGAAAGGGTTTCAACAGGAAGAATTGAGGAGATATTTTTGAAGGAATTCTTTGTGAGATTACAATATTATGAGAGAAGGGAATAGAGGCCAAACTATTTTGTAGAGAGGTCGCACTAGACAATGCGAGTTAGTCAGTGTGAATTACTAGGTAGTAGTTCGATTTCTAGTCGCTGGAGGAAGTGAAAATAGATCAGTCGAGCACAAGTGGAAGAAGGCAGTGAGGGAATGATTTTCCCGAGGCAGTGTGATTTCTAGAGAGTCATACACATTTCTATATTTATCCAATGCCAGTTGCAGGAAGGAAGCCGATTTGAATTGCAGAAGGAAATTGTGTTTCCAGATTAATTTTGGCAGTGGAGAAAATTACCAGAGATTTTCCAGTGTCAGGAAAGCAGTTGATGTACTCTTGACTTTGCTAAAGAAATAATAACAAAACCCTCATTTGTGGAACTAGTTTCCCCTTTGGGGTTTTTCCAGGGACATTTGTCCGAAAATATTGGTGTTCATTGTTTGTGTGTGTGCATAATTTTCTCAGTTCCTGTGGTTTATTATTTTTTGTGAAGTTGTAGTTGTGTTTTATTTAGTATTTGTCACAAGTTAATTGCAGAAGACAAATAATATGAACATATAGGCGAATAATAACCAGTAATCGCAACAATATTTAAAATTTCACATGGTATTAGAGCAGATCTAAGGGAAGGAGGATCTATGCAAGCACAGGAAGAGAAAACCTGTTGAGAAATTAGGAGGTTAACATATTAGTTTACATTTATCTTTTCTTTGATAATTACTTGTGAATTTGTTGGCATTTTCTTATTATGTTGTTCTTCTTTCATCAAGCGATTACCAAACATAAAAACATGAAGATTACAATACATAAGAAATACAAGATTTAGGCTCCAAGCTAGGGAGAAACCCCTCTAAGGGTAAAACCCATAAAAGTCTCTTCTTATAGAATCAGATCAAATTGAGATATCCAAGACCCAAAACCACAGAAAAATACCATCCTTTTAGATGCCAAGTCAAATCCTCCTGCACAATAAATCCATCAACATCAAGAGACCATCAACAAATATTCATTAAGAGATATAATGAGGTAGAACTTCCATAAACGCTTTTCCAACTTTAGACTTTGACCCTCCTTTTGTGAAATTTCAAAACCAATTGAGTGAATTGTGTGTCCAAATGACCTCAAATCATCCTCTATTTATACTGTCCGGAGGGGTGCAAATAGACATGTCCTTTAGGGTTGGTCTGACTTAGCATCTAGAGGGTGTTGATTTTTGGTAGCATCGGATGTGCTCTAAGCCGCAAAATTTGCACGGGGGCTTGGACACACGTATTCTACAATACCCAGAAATCGTTTTGGAAAATTCCACCCGGAGATAGTTTTATTAAAACAATTAATTATTTTTAATGGGTGCCTAAGTCTAAAATTAGGAAATTAAAATAATTAATGGATATTAATCTAACTGTGGGTGAAACTTATAGAAGAAGACATGGATCAAGCTAAAATAACTTAGGCCATTGATTAGGATCTAATTTGGACTGTTGGTTCTCAACAAAAGGATTATAAGAGGAGGCTTGAGGGGCATTTGGAAGACACATCGAGTAGAGACCAACAGATCAAATTTCTGAATCACAATAGTTGTCGAAAGAGGAATTCGAAGTGATATTTTGTAGTGAGGGGCATAGATAGTATCCGGAGGGAAGTTTTTACTAGACTGGAGAGTACAAGGCAAAGGGAGTAGAATGATGTCCAGAGAGGCTGACATTGGGCCATGCAGGGATATGTTGTGGCAGCGCAGAGCTTGAGAGGGAAATCAAATTCCTGCTAAGGAAATCGAGTTTCAGAAGTTGGGAGTCGAGATGTGATACTGGGAGGATGACAACTGAAGTTTCCAACTAGCAGGGGATCAAACTGAAGGGCAACACAATCCCAACAAAGGTGACGCAGAGACTGCATGGAGTTGACACAATTTTGTGCAAAGGCTGATGCAGAAGGGATGCCGAAGCTCATTTCTAGCGAGATCAGAGTCGCTTCTTCCAGTGACAGGGTGAGATCATCTCACTATTTTTTTTTCCTAGTTTCTATTTGTATTGGATAGCCATTGGGCATCCAATGAATTGTACTCATAATTACTACTGCATAATAATAAAACCCACAATTGCTGCACCAATTTTCTCGTATTGGGTTTTTCCGGGGACATTTGTTAAAAAACAATGGTGTAATGTGTTGTGTATTTCTTTCTTGCTCAGTTTCTTGCTTCTGCTTATAATTTAATTAGTGAACGCTGTAGTGTATTAGTTTCAATGTTTCCTGTAGGAAACAATAAATAATTTTTTCACTAATTAACAAATATAAGGAACTTAAGCAGTTGCTATAGTGGTGATTCAAGATTCCATATTTTCACAGAGGGGTTTTTTATCCAAATTACATTAAAATTATTTTCTTTTTCTTTTTCTGTACAATAGGTCCAAATAGGACTTTGACTCTTTAACTCAAGAAAACCTAGAAGCATGAATGACATGCTTATCTAATAAAATAATAATAATAATTCTTATTTTTCTTCTTTTTATTTTACATAAAATATACAATGATATAATTACAAAGATCATTATGAAGATCGAACCTAGTTACATTTTCTAACACTCCCTCTTAACTAAGAAGGTATTCATAATTCCATAACTGGTACAAGGATACTTCTCAAATTGAAATATTCTCATAAGAAGAGTCAGATTGATAAGCCATCTTTAAGCATCAACATCATAACCAACATTGTCAAATTACAACATAGCAAGGCCTTTACTTGACAAGCTCTAACTCTCCACAAGACTAGAGCACAATGCTAGGAGGCATACATAGGGACACCTCAACCTCTTAAGGCACACACCCCATCCGGATGTTCATATGCTGTCCTTCCAGGACTATTCTTGTCTTGGATTCCTAATCCTCAACAAATATCAATTCTCTTTGACCACTCTTATCTTATCCTATCCTCAAAGAGTGTCGGTCCACGAGACTACTTCCTATCTTGGATTCCCAATCCTCAAGGGGTACTAGTCCCATATGCTTATCAATCCTCCATTCTCCCTCCTAATGCGGTACACTAGACGTATGACAGTTAGTACTGGCCTAGTGCTTGACACATATGGAGAATATGGTGTTCACCATCACTCCCTCTCAACCAGGGTGGAGTTTTTTATTCTTCAAATATGGAGGATATTTCTTACTCCCTTTCAATCAGGGAGACATCATCACAATCCTTAGCTAGTATCATACTTCATCACTGCATCAACTAATTTTTCTTCCATGGAGATATTCATGGTAGCGTCGAAGCCTTCCTATTTCGCAATACATCATATCTAAGCTTCATCCTTCTTTCACATTTCATCTTCAAGACATGGTTTCTCGGATCCTTAGTAGCATCATGTCATATCAAACTTCAAGCTTCCTCGATCTTGTTAATCATCAACTGGTTCATCTGTCTTATATAAGGAGCCGAGCTTCCTCATAACTACTGGCACATCTTATTTATTCATAAAAAAGTTCTACCTCATATTCTTCATAGTGTCATATCATCTTTCCAATATCAATTATGTTCTCATGCATGTTCACGCCATCAAAAGTGCTATGTGTTCCATGATCAAATCACGCATCTGCAGGTACAACATTATTAAACAAAAATTACTTCCAACTTCTCCACGCTATAGCAATATGTCCTACCAGGGATACAAGTCATATCCAAAGCAGATCATCAATACCAAAGTTATCAAATTATAATATCCTCTATTCAAAGTTTCATGTCAGTTTTGTTTCTTGCTCCCTCTAAACCCAACATTCTTTTGCATGTTATATCTTCATGTTGTAACAAACATGAAGATATAATTCAAACCTTATCTTCGCATCATCAAGATATAATACCTACCCTTGGGAGCTAGGGTTTTTATCTTTTCATAGCGGAAGCAAACAATTAGGGTTTCTCCTTTTATCCCATACTCTTCTTTTACAAACCCTAGTTGTCAAGACCTATCACTTACAATCTACAAAGTTCTACAACCATATTTAGAGTTAGTTGCAAAACCCTAGATACAATAAGGTCTTCAAGATTGGTTATGTTAGGAATTTCAAATCTTATGTAAACCCTAGAAAATTTAAAGTCATCAAAAATTGTCATACATGTATTGCAAAACTTCTTCTAACATGCCACAAAACCATGATAATATCAAGAATTTTGTATGATTACAGACCCTTTTACTTTTAAATGACCATCATGAGCTATAGAATGCACACAACAATTATACATACCTTTGGAACTTTTACCATATTTCTTTCTTGTAAATATTTGATTGTTCTATGAGTACCAAGTCCAATTATCATCAAAACACTTTGTTCTATCATCTTTCTTCCGAAACTTTATGCCTGCAATTCTTACCAACAAGTACAACCAAGAAAAATATACAAAGGCAAGAACATGATGTCAATTCTATCAATATATGGTTTCTATGGATATGTGGAAAGTGCACTTCTAGGGTTTTAGTATTTAGTCCTACAAACCCTAGAAGCCATTTTCAAGAGCTAGAGTTTCCTTATAGGAAACAATTAGGGTTAGGGTTTTCTAACTCAAGTTCTTACTAGGTTTTGTAAACCCTAAATACTTCTTTTTTCATTCCTTAATGCAAACCCTATAGATCATATCATTTATGTAATTGCAAAATTTGAATGCTAAAAGTTAGTTGCAATCACTATATGCATAGAAAAGGAGTATAAATACCTTTTTTTATTTTACCTCATTCTTGCACAGGTATGGTTCTTTGACTTTCCAACAGTTGGCATGAATTATCAATCTTAAATCTAGAGTGTGTACCAAAACTTGAACTTGAGAGAGAATTTCCTATATCTTTCATTGATTCAGAATCGAGTAAGTCAGCTTTGTGGTGAATTTTATCCTTCTTATGTGAAAGTTATTGACACAACCCACCAGTGATATGACGACATTGTCATAAAGACTTAACCTTATCACTTTTCGACTTATGTAAGACTACTCTCTCGGCACCATCTTACTTTCAAGTTGTTGCTAGAATGTAAGAATGAGAATCTTGGAGCGGAGTTATTTTTTCCATATATACTTCACGTCTTCAGTACCATTACAAGATCGCAACTTTTATATATTCTTATTTTCTTGCTATTTTAAGAGAGTTGTCTTCAGAGGAGTATAGTATTTCTATCAAAATATTTGGCCCTTGTTTTTCATACATCATAGAATTAAGATTTGAGGTCATTATGACTTTCCAATCAACTGCCTTAAATCAGGTACATAACACAGTCAATTTATATCTAACACAGAGAAGTTTGCGTGAAATATGATCCACATAAACCAAGTGATGCCAGAGCATAATGACCCTTAGTGAATGTGCTATAGAGATCAAGCCTTTGTATCATGCCTTCATGAAATGTGAGTCTTCGATTCATACAATATATATCGATCCGTATTATCATATACAGATGTGGGAATCCTGGAGCCAAACCATATATACAAGCCATTATAGATCACTGTAGTATTCAAGCCATAAAATGTACTACTACAAAATTCAGTGCCACAATATAATGAGTTATCATGATAACAATATATCATTAGGGGAATTTTGAGGTCTAAAATGGGTCTCCTAAAGAAATTATAAAGTAATAGTGGAAATAATAAAATAAGATTAGGTTACATCATCAAATTTTAGAGGGGGGAAAAACTATTTTTCAACTCATATTTTCAACTTATCTCCCTATGGGTTTACTCAAATTTTGTGTGGCAACACTCTTTGGATGCAGAATTTGATTCCTCATCCAAGGAGTACCCATGTTGCATATTTTCATGGACCCTGACACATGAAAAATAAGAAATACATGAAAAACGTGATTGCAATAACGTATTTTCATGTATTTTTCATTTTTCATGTAGCAATGTCCATCGAAAATATGCAACATGAGTACTCATTGGATGAGGAATTAAATTTTGCATCCAACGAGTACTCCCGCTCGAAATTTGAGTAAAACCTTAAGGAGATAAGTTGAAAATACGAGTTGAAAAAGTAGTTTTATTATTTTATTATTTTTTAATATTTTTACTTTTTTACTCCAAAAATGGTGAATCATCCCCCATGGTTGACATCATCATCTTGAATCCCATTGGTTATTATAAAGTTTATTTTGGTTTTACATTGTTCTTAGGAGGCCCATTTTAGACCTCAAAATTCCCCTAATGAGACAACGATCCATGGAATGCTAATTACAAGATCTGAACCACATAGGATCCACCACTTAGAGAATATAACATGCTCAAAGAGGTGCAAGCCATCTCTGTAGATGTGTTTCAATGTACAAGAAATGAATTATCATAGAATGATATATTTGAGCCACTGATGAGCCATGGAACAATATACGACGAGTGTTTGAGTAGTGTGAGCCATCCTCAATGAGCCAAAAGTTGATCCACCATAGGGATAATGATGAATATTAACAGATTTGAATCTCTACTCAATGTAATGTAATTGAACCACTTTAAAAAAGTTAATGTAAACAGTTCATAGATCGAACCAACGAACCATCAAGTTACTATAGTGCAGATTACTAAACTGTAATAGGAAATATAATGTTGTAGAGGATGACGATGTTATTGTATAGATACAAAGAGAATTTTAAGATTAGAGTCGTAAGGAAGCCCATAATCAATGCAAAGAAGCTACAACAATATACAGAAATTTGTTCACAGTGAAAGAGATCCTTCACAGACTAGAAATCAACAGAGTGTGATCTTCAGGCCTATGATTTCAAACCTTAGCTCTAAAGCAATGTTGAGAAATCAAGAAGCTGACATATTAGATTATATTTCTCTTTTCTATGATAATTACTTGTGATTTTTTTGGTATTTTCTTATTATGTTGTTCTTATTTCATCAAGAAATTACCAAACGTAAAAACATGAAGATCACAATAATAATAAGATCAAAGTGAGATATCCAAGACCCATGACCACAGAAATATATTAGCCTTCTAGATGCCAAGTCAAACCCTCCTTCTGCATAGTAAATCCATCAACAACAAATATTCATCAAGATATATAATGAGGTAGAACTTCCACAAACTCTTTACCAACTTTAAACTCCATCCCTCCTTCTGCAAAATTTCAGAACCAACTGAGTGAATTATGTGTGTCCAAATGAGCTCAAATCATCCTCTATTTATACTATGCATAGGGGTGCAAATAAAACTGTCCTTTGGGGCTGGGTCGACTTGAAAGGTAGGAAGACTTGACATCTAAAGGGGTTTTTGACCCAAATTACATATTTTAATTTTTAATTTTTATTTTTATTTAGAATAGGTCCAAATAGGACTTTGACTCTTTGACTCAAGAAACCCTAGAAGAATGAAGAAAATTCTTATCTAATAAAATAATATATACATATATACACATACATATATATATATATATATATATATATATATATATATATATATATATATATATACATATATACATATATATATACATATATATATACATATATATATACATATATATATATACATATATATATATATATACATATATATATATATATACATATATATACATACATATATATACATACATACATATATATATATATATATATATATATATATATATATATATATATATATATATATATATATTACATAAAATATACAAGTATATAAGTACAAAGATTATTATGAAGATAGAACCTAGTTACATTTTTTAACAAAGTCGATGGTTTTAACTCAGTTCGAGTTCTTCAGTTTATTTCTCTAGTTTATTTGAGTTCACTACATTTCCATGTTTTCTAGAGATGACTGCAACAAGTTTGAGAGATCAGGACAGGTTGGATGGAGCCACAAATTTTGGCATATGGAAGGCCATAATGACATTACTTTTGGATAAGTATGTTCTAAAGGAGTATGCGGAGATTGTAATTGTCATACTGACAGATCCACAATAGTTAGCTAACTAAAAAAAGGAGAATTCGAAAGCAAAGAGGATGATCCTTGATGGAGTCAAGGACAATATTATTTCGCATATCACAGAGAAAGGCACAATGAAGGAGATGTGGGACGCAATAGTAACCTTGTACCAGAATCCCTCAGAAAATAGAAAATTATTCTCAAGGAGAAGTTGAGGACCATCAAATAGCAGAAAGGACAAGACATGACTTCCTATCCTACAAGAGTTTGAATTGATAGCGATGAGCTAGTTGCAGTAGGGGACAAACCAAGTGATGATGAGCTATTATGCACAACACTCAATGGGTTTTCCAAGGAATGGAGCATTTTCATCCAATTTATTACTGGATGAGATACTCTTCTAGGTTGGGATCACCTATGGAGTGAATTCACTTAGGAGGAGCTTAGGCTCAACTTAGTAAATAGTACCAGCAATAACTGCAAGGTACTGAAGGTTGAGAGGGAGTAGGAGAATGTTGCCTTAGCAGGGAAGGGAAAAGCGCAGAAGGGGTCTAGTAAGGGACCAAGTGAAAAAGAAGAGAAGAGAAAGAAGAAAGACCTATCAAAGGTCAAGTTATATGGATGTCAAGAGTGTTTCCACTATGTCAGTGATTTCCCACATAGGAAGAAGAAGGGAAAGAATCAAGTAGCAACTTTAGCAGATGTAGATGAGCTCTCCGGTAGGATGGAACATGTATTCACATTGATCTCTTTCCTATCTAGCTCAACTTCATAGGGTTTTTGTTATATAGACCGTGGAGTGTCATTCCACATGATAGGAGTTATAGAGTACTTCTCTAGCTATAAGGAGGAGGACATCGAGTTCCAGATTCAAATGGGGAACATGCCCAAATGCAACCCAGTTGATGGAGGGATTGTTCTATTTCAAAGGGAGAATGGCAAGGTGATTCCTATACATGATGTGTTACATGTACCATGCTTGGGTATGAACTTGATATTTGTATCATTCCTTTAGGACAAATGGTACAGTGTCATGTTTAGAGGGGAAAAGGTGTTGTTGAAGCACAAGGATTATAGGTCACTTATAGTATTTGGGGTGAGTAGTTGTTGGTTGTATAGGTTGCAAATGGAACTAGCTGGTAGTAGCAGTCTGAGAGACCAAGGGGAGCTATGGCGTAGGAGGATGGGCCATATTCATCATGGATCACTGGGATTGCTTCGTGAGACGGTGATAAGTGTTCCATAGGTGAGCACAGAGCATGATGACATACGTAGAGGATGTGTATTCGGGAATTTTGCAAAAGCAGTTTTTCCAAGGAGTGATAGTAGATAGTAGGGGATACTTGACCTTGTGCATTCAAATATATGTGGGCCATTTTCAAAAAAATTTCCTAGGGGGTATGAGTATTTTTCTACTTTAATCGACGATTTCTCCAAGAAGACCTGGATCTATTTCTTGAGGACCAAGCATAAGTTTCTTAGTCGCTTTCAAGAGTTTAAGGCTCTATTACAGAATGTGATAGGAAGAAATATCTAGACTCTTCGGTTGTACAACAAACATGAGTACATCAACAAAAAATTCCAAGAGTTTTGTACTAAGGAAAGAATCAGGAGAGGGTGGACCATTTCTTACAACCCACCACAGAATGGGGTTGTTGAGAGTAAGAACAGGTCTATTTTGAAGGGAGTGAGAGCAATGTTGTATGACCAAGATATCCCATGCTATTTACGGGAAGAGGCATGCAATATAATGGTTTATATTCAGAATAGGTTCCCACATAGAGTGCTTGGAAAGATGACTCCCAAGGAAGCGTTCCCTAGGAAAAAGTTATATGCCAACCACTTTAGGATATTTGGCTGCCTAGTGTACTGTCGCATTCCAGGAGATACACGATCGTAGTTAGATTAGAATGAAACGTGAGGTTAATTCGTTTGTTACAAAAAAAACCTTGAAGGCATACAAGATCTTCATCCCAGGGCCAAGAGGATTATATTTAGGCAAGATGTCAAGTTCATGGAAGACAAGGTGTACAAAAGGTCCAAATAATTGCTAGTAGTTGAAGATTAGAGTGAGATCCTAGAGTTGAGCAGCAGAATCAAGGGAAACAAGAGAGCACAAGTACAGTGACCAGTAAGAGCATGAGTTTAGGTGCGAGTGCTCTTGAGGCTTCGTAGAGCATGGAAATAGATGTAACAGATCAAGAAGATGCATTAGGAGGAAATGGAGGTAGATATTACCAACTCCACTATTGGCAGGAGGATCCAATAGGTTCAGTAGACACTCACGGATTCTCAGAAGTTTGTGGAGGCTCCTAGGATGGGAAGGAGAGAGCAGATACAACCAAAGAAGTACACTGGATACATGGAATTAGTCAGTCATTTAGTAGATAGTGAGCCTTCCAACTTTTAGGAGGCTGCATAGGAGCATGTATGGAGGGATTCTATGGTTGGGGAGTATTCTTCAATCATGCAAAACAATGTATGGGAGGTTGTACCTAGATCGATAGATAAGGCAATGTTTGAATCACACTAGATCTATAAGATCAAGAACAGTGCATATGGTATCATCGAGAACTACAAAGCTAGGTTCGTGGCCAAGCGGTCCTTTTAGAGGGAAGAAATAGATTATGAGGAGACATTTGCTCCTGTGGCCAGGTACACATCTATACGGGTCATGTCATTAGCAAAAAATATGGGATGGCAGATCCATCATATGAATATCAAGACAACGCTCTTGAATGGTGAACTGGAGAAGAAGGTGTATATTCAACAACCAAAGGGCTTTGTGGCACACAACAGAGAGACCACATGTGCAGGATGAAGAGAGCTATTGGGCTCAAGCAGGCTCCCAGGGCATGGTATGAGTGCATTGATAGATACTTGTAGGGAATGGGATTTTTCAGTGAGGTGGATGTGAACCTCTACTACTTGGTGGTTGGGGGTGATGTTCTCATTCTCTTCCTATAAGTGAATGAATTGTTCTTGACAAGTTCAATGGGGCTCATTGAAGAGTGTAAGAGGGATATTGAAAAGGAGTTTTAGATGAAGGAATTTGGGCTCATGCACTATTTTTAAGGCATGGAGGTGTGGTAGACAAATGGCAAGATTTTCCTTGGTCAAGGGAAATACTGCATTAAGATCTCGAGGAGATTTGGGATGGAGGATTGTAGAGCCATGTCTACACCCATGATCACGAAGTGGAGGAAGATAAATGCATCTATGATCCAGACTAGATCATTATATTTTTTTTTCATATATCGCGATGCATTCAGAGTGGAAAAAGTGGAGGAATCATCTCACGGGACCATTTTTATTGGCAGGACCCAATTTGGCAAAACAAGGTCTAAAACCTTCCGGGAGCATTTTAGAGCATCAAACGAATTTTTTTTGGGGATAAAACTTTTCCACTATAGTGTGACACATTTTCATGATATTCTACACATATATACTTTTACAATGACACAAGAAGCGTGTCAATCAGAGTTTGTATGCGAAAGTTATGCCACTCAGAAATTGACCTTCATGTTTTAACCACCATAGTTTGAGGGGATGTCATGTCAGCCCCATTATTCATCGAAAAGGGACTAGCAATGTGATTATGATGTAAAATAATATATAAGAATCTATATTTTAACTATGGTTAAGAGTTGAGATAGTCAAACCTAACCACTAATGAGGTATCGAGTTGGGTTATAACCGAGCCACTAGCTAGGATGAAAAGGGATTCCATTCTTTTGAGTGCATTTTTTCCATAACTGAGAAAAAATAAGAAAGAGGGATAGAAAGTAGACCGCACATAGAGGATTTGTGCATTTTAGTATCCCATAGGCCATACTTCTTTGTACTTGCATCCATATTTAGAAATAGAGAAAGAGAGCAGAGCAACCTCACCTTCCAGCTGGGTTTTCTCCCAAAAGGGTTTTCTAGAGCATATCTTGTGTTATATGTTTGTGTGAGATTTTATTTTGAAATTCTCTATTTATACATAATTTTCATTCACATGTATGCACTATTAACAATAAATCTACATACCCAAAATATAATAAAACTGCAATAGTGTATAATTTCATATTTTTAATATAATATTTCCAAATCTGTTGTGATGAATTGTCCAGTGGAATATCCACAATAGTTTACGGATAATATTGGTAGAAGAGAAGGTTTCTTTGGGTATTTTGTGGATTATTTTTATGGGACATAGATAGGTGAGACCAAAAATCATAAAACCCTAATCATGGCCAACAAATATGTGAATTACCCTCGTGATCCTGCAAAGGTGAGGTTTTCGCAGCTGGAACAATAAGTCATAGATATAAATCACAATGTAAACCTCCTTATGGTGGCCTTGAGAAATAAGATTGGTGTATTTGGAGAAGATGGGGGTTCAAATGAAGAGGAAAAATTAAGGGGGATCCAGATATCGGGAAGAAATGGAGAACCAGCCGAAGAAAGAACCTAGAAAAGATAAACCTAGTTCAAGTGTCGTGCACCAATCACAGCCCCTATTTAAAATGGAAGAAACATTCAATATCAAGGCATACCGCGGCTATATCGATGCTATGATCTAAATCATTGGATGTAGTAACTGGAAGTTTATTTCAACATCCATGGAATTGAGGAAGAACAAAAGAATTTATTTATGCGAATGAAATTAGAGGGCCATGCACTGATTTGGTAGGAAATCCACACAAAGACCTTGAGGTCGGAGAGAGAGCCTCTAGTGACTAAGTGGGAAGACTTCAAAACCCACATTAAGTCATATTTTTACCCTATTAGGTACGTAGAGGATCAGTGGATCCGGTGGCACTACTTTAGAAAAAAGTTGGGCCAAAGCATGCAAAAGTACACCACAAAGTTTAGAAAGATGGCCATAATGTTGGGTATCTCCCTAAAGAACTGATATGTACTCAAGTGTTTGGGGGCTATATACCACCAACTATAGGAGTAATTGATTCTATTCAAGCCCAAATCAGTGAACAAGGCTTGTGTATAGGCACAATACCTAGAAAACATAGGCCTAAAGAGAGAGAAATCAACTGGATTGAAGCAAAAGGAGAAGTCGGATTCTTCTAAGGAAGGGAAGAAGAAGCAAAAAGGGGGAAATATAAAAAGAAAACAACCAAAACACAACAATGCGAAGGTCCCAACAACCACTACAACATTGACAACCATACATAGGAGAAGTGTTGGAAGTTGCATCCAAAGCTAAACCCGAAGAACAAAAAGAAAGATAATAAGAAGAAGAATCTCACAGCCATAAGAAGAAGAAGTAGCTCAGATGTGGACGAGAATATCATATGTACGTCAGTGCAGAAGGGGCTGAATCTGAGTAGCCTTAAGTAACAGGAAGAGAAAGAAATGACCAAACTATTCCATATAAAGATACAAGTCAAGAAGATAAAGATTGATGCTTCGTTTAACTCAAGATCATAGGTGAATCTCATTACAACATAGTTGGTCAAGAAATTGGGGCTGGAAGTTTGTGATCATCCAAACTCATATCCATTGGGATGGGTAAATAATGACGCATAGCTAAAGGTAACAAAACAAAGCAGAATTAGATTTTCTACTAGTGCTTATTTTATTGATGAAGCAGAAGTAGATGTGGTTCTCCTTGATGTATGTGGAGTCATGTTTTGGAGTCCCAACATGTACATGCAAGATGCAATATTTGTGTATAGAGCCAACCAGTACTAGATTATCAATGATGGAAAATAATTTTTCATCAACACATACAAAGGAAAGTCAAAAATTTCTCTGGTAAGTGCCAACCAAGCCAAGAAATTGATCAATTCTACCAAGAAGTATGTTTTATTGTTTTTATGAGAAAGTCAGTCTATAGAACAGTCAATATGAGGAAAGGCATCTCTGGAGGGGTGTACTAAGAAATAGAAACAATGACTGGAAGATTTGATACATACATATAGGGATGTGTTCTGAGAGTTTAAAAGACTGGCGCCTAAGATGAAAGTGGAGCACGAGATACAACTTTTGTCAGACTCCCCATTTCCAAACATTGGGTTGTACATGAAGTTTGTTATAGAAGCAAGTGAGGCGAAGAAACAATTGCAGCAACTACTAGAACAAGGTTTCATTCGACCGAGTACAACACCATGTGGGTCACCCATCATCATTGTGACAAAGAAGGACGAGACTTGGAAGGTGTGTATAGATTACAAGGCATTGAAAAAAATCACGCTCAAGAACATATACCCCCTGCCTAGGATAGATTATTTTCTGGATTAGTTGCAGCAAGAAAAATACTTCACCAAGTTGGACTTAAAGTCCGGATATCAACAGGTTCGAGTCAAAGAAGAAGATACCTAGAAGACTGCCTTCAAAACCAAGCAAGGTTTGTATGAGTGGTTAGTCATGCCATTTGACATGTGTTGGGTTAATTTATTAATACAAATTAACACAAGTATTTCATTATCAATCCAAGTTTGTAAAGCTTGGAGGCATGTCCAAAATGTATGGATATCAGATGTAGTCAAGCTTAGAAGATAAAATATGAAGAACTAAGGAAATATATATTATAAATATAAATCTAATCAAATAATTTCTAATTCAATTCTGCAATATAGGTGAGATGAAGTGGCTTCTAACTTAAGAGATCCATTTGTGTCCTTCTTCTACAATATTACTTGATGAATAGAAATAAAAAACCATTAATTGACAACAGCTTAAGATGCATAAATTAAAAATGAAAGAGGCTCATAGCTTAGGAGATCCTTGATATTCCTCATCAAAAATTCATTCATCATTATTTTATTGTTAGAAAACTGGAACTTCATAAAATTACTGAGAGCAAGAAAGATGAACTTCAGCTATTATTCATTAATCCAATAGAAGGAGGGTTCAACTTGAACACTTTGTTGTCCCTTCATATCAAAATGATAAATAAATCAATATTCATCATCAAACATAAATCATCACATACCAATTCAAGTAAGAAAATCTGAAGCAAAACAAGTAAACAAATCTTAAGCAACTAGTTCATGAAAATCAAGCTAGTTTAACAATGAAGTGTACTTAGCTTAGAGTTGAGGCCCTCCACCCTTGCTTTGCACACTTGAAGAGTTTATCAAGTACTGAAAATTCAGTCAATCATCCATATCATTGAACAAAAAAATGAAAGTAGAACATGTTCTTCAAATTAACTTCAAATATTCAAATGTCTCAACATAAAATTATACAAATTCCACATGCATAAGCCTTCAGAGTTTTGGCTTAAATAGAAGATCATGAAACAAACTGATCTAAAGTATCTATAACAACTATATCTATCCATATCCACCTATCCAAGTCGAATTCATCCAACATATCACTAAAAATATGGAAAATCCCATGAAATCATAAAACTTCCCTATTTTCTAGGGCTTTTCTAAATGACTGGTCATTTTTGACCATCTTTGATCGGGCCTGATTTAGCTTGGTTTGACCGAACCAATTGGAGTTAGTTCAGTCCTAGTTCCAAAGCTTTCCATAAATGTATCCAGCTTGTGCCCAGGTGTCCTGCAAATATGACATCCATATAGCTATTACGAGAATTTCTAATTCTGTCCAAAAATTGCACTTGAAATTCAATTTTCATAAAAAATTCTAGAAATTGCAAAATTAAATTTAAATACCTGAATATGCATAAAATACATCAAAATGAGGTGGATGTGATGGTAAATGGATGAAAAATATAGAAACTAAGTATGTTTTCTTAAGCAAAACTAGACCAAAAATGAGGGCCAACATCTCCCCCTTGCTGATTCACAAGCATGTCCTCATGCTTGTTTCTTCCTCTTGGATCTCCTGACCTTTGTTGTGAATCCTATGCCTGACCTTGATGCTTCCTGCTGTGCTGCCTCTAATAGATAATCTATCCCCATGTTGTGTTCTTCCTTGTAAATAGTAGCTTTGACCTTTTGTTTCTCATATTTGTTTTTCCACATGTTTTTATCTTTAAGCCACTTGAATGCCTGTTTGCAAAGTATATCATTATTTTTCTTTAGTTTTCCTATCTCCTCATTTGGTTTTTCATTCTCCCTCACTAACTTTGCATTATTTTTCTTGCATGCTTTATTTTCTTTCTTCAAGTGCTTTTCCAAGATCTTGTTTATTTCTAGTTGATCTGTCAATTCTTTGATTTTTCTCAAGTGCAACTCTTTTTCTAGTTCTTGTGTATCTTTTGCAAATGATATGGCTTCCACATTATCAAAATATGAGTCTTTCTCTAAAACTTCTTTCTCCAATCTTTCAATTATGTCTTCTACCCGTTTCTCTGTAGAACATGTTTCTATAATCTGTAATTCTTGGTCATTGCTACTTGTTTCTATTGGTCTCTTTCTCCTATGCCTCCTAGGAGTGGATATGAAGGATGTTTCCTTTTCAACCGTAACAATGTTGTTTTTATTTTTAAACCTGGTTCTTGGATAAAGTGGTGAATTCATGATGACTCTGGTTTCCAGATCTATTTTGTACTGTTCTTCTATGATCTGTTCTTCATGCTAGTTTTGGACTAAAAACTCTTTCCAGATTATACCCTGAGTTTTTACTTGATGCTCTACAAGAATTTTTATTAGTCCTTGATGATAAACTTGAGCTTCTCTTGGTTTGTTCTCATTTCTCACTGACTCTATCATCTTGATGAGATTTTGGGAGAAGAAATATGGAAAGTTTATTTTGACTTCTCCCTTAATGTGTTGGAGCAGCCTGACATGGTACAAATGTGCCACACTATGTCCTCTATCACATGTGAAGAATTTTTGAATGATCAAAACTAACTCTCCCCATGGCTCGTTGAACCACTCCCTAGGTATGTCTTTATTTCTGTCAAAGGATCCCTTCCTGTTCTTCTCTAAGAAGAAAGTCCATGCTTTCTCCTTGAAGTGTAGACCTCTATGATAGTTTTCTCCTATCAATGGAAGATCTATTGCTTGAGAGATGTATTCTGGAGTCAATGGAATGATTAAGTTTCCTACCATTGCTTGATCCTGGGTGTAGTTTTTTACAAACTCTCTGGTTATACTCTCACTATGACCATTAAACCTTTGAAGAAAAGTTATAAACCCTGCTTGATATAATTTTTCTACTGTTTCCTTCTTCCACTGTTTGATCTGAAATTTCGATTCTATTTTGGTGGTCATGTTTTCTGAAAACCAATTGATATACCCTTCTATTGTCATTAACCTCATTTTTGAAAATGAAAATAAAAATCATTCATTCATAAAGGCCTTTTTGATTCAGTTAGTAGTAAGCTTACCTTTCTCCTAATACTCTTTAGAAACAATAAAATCAGGCTTGTTTAATATATTTCTCACTGCAACAATAAAGCATTGTTCTTTTCAAAACATTACCCTTTGTAAATGAAAAACAAAAAAAACATCCTGCTTATGCTTTGATGGAAAACCCATTCTCGGTTCTGTTCTTTTTTCACCAAAACTCTGTTCTGTCCATATAAATGAAGTGCATATCATTCATTGTATTCTCTATTTATAAGAAAAGAAATGGAAAATCGAAACTCTGTTTCGATTTGAATTATATATATATATATATATATATATATATATATATATCATACCATAGCTTCTCCTTTCGATTTTCATTTTTCTTATAACTTTCCTATGGTTATCAAACTCATTTATATGTCAAACTGAAGTCATTCTCTCGTTCACTGTTTGTACAATTAAGACCACTGTTTGTGAAATCAACCCACTGTTTGTGCAATCAAACTATAACTAATTCACCGTGGATTCAACCAACTCGGCGAAATCATTTGTTTTATGCAATCAAACTACAAATTTAACACTGTCTCGTTAACCAATTTGGCAAAAACATGTGTTTATGCAACCAGACTTCAACTTAACATTCTGTCTCAGTAACCAACTTCGGTGAAAACATGTTTTTATGCAATCAAAATTACAACTAAACACTCTGTTTCATCACTCAACTTTTGGTGAAAACATGTGTTTATGCAATCAAAACTACAACAAAACACTCTGTTTCATCACTCAACTCGGCGAAATAATTTACTTATGCAATCAACTTTAACTAACATTTTGTTTCATCAATCAATTTCGGCGATTTCATGAGTAAACGTGGAGGATCTGAGTTGATTTACCTGTTTGCAATGAAATGTCGTGATTCTCTCTATGTCATGGCTCAATCAACCTACGTTTCATAATGTTTTCCATTATTAAACTTCATTGAAAAACCTTATTTCTTTACTGATGGAAAACTTAATAAATGACGGCTTAACATATATTAAAAGGTGGTTTGAGTGCTCTCTTATATCTTGGAGTCAAACTTGTGTTTCATTTAAAAATCCCGAGATTTACTCATCAAAACATTCGCTGCATTTATAGAAAGAAATCGAGTTTTGGTCTTACCTTATTGCTCATGAGATCTTCCTTAGTTAACTCCGTTTGCTTTGCTAGTTTTCTCGGCTTATCCCTCAATCTACTTTGTTTTTTCTTGTTATCGCTCTGATTTCCCACTACTATATCTCTTGCCTTTCCTCTCTCGGTTTGATTTCCTCTATTTCCATGTTTTCTCTATCAAATCATTCTCCACAAGATTTCAAATGTGTGCTAGTAGCTTATGCAACACTTCATCGTTCTCCCTGAGCCTGCAAATGCCTGTGACGGTCGAGAGAAAGCGATTTTTACAGCGTTCTGTGTGTAAAAATGGTAGTGGTGTATTGTATGAGCTCGGGTTGAATGCAAAACTCACAGTGTTGTTTTTGTTGAAATGTTCACTGCTTTGTTTTCAAATTTTGGTTGATCGTTCCTAAATGCCGCGTCCTCTGATTGCTTCCCTTCGTGGCTATCCTTCATTTCCTCGTGGCTTTCCTACATACCTACCCACAGTACTTAACTCCACGTCTCGGCTTTTATTACTTAACCTTTGACTGCTGTATTACTCATTTCACCATATAGTCTGCCTACCATACGTTTCATTTCCACCAGCTCATATTGTTATTCCATTTCATTCTTATTCACGGTGCATTATGATTTGATCGTTGCACCTTTGAATTTCATTATAGTTTTATTGCATGGCTTATCCCTGTTAACTATCATCATACCTCCTCTTCATATCCATTTCCCACGTCTTATACCTCTGAAACATTTTCATAATGTTTGTTTTCATTGCATGGTCATCACATTATTTGTATTATGATAACCTTTACACTTCATAGCATCATTTCTATGCGCTTTGATTATAACTTGTCGAAATAAATTATTTCGATTTCCTTTACTTATATTATTTCATAATGTGCATATTTCAATATATGTATTTTAATTTTAAAATGACCATGTTTAGGTCATATTTAAAATTAAATTCATGATACTAACTTGTGTATGGTTTTGTAGGTTCTAGGGTTTCGACTATTGGACCCTCTATTTTAATCCATTTGCTTTTCAAAAGAAAAATACTTAGGGTTATGGAATATGAAATGAATATGGAATATGTGAATATATGAATATGAAATGAATATTTGGAGTATGTTTATGGGATTAAATGTAGAATAATGGGTATGAATATATGAATAGGATAATATGATGAATAGAATAATGAGGGTAGTGAAATTAATATGTAGGTAAAATATGCATGTTAGGTACTAACTTAATCTTAACAATCTTTAAAAAAAATTCTAAAAATTTTGAAATTTCAAGAGAAAAACTTTTTACTCATTGTACTTTACTCCCTGATAGTATTTGATGATGTCTTCTAGTCAAATGTCTTTGATGGATCGTCTAGGATAGATTGAAATGTAGACTTTATTTCTGCTTCATGTTCTTGCATTCATCATTGATTCAGGATCATTGATTGTTGATGTCGTTCAGGTCCCTTCTACAATTTGTACTTGATAATTCAGGTCCTTGTTGTCATGTATATTTTTATGCACTATTTGTCATATGAGACATGTTTTTTTATAACATTTCAGGTCCCTTCTGCACAATGTTTCCAATAATGTCCCAAGTCCCTTATGCAATACAATTCAAGTTCCTTCTTCAATTCAATTGCTTAAACTTTCAGCTACTCAAACTGAGTTTCTTTTGCAATTTCCCCCTAGCTTATCTGAAGTCTTGTCCTCAAGTATTGTATTGTTTTGGAGGTTCATTCTGCAAAATCAAATTGCCGTGAGAGTAAAACAAATTTTTTTTTTTTTCATAGAGGCCAAACTAGTTGGTTTTCCTCCATGAATTTGTGTTTTCTTTGTGCCAGTTGCCTGGTTTTTACAAGAAAACCTTTTATTAATTTTTTTTTATATTTTATTTTTTATTCTTCTTCTGGAGTAGTGGAAGGCATATTGCTATGATGTTCCCTTACTTCCATATCAATATATTTTGACATTTGTTTCAAAAAATCTTCTTTATTGATAGGTTTATTGTAGACTTTAAGCCTATGTCCGTTAAGTAGAAATGAAGTAGATTGTTGATCAATTGTTTTTATCTAAACAACTCCATTATCAAAGATTTCTTCTATCTCATATGGCCCCAACCAATGTGTTGTAAACTTTACCTTGAAATCTTTGAATTTGGAGTCAAAAAATAATGCCTAGTCTCCTTTGTTGAATGTTTTGTTCATGATGAATCGATCATACCATTTCATCCTTTGTTGTTGCACAAGAGTTGTGTGTTCCACTTCTTGCTGTCTTTGTTCATACAGTTGATTCAATTTCATTATCTATTTTTTTTGTGCTTCAGAGTCCTAACTTTGCTGCTAGCTTGAATGTGTGTATCTGAAATTCTATGGGTAACATGACTTCTTTTCCATACACTAACTGGTATGGATTGAACCCAGTTGTGTTTTTCCATGTTATTTTGTATGCCCATAGTGCATCTCTTAACTTTTCTGACCAGTCCTTCCTATTCATTTGTACTGTCTTTGTCATGATATTTTCCAGTACTTTGTTGGTCGACTCCACTTGTCTGTTTGCTTGAGGATGGTACGGTGTTGATTTTCTATGTTTGATCTTGTACTTCTCTGTAAGATCACGAACAAGATTGGAAGTGAATTGTGTGCCTTGGTCAGTTACAATCTATCTCGGTACCCCAAATCTGACAAATATTTCCTCAAAGAGGAATGTGACCACTGTGTTTTCTGTTTCTCTTGCTACTGCCTTTGCCTCAACCCACTTAGTTACATAATCATTACATACCAAGATGTACTTCTTTCCGTTTGATGGTGGATTGATTGGTCCCACAAAATCCAGATCCTATTTCTCAAATGGTTCTATGAGCACTTGTGGCTTAAGTGACATTTCATCTTACATTATTGGCTTTCCTATTCTTTGGAAACCGTCACACCTCTTGACATAGGCTTTGGAGTCTTTGAAGATTGCTGGCCAGTAGTAACCGAGTTGCAGCACATTGTAGGTTGTCCGCTTGTTTGCAAAATGACCACCACATGGCTCGTCATGACATTCTTTCAAAATTTCTAATATTTAGTCTTATCTAACACATTTTCTTATTATTAGATCAGAGCTAGTATAAAAGAGATCACCATTCACCCAACTATATCTAGAACTTTCTCTAATTATCTTTCGTTTTTGTTTCTTTATGAACTGGGATGGTAATTTTCCAGAGGATAAATAGTTTGCTATATCTGCAAACCATGGTGTTTTGGTAGTTATTGCAAACAGAGTTTCATATGGGAAATTATCTGATACGGGATTTGGATCACCAGGTGTATGAAGCCTTGAAAGGAAATCAACTACTTGATTGTCTTTCCCTAGTCGATCTTGAATTGTAATGTTAAATTCCTACATTAACAATAACCATCTTGTAATTCTACCATTTGTGATTTCTTTGTTCATTAAGTATTTGATTGTTGAATGGTCTGTGTGAATGAACACTTGATAGCCTATTATGTAATGCCTGAATTTGTTTACTGCATGTACTACAACTAACATTTCTTTCTTTGTGACTGTATAGTTCAATTCTGTTGGTGTTAAGTTTTTACTTATGAAGTATATAACATAATTAAACATGTTTTCTTTCTATCCAAGTGATGCACCTATAGTGGTATCAGATGCATCAGTGGAAATATGAAATGGAAAAGACCAATTCGGTCCTCGAAGAATGGGGGCAACTGATAGTTTTTCTTTCAATATTTGAAATGCATTTTGACAATGATTTGTCCATTGGAATTCAACATATTTTGCAAGTAACTTGAATAGAGGCTGTGATATTTTACTGAAATTTTCAATAAATCTCCTATAGTAGCCTGCATAACCCAAGAAACTTCTTACCTCCTTTTGAGTTGTAAGCATTAAATTCACAATGACTCGTATTTTTGTTGGGTCCACCTTAATTCCTAATGAGGAAATATGGTTTCCCAACACTATCCCCTCTGTTAACATCATGTAGCATTTTTCATTACTTAGGGATAGATTTGTCTCTATGCATCATTTCAAAACTTTCTCAAGCTTTTTCAAACAATCGTCATATGTGTTTCCATATACAATGAAATCATCCATATAGACTTCTACACATTCATGGATTAGATCAGCAAATATTGCAAGGACTGCTCTTTGGAAAGTAGCAGGTGCATTACATAGCCCAAAAGGCAAAACATTGTATGCATATGTTCCCCATGGGCAGGTAAATGTTGTTTTGTCCTGGTCTTCTATTGCTATTCTTATCTGATTATACCCACTAAACCCATCTAGGAAAGAAAAGAATTTCTTCCCAGCTAATGAATCTAGGACTTGGTCAATAAATGGTAGCGGGAAATGATCTTTTAATGTTGCTTTGTTTAATTCCTAGTAATCTACACATATTCTCCACTTCCCATTTTTCTTTGGTACAACCACTAAGGGTGAAACCCATTGACTATCAGAAATAGGATAGATGAACCCAACTTGTAGTAGTTTTTGTAGTTCTTCTTTCACTATTTCCTTCATCATGGGGTTCATCCGCCTTTGAGGCTGCCTTACTAGTTTAATCTGGTCATCAGTATAGATGTGGTGGATACATGTGTTGGGGTGAATTCCCTGCATATTTGTGTAATCCCAGGCAAAAGCTTTTGAGTACTTTTGTAATAATGTTATTACCTCTTGTTCTTGTGACGATTGTAAGTTATTACCAATGTTCAAATGTTTCCCAGGATAAATCTCAATTGTTCTAGTTGTTGAATTGGTAATTGTGTTTACAGGAAAAATATTTGTGAATGATTCTTGCAGTGATTGAATTGTGCAGGTTTCCTGAAAACAATGGAGAAACTTAGTTTTTGAAAGTTTGAGCAGCTTAATTGAAGAAGGAACTTGAATTGTATTGTAGAAGGGACCTGAAACATTATTGGAAACATTGCGTAGAAGGGACCTGAAATGTTAGAAAAAAACATGTATCATATGACAAATACTACATAAAAATATACATGACAATAGGGACTTGAATCATCAAGTACCAATTGCAGAAGAGACCTGAACGACATCAACAATCAATGATCCTGAATCAATGATGAATGCAAGAACATGAAGCAGAAATAAATTCTACAGTTCAATCTATCCTAGATGATCCATCAAATGCATTTGACCAGAAGACATTATCAAATACTATCAGGGAGTAAAGTACAGTGAGTAAAAGTTTTGCTCTTGAAATTTCAAAATTTTTAGAATTTTTTTTAGAGATTGTTAAGATTACGTTGGTACCTGACATGCATATTTTACCTACATATTCATTTCACTACCCTCATTATTCTATTCATCATATTATCCTATTCATATATTCATACTCTTTTTCTACATTTAATCCAATAAACATACTCCAAATATTCATTTCATATTCATATATTCACATATTCCATATTCATTTAATATTCCATAACCCTAGGTATTTTTCTTTTGAAAAGAAAATGGATTAAAATAGAGGATTCAATAGTTGAAACCCTAGAACCTACAAAACCATACACAAGTTAGTATCATGAGTTTAATTTTAAATATGATCTAAACATGGTCATTTTAAAATTAAAATACATATATTGAAATATGTGCATTATGAAATAACATAAGTAAATGAAATAGAAATAATTTATTTCGAAAAGTTATAATCAAAGTGCATAGAAATGATGTTATGAAGTGTAAAGGTTATCATAATACACATAATGTGATGACCATGCAATGAAAACAAACATTATGAAAATGTTTTGGAGGTATAAAACGTGGGAAATGGATATGAAGAAGAGGTACGATGATAGTTAATGAGGATAAGCCATGCAATAAAACTATAATGAAATTCAAAGGTGCATCAATCAAATCATAATGCACTGTGAATAAGAATGAAATGGAATAAAAATAGGAGCTGGTGGAAATGAAACGTATGGTAGGCAGACTATACGGTGAAATTAGTAATGCAACAGTCAAATGTTAAGTAATAAAAGCTGAGACGTGGAGGTAAGTACTATGGGTAGGTATGCAGGATGGCCGTGAAGAAATGAAGGACAACCATGAAGGGAAGCAGTTAGACAACGCATCATGTAGGAATGATCAACCGAAATGTGAAAACAAAGCAGTGAACATTTCAACAAAAACAACACTGTGAGTTTTGCATTCAACCCAAGCTCATACAATACACCTTCACCATTTTTACACACAGAACGCTGTAAAAATTGCTTTCTCTCCACCATCATAGCCATTTGCAGGCTCAGGGAGAACGATGAAGTGTTGCATAAGATATTAGCACACATTCGAGAGCCTGAGGTGAATGGTTTGATAGAGAAAACACGGAAACAGAGGAAATCAAACCAAGAGAGGAAAGGCAAGAGATATAGTAGTGGGAAATCAGAGCGATAAGAAGAAAAAGTGGAGTAGATTGAGGAATAAGCCGAGAAAACTAGCAAAGCAAGCGGAGTTAACTAAGGAAGATCTCGTGAGCAAGAAGGTAAGACCAAAACTTGATTTCTCTCAATAAATGCAGCAGATGTTTTGATGAGGAAATCTCGAGATTTTTAAATGAAACACAAATTTGAAATCACGATATAAGAGAGTTCTTCAACCACCATTTACTATATGTTAAGTTGTCATTCATTAAGTCTGCCATCAGTAAAGAATAAGGTTTTTGAATGAAGTTTAACAGTGGAAAACATTATAAAACATAGGTTGATTGAGCCATGACATAGAGAGAATCATGACATTCCATTGCAAATAGGGAAATCAACTCGGATCCTCCATGTTTACTCATGAAATTGCCAAAATTGATGGTGAAACAAAATGTTAGTTAAAGTTTGATTGCATAAGTAAATGCTTTCGCCAAGTTGAGTGATGAAACAAAGTGTTTTGTTGTAGTTTTGATTGCATAAACACATTTTTTCACCAAAAGTTGAGTGATGAAACAAAGTGTTTAGTTGTAGTTTTGATTGAATAGACACAAGTTTTCATTGAAGATTGGTTGAGGAGACATAGTGTTTAGTTGTAGTTTTTATTATATAAACCATGTTTTCACCAAAGATTGGTTGATGAGACAAAATGTTAAGTTGAAGTCTGGTTGCATAAACACATGTTTTCGCCAAATTGGTTAATGAGACAGAGTGTTAAATTTGTAGTTTGAATGCATAAAACAAATGATTTCGCCGAGTTGGTTGAATACACAGTGAATTAGTTATAGTTTGATTGCACAAATAGTGGCCTTAATTTTACAAACAGTGAATGAGAGAATGACTTCAATTTGACATATAAATGAGTTTGATAACCATAGGAAAGTTATAAGAAAAATGAAAATCGAAAGGAGAAGCTATGGTATGATTTTATTTTATTTTATTATTATTATTTTTTTAATATAATTTTTTTTTCAAATCAAACACAATTTTGATTTTCCATTTATTTTCTTATAAACAGAGAATATAATGAATGATATGCACTTCATTTATATGGACAGAGCAGAGTTTTGGTGAAAGAAGAATAGAACCGAGAATGGTTTTTGCATCAGAGCATAAGCAGGATGTTTGTTTTTGTTTTTCATTTACAAAGGTTAATGTTTTGAAAAGAACAATGATTTATTGTTGTAGTGAGACAAAGATTAAACAAGCCTGATTTTATTGTTTCTAAAGAGTATCAGGAGAAAGGTAAGCCCTACTACTAACTGAATCAAAAAGATATTTATGCATGAATGATTGTTATTTTTATTTTCAAAAATGAGGTTAATGACAGTAGAAGGGTATATCAATTGGTTTTCAGAAAACATGACCACCAGAATAGAACCGAAATTTTAGATTGAACAATGGAAGAAGGAAACAATAGAAAAATTATATCAAGCAGGGCTTATAAGTTTTCTTCAAAGGTTTAATGGTCACAGTGAGAGTATAACCAGGGAGTTTAACTATACCCAGGATCAAACAATGGTAGGAAACTTAATTATTGCATTCACTCTAGAATACATCTCCCAAGCATTAGATCTTCCACTGATAAGAAAAAACTATCATAAAGGTCTACACTTCAAGGAGAAAGCATGGAATTTCTTCTTAGAGAAGAATAGGAAGGGAGCCTTTGACAGAACTAAAGGCATACCTAGGGAGTGGTTCAACAAGCCATGGGGAGAGTTAGTTTTGATCATTCAAAAATTTTTCACATGTGATAGAGGACATAGTGTGGCACATTTGTACCATGTTAGGCTACTCCAACACATTAAGGGATAAGTCAAAATAAACTTGCGATATTTCTTCTGCCGAAATCTCGTCAAGATGATAGAGCCAGTGAGAAATGAGAACAAACCAAGAGAAGCTCAAGTTTATCATCAGGGACTAATAAACATTCTTGTATATCATCAAGTAAAAACTCAGGGTATAATCTAGAAAGAGTTTTTATTCCAAAACCAACATGAAGAACAGATCATAGAAGAACAATACAAAACAGATCAAGAAACCAGAGTCATCATGAATTCACCACTTTATCCAAGAACTAGGTCTAAGAATCAAAACAACATTGTTATGGTTGAAAAGGAAACATCCTTCATATCCACTCCTAGGAGGCATAGGAGAAATAGCCCAATAGAAACAGGTAGAAGACATAATTGAAAGATTGGAGAAAGAAGCTTTAGAAAAAGACTCATATTTTGATAATGTGGAAGCCACATCATTTGCAAAAGATACACAGGAACTAGAAAAAGAGTTTCACTTGAGAAAAATCAAAGAATTGACAGATCAACTAGAAATAAACAAGATCCTGGAAAAGCACTTGAAGAAAGAAAATAAAGCATGCAAGAAAAATAATGCAAAGTTAGTGAGGGAGAATGAAAAACTAAATGAGGAGGTAGGAAAACTAAAGAGAAAGAATGATATACTTTGCAAATAGGCATTCAAGTGGCTTAAATATAAAAACATGTGGAAAAACAAATATGAGAAACAGAGGGTCAAAGATACTATTTACAAGGAAGAACACAACATGGGGATAGATTATCTATTAAAGTCAGCACAATAGAAAGCATCAGGGTCAGGCACAGGATTCACAGCAGAGGTCAGGAGATCTAAGAGGAAGAAACAAGCATGAGAACATGCTTGTGAATCAGCAAGGGGGAGATATTGGCCCTCATTTTTGGTCCAGTTTTGCTTAAGAAAACATACTTAGCTTCTATATTTTCCATCCATTTACCATCACATCCACCTCATTTTGATGTATTTTATGCATATTCAGGTATTTAAATTTAATTTTGCAATTTCTAGAATTTTTTATGAAAATTGAATTTCAAGTGCAATTTTTGGACAGAAATAGAAATTATCGTAATAGCTATATGGATGTCATATTTGCAAGATACATGGGCACAAGCTGGATACATTTACGGAAAGCTTTGGAACTAGGATTGAACTAACTCCAATTGGTTCGGTCAAACCAAGCTAAATCAGGCCTGGTCAAAGCTGGTCAAACATGACTAGTCATTCAGAAAATCCATGGAAAATAGGGAAGTTTTATGATTTCATGGGATTTCCATATTTTTAGTGATAGGTTGGATGAATTCGACTTGGATAGGTGGATATGGATAGATATAGTTGTTAGAGATACTTTAGATCAGTTTGTTTCATGATCTTCTGTTTAAGCCAAAACTTTGAAGGCTTATGCATGTAAAATTTGTATAATTTTATGTTGAGACATTTGAATATTTGAAGTTAATTTGAAGAACCTGTTCTACTTTCATTTTGTTGTTCAATGGTGTGGATGATTGACTGAAGTTGCAGTAGTTGATAAACTCTTCAAGTGTGCAAAGCAAGGGTGGAGGGCCCCCACTCCAAGCTAAGTACACTTCATTGTTAAACTAGCTTGATTTTCATGAACTAGTTGCTTGAGATTTGTTTACTTATTTTGCTTGAGATTTGCTTAATTGAATTGATGTGTGATGATTTATGTTTGATGATGAATCTTGATTTATTTATCATTTTGATATGAAAGGACAACACAGTGTTCAAGTTGAACCCTCCTTCTATTGGGTTAATGAATAAAAATTGAAGTTCATCTTTCTTGCTTTCAAAGAAGCAATTGTATGTTCTCCTAAACCCATGAACCATTTTAATGCTGCTGCTTTCAAAGTAGCAGGAAAGAGTCGAAGCTTGTGTGTGTCATTTGTGTATCCATAAGTTATACACAAGATATCGAATTCAAACATATATGAGTCAGGATCTTCTGTTGACATTCCATAAAAGTTAGGCAATATAGAAGGTGGAATTTTTTTCATTTTCACTTCTTCTCCTAATATTGCACTTGTGTCTAATATTGGGAAGCCAAAAGTAGCTTCCTGATCATCTTGTTCATTATCATTTAGTCTTTTGTTGTCATATTCTATTTTTCTTTCTTCTTCTCTCTTTTTACAACTTCTCTTCTTGCTTCTTCCTCTCTATCTTCTCCATTCTCTTTGTTGTCTTTCATATTCAATCTCTGTTCTGGGGTGAGAATAAAAGATCCTTGCCCTTCTTCTGTCATAGTTTCAATTATTTCAATGGAAAATTGAGATTCAAGTTGTTGCTTGTTTTCGAAAATAGGTTGATCTATTGGTTTAACAATTTTCCTTGTTTCTTTTTGTTTTTCTGAAGTAGGTGTTGCTTTTGAAGTTTGTTTTCTTTTTACCTCCTAGGCTAACAAGGTTTATCTTTCAATTAAAGTTAATCTTTGTCCTTTTCTTTGTTTTTCTTCTAATTCCTCTATTGTTGGTTTACCAACAACCGATGTAGTTAGTCTTGATGGTCCTACTTCTATGGATGGGGGGTTTTGTTTAATAAATCTACCTTTCTGATCTCTATTCCTAGGCATAAAGAAACATAACTAAGAGAAACATAACATAACTGAATTTTTATTGTTTTGTTTTGTTTTTTTTTTTTTTAGATTTAATTTTTACTTATATTTGAATATGTTGATGAATGCCTGCCCAGCGACGGCACCAAAATGTTGGGTTAATTTATTAGCACAAATTAACACAAGTATTTCATTATCAATCTAAGTTTGTAAAACTTTGAGGCATGTCCAAAATGTATGGATATCAGATGTAGTCAACCTTAGAAGATAAAATATGAAGAACTAAGGAAATACATATTATAAATATAAATCTAATCAAATAATTTCTAATTCATTTCTGCAATATATGTGAGATGAAGTGGCTCCTAACTTAAAGGATTCATTTGTGTCCTTCTTCTACCATATTACTTGATGAATAGAAATCAAAAACCATTAATTGAAAACAGCTTAAGATGCATAAATAAACAATGAAAGAGGCTCCTAACTTAGGATATCCTTGATATTCCTCATCACAAATTCATTCATCATTATGCTATTGTTAGAAAACTAGAACTTCATAAAATTACTAAAAGCAAGAAAGATGAACTTTAGTTTTTATTCATTAATCCAATAGAAGGAGGGTTCAACTTGAACACTGTGTTGTCCCTTCATATCAAAATGATAAATAAATAAAGATTCATCATCAAACATAAATAATCACACATCAATTCAAGTAAGCAAATCTGAAGCAAAATAAGTAAACAAATATGAAGCAACTAGTTCATGAAAATCAAGCTAGTTTAACAATGAAGTGTACTTAGCTTGGAGTGGGGGCCCTCCACCCTTGCTTTGCACACTTGAAGAGTTTATCAACTACTGCAACTTCAGTCAATCATCCACACCATTGAACAACAAAATAAAAGTAGAATAGGTTCTTCAAATTAACTTCAAATATTCAAATGTCTCAACATAAAATTATACAAATTCTACATGCATAAGCCTTCAAAGTTTTGGCTTAAATAGAAGATCATGAAACAAACTGATATAAAGTATCTCTAACAACTATATCTATCCATATCCACCTATCCAAGTCGAATTCATCCAACCTATCACAAAAAATATGGAAAATATCATGAAATCATAAAACTTCCCTATTTTTTAGGGATTTTCTGAATGTCTGGTCATGTTTGACCAGCTTTGACCGGGCCTGATTTAGCTTGGTTTGACCAAACCAATTGGAGTTAGTTCAGTCCTAGTTCCCAAGATTTCCATAAATGTATCCATCTCGTGCCCAGGTGTCCTGAAAATATGACATCCATATAACTATTACGGGAATTTTTTATTTTGTTCAAAAATTGCACTTGAAATTCAATTTTCATAAAAGCTTCTAGAAATTGCAAAATTAAATTTAAATACCTGAATATGCATAAAATACATCAAAATGAGGTGGATGTGATAGTAAATAGATGGAAAATATAGAAACTAAGTATGTTTTCTTAAGAAAAACTAGACCAAAAATGAGGGCCAACAACCTGTATGATGCACCAGCTACGTTTATGAGATTGACAAATAATGTATTGCACCCTTTTAGCGATTCATTTGTTATTGTCTATTTAGATGATATACTGGTATAAAGTTCTACCTGGGAGGAGCACATATCACTTTTGACACAAGTGTTGGAAACATTAAAGAAGCACCAATTGTTAGCAAATCTCAAGAAGTGTGAGATAGCATGACGATCCTTGATGTATTTGGGGTATGTGATAGGTGGAGGAGAATTGAAGATAGATTCTACCAGGATGGAGGCCATAATGAAATGATTGGTGCCTATTAATGTTTCTGAGTTCAAAAATTTCATTGGGGAAACACAATACCTGAGTAAATTCATAGCCTCATTTTCAGTGGTAGTAGCACCGCTCCACGCCATAACAACAAGTGGCAAGAGTTTCCAGTGGAGGAAGGGTCATGTTGTAGCGACTACAACCACCCTCAAAATTTTTTCCTTAGTTTCATTTTGGAGCCTCCCTACCAACCTTTCGTATCACCTTGTCTTACTTTGTCAAGTACATAAGCTTTAGTGTTTTGCTTGCACAAAGGTAGCTTGTCATTCCCCTCACAGGCTGATCACCTGGACTTGGTCCTGCTGCAAGTTGAGAAGATCCCCCAATAAATTGTGCATTTCTGGATGGCAACTAGCCTTCCCTCTAGAAATTGCGCAATCCCATTTGGCAGCCTACTGGGCTCCAAAATTGCGCAATTTTGCCAGTCAACACTCACAGTGAAAATTGCACAATTTTCGCTAGCAGGGCTGCTCAACCCAGAATTTGGACAAATCTTGGCAACAGTCAGCTGCTTTTCCTAGAAATTACACAAATCTCCTGGGCAACCAACCCATCTCCCAGCCAAAAATGTGCATTTCCTTCAAACAGTTGAGCAACTGCATGCATGAGCGGTTTGGTTGACCAATTCCACTCAGGATCAAGGAAACTTGACTTGCATGCATAGCTTGCTTTTTCCAGGAATAGAAAAAGGCAACATGCAAAAGGCATCCCATGATTCAGGGAGCTATTTTTAGCGGCTGGAGGTTACATGCGAAGTTGTTTTAGAAACTTTCCTCCAAGTGTCGCTTTTTCCTAGATTTGTGGCATGCGCGTCATGAGTTCAAAATTTATTTATTCGACGCATCAAAGCTCATTCTTTCACATCGATCTTGGAGCTCTGACATCCCTTAGCACATCCAGTACTCTTCGACACATCTGGCTTAGCTATTCATGGGTAAATGGCCTCAACTTTTCTTTTTCAGCGTTTCTGTCGCTTTTCGTGTATTCCATTGTGTGAGTGTTGTTTGCTTGATTTCTTTGAATGCTTGTTGTCGTTTACATGTATACTAGCTTTTCCTAGCTTTGTTTTAATTTTCGTTGCTATCTCACTATTGTCCCATGCATGCAACTGTTTTGCACGAACGGTCGTCGATTCGGCGATCCGCTTCACCCACATGCATGTTGATATGTTTACTGAATCTTTCATTCATGTTTGCATGCACTTTCAATCACTTTTGCTTTCACTTAGTGTCACCATGCATTCACTGTCATATTTGCTTTTAGTTGCCCGTCGGACAGTCGAGCCAACCTTGTTCCGGACTTTGACTTCACTTAGACAACATTGCACAATCTAGGGAAGGAAGGCTCTTCCTTCCTCTCCAGAAATGTGCATTTCTACCCAGCACTGTCCTCCAGGATTTTTTTGCACATTTCTAAGGGAGAATGACTGCTGGCCCAAAAAATTGCACGATGAAGTCCCTGAGCCTGCAATCACTCCCAGCTGGAATTGTGCTTTGCACAATCCCAACAGCCAACATCCAGTCTGGATTGAGCATTTCACAGATCTAGTAGCCAGTATTGCCTCCCAGACATCCCATACTACCTTTTGCACAGTTCTAGAAGCTAGTGCCCAGCCTCCCAAAAGAAATTGCGCAATATTTCCCATCAACTTCCCAGGTATGTGTGGTGCCATTCCTAAGAATTTTCTTTCATTTTCGCTAAAGGATTTATTGACATGCATGTTGCTTGTCTCCAGATATTTCAGGTGTTCATCCGTCTCTTAGTAGTACTGGATCAATGGCTTCCAAGAGAACAAGATCACAGGACACTGATGGAAATGCAGCTGGAGTAGCAGTTGAGCGAGTGTCCTCTAGTCTACCGATCTATGAAGATACAAAGTTGTATCTAGATAGGGACATCAAATTGAAGTGGCAAGAGGTCAATGAAACATTTGCAGGCACTTTTGAGGAAGGCCTCAAAGACCGTCAGGTGTACGTGAACATTCACAAGTTCAGCTTGTATCAAATTGCATGCAGATACCCCACATTCCCATGCGTGGACATGATACACTAGATCGTCTCTCACACTGATCCCAAGATGATGACCTTGAGCAGTGTCAATGGGACGAAGCTTGCAACCTTCTAGGCACGAGATTACGATGAGATGTATCAGATGTTCGAGCCTGTGACTATCATAAGGACTCGATTAAGCTTACCCAACAACAGTGCTAACTCCAGAGACATTTTGAAGAACTAGGTAAAGGAGCCGGCTCGATTTAGGTTGACACCCAACTAGATCTACAAGACAAAGATACTGAGGAAGGCGTACCAATACTTGGTCATATTTTCTTGTCGACTGTATGGCCAAGCAAGCATGGAAACCTTCCCACAAAGTTGGGTGATCACACTAGACCAAGTGGCTAGAGAAGGAAAACCATGTAACTGGTCTGGAATATTAGCTCATCAGTTGAAGGAACAAGTAATGAAGGCTCGACAGTCACACAGAGGTATTCATGCAGAGATTTACACGTCAGCCTACATCTTATATGCAATCTGTGCCTAATAGGAGTTCCCGAGTTTGGAGTGGGCATGGTCACGACGAAGACTGCTGTGAACACATATTTCAAGTTGTTGTCCGTATGCAGCTTCAGAGGAGTAATCACATGGCTGTCTGATCATTTTGTCACCCCTGTGTACAAGATGATATTTGAATAGGATCCACCCTGCATGTTGAAGGAAGAAACAAAGGCATTGTTAGGCATTGTAGATTGGTATGCCTCACTATCCAACACCTTCATCCGAATGTTCAGCGCGGAGAAGCTTCAACATGTTCTACTGAAGTTTGCCTTGGAAGTACTCATCATGCAGGAAGTAGCATATCACATCTTGGCAAGATTGACAGCTAGACTGCACCGAAGAAGAAGGCACCTTGGCCAGCTCTTCCATTGCAGATTGGGTTATATGAGATCCAGAGTATCAAGCAAGCAGATGTCGAAGAAGAACAGATGAAGAAGTACCCACTCGACCTCCGAAGCTACAATCCGTATGACCCACATTGCATTGTGAAAGATCATTGCACGAGAATTCAGTTCAACTAGATCCACGAGGCGTTTCATTGGGCCAAGGAGGACCCATGGAGATATTGCTACAGTTTCCCTAGACCCAATGAATAGGTCGGTTTCATGGTGGAGTGGTTAGCAAAGCAACATGAAGCAGCATCACAGAGAGCACCAGCAGCAGTAGTAGCAGTAGTGGTAGCAGAGGCAAGCATACCAGTGTGTGACAAAGGTAAGAGGAAGATTGTCAATCGCATGGAGGAGGAGCAAAGCTGCAAATTTCGAGCAGATCCACTTATGGAGCAAGAATCTATAGCTATAGAGGCAAAGAGGCATCAGTGCGACAAGTGAATCGCGCGAAGGTAGAGGGATAAGAAGAGAATGGAAGAAGCAGAGAAGGAGTTGCATGAGCTGAGGGAGCAACTCCAAAAGGAACAAGAGTTGCGCAAACAGGAGAGGGAAGCGCAGCAACAACAGATACAACAGGGGGCGCAACATGTGCAAACATATGAAACAATGCCCATACAAGTAGTTGATTCATCAGAACAACTGGCATCAGGCAAACAAGGTGAACCATCGTAGGAGCAAGACTTTGCTCATGAGATAGAACAAGAACTTCAACAGTTGGATGTAGACATGGAGCAACAGGAGTTGGAACAAGACACTGACCTCATGCCTCACCACAAAGAGGTCGACTCACCCGCTTCAATGCATCCAGATGATGAGAAAGTATCGAATGACCAAGGAGGCACTGAGATCCTTGGTGATTAGCTGGAAGAAGAGATGCACAACATCTTGTTCGACGAATCCCAACATAGAGTTCTGCAGTCTTACAGAGTGTCAACTCTGGAGGATCATACGTCTCCTACACAAGTTGTGGAATGAGTTATCATGACTGGTGTGCGCAAACATCCAGCTATCTTGGCCGATGCAACTAGAGTGTATACTGAAGCCAGTAGGTCAAATGTTCATTTTCTAATAGTTGAGAATGAGCGAATGGCAAAGGAACTACAAACGGCCAAGCAAGGAGGAGACTTGGTGACAATGTCCGCCCAAGCTGAACTAAAGAAGGCAATACTAGATGAAGTATTGTCCCTTGACATAGTTATGCGAGCATTGTACTCCAAGTTTGGTACCATGCACAAGGCAGTCGTCCATCTCAATGGATGGTAGCAACGATGTGCTAGAAGAGCACATATCTTGATGAACTTGCATGTTGTTGTTGATGACATGCAAACATGGACGATGAAGTACAAGGGAGCCCCACTTCACTTGCCTAAGATGATGAGGGTCAATGCGGTCGAGCTAAAAGCACGTATCTGGAGTTAGATCCAGAACTATGAAGAGCTCCCGCAGTTCATCACTAGCATATAGTCTTCCCATGCATGAGTATTCAAGAGTATGGATGTTTTGGTGCATGCAAATGTGATCCCATCAATTGGGATTCTCACCTAGGTGAAGACAAAGAAACAGGTTTGGCTAGAGCTTGACTTGTACTTCGACAAGTGGATGTGCATTGCCACCAGCGTAGACTTTCCCCTCAGTGCAGACATCATGCACAAGTATGAAGTTGGTCCAGCCACATTGAAAACAATGATTCACATGCTTTTAGACGAGTTGGACAGAGGAGCTTGAGCAATGTACCTAGATGCTATGGAGGAAAGAGTCAGGTTTCAGATGGATGTCACCGCGAAGCACACGAACACCATCAAGGACTACTGATCTTGGCATTAGTATGTTACTGTCGATCAGCATGAAGATGTTGAGGAGTTGGACTTCAATGGTTGTTTATGTCAGAGTGATGTCTAGCATGGCTTGCTCAAGCCATCTTGTTCACATGGGTACATGTGCATTGTAATGTTAAGTCATGTCAAGTGTAATTGAAGTGTTAATAGTTGGATGTAACAGTCATAGAGTAGGTGAAGAGTCATGAGGATAGTTGAACTGTCACAAAGGGGAATGTCAAGGGTCACCCCACCCTTTGTTATAAATAGTGCCTAATAACTCATTGTAGATGCTTTTGGTCAACCAAGCTTCCGATAAGACTATCTTGGAGAGAGCTTGGACAATAACGCGCCTTGGCTTCTCCACTGCACGAAGCTAGTACATCTCTTTGGAGGAGCATGTGGATGTGGATATAACATTCCACTATTAGAGCTAGTGCATGGACATGGATGTATTGTATGACTGGAACTTACACTTATTTATATAATAAGATCCAACACGTTTAATGCATATGTTGTATTGTATTCCAACTATCTTGTTTACTCTAAATGGCATATGTATTTTATTTCTTAGGCATGCATGTATGGACTATTTTGTATGAGTATGTATGAATCTTTTTGAAATGTGTTGTTGGTTTAACCATCACTTTGGATTCCCAGCTAGCTTGCTTTCCATCTTGTGATGTATCTTCACTCGTGTGTTCCCTTCCCATCCAATTACTATTACAGGTTGCCAAGGGGCACACTCAACCCACTTGTGTTAGAACCTCTCATGCACCTTCGTTGACTCACTACAGCTGTCACACCATTGCTACCAACAGAGTTATCTTACTTTCCTCTGTGCGAAATCACAGTCAAGGCATTACCCTACGACCCACTGCTGGGACTCCTACACAAAACGGCTTGAGGTCTAATTGGGACTTTTTACTGGGGAGATCCCCTTGACATGTTGGCGGGTCCGGCACCATCAATATTTCTTGCCCTAGAAGGAGGGCCAGATCATAAGTTGTGCCCTCTCATATGGTTTTGAACCTTCGCATATCTTTCATGGATTCTTGCATACCTTTCGTGGGTTCTTGCACTCTTCTCCCTCCGCGATGTTTTTCGAATCATGAAGATGTCACAATCACGAGGGAGTTTTTTGATCTCTTGTCCACTTACACATATGATGGTGAAGGTGAAGTGGCCTGGCTTGAATACTTACATGGATTTCTTTCCATGCTTCATGAGGAAGATGGTTGTTTTGACGAACAGGCCAGTTTTCTGCTTGCGTACACACTTTGCAAATCTCCACTTCGATGGATGTGCAACCTACCGACTAACAACATGCACTCACTTGACCACTTTTGTGATCTCATTGAAGACACTTTCTATCATTTTGATCCAGAACATCTTGATCGAAAGTTGTTATAGCAACGGAAGGCTCCACATGAATCGATCATGGATTTTTGGCAGTGCTTCTGTGACTTGCAATTTCAAGCTCCGAGGAGCCAGATGAAATTTTCCTATATTTGGGACTAATTTGAGTATTGCCTTAAGAAATTGCTCGTCCCAAGATGAAGCTTGAAATCAAGCCTCGCTCAACATTCTTCACTGATGGGGCTGCACAATCTCATGTGGATGCGGTCACTGTCTCGACTAACTGCCCGCCATCCTCTCATTCAACAGCTCCACCATTGCCGAGTGATGTTGAGGATCACGCTCACACACATATTTAGCGTTCACATCCTCCCAACATCACTTCACTTAATTTTCACGCAATGTTGGTTGTGAGTCCTTCGAGTTCTCATATGCATTATATTCCACGACCTCCGTCTTCGCATTCAGCTGTTCATCCAGATGATGTTGTCTTGTGTTCTTCCATTTTGGACTCTTCAATTGTTGTGAATGAGGAACAATCCATTGATGGAGTTGGTGTTGCACAACCAACATGCGCTATCATTCATGAAGAGTATGAGTGGGAGCTTGAGCATCAACACTCGGTGAAGGATGACTCCCTTCCATTTGAGCCCCCTTCGTTCTTTTCTAACATCTTTGGTGAACCTACCATCCATGATTTTGCATGTGCGTCTTCATCCACGGATGCACCCATTGTTGATGACTCGTAGGACTCATCGGATGTTGGTCCGTTATTCGATAATTGAGAGGATAATTTATTCATTGAAAACCTACTGGATCTTTCATCTGTCTTTTATGGAAACACAGAGGATGAGTTTGTTTGATTTTCATCTACCCCTCTGTTTGATTCATTTGATCATGAGGTTGCCGATGAAATCATTGATTTTTCTGATCATCCTGGTCGTGATCCATTTACTTCCCTATTTGATCACGATCATAATTTTACCATATGTATTTTTCGAAGCCACTGATTTATGATGATATATCTGATGATGAATTTGAGACACCCGAGACTATCGAGGCACTTCAGCCTGAGCTGATGGTTATGTTAGGTCCTCGCTCTCTTAGGGTTAGTCTCACTTTCGATCAGGAAACTGTTCAATCACTCAAGGCTCCTCGTCACTCATTTGTATGCATTGAAGATCAATCTCACACATAGATCATACTTCCACCACTCGAACTGCACAATCCCATCACTCATGCATTGTAGGAATCTTACTTTGCAAGCACTCATTCGCGACACAAGTTATCTTTGTTTCTTTAATTTTCTTGCATGTCATAGTCAAGAGTGTGCTTATGCTTCAAAGTTGCACGCAGTGCCAGACAACACTATGATAAGTCCACAGACTGCTCGTCATCTGCTTGCACTCACTTATGTCCTGTGGACACTTTGAAACACGAAGTGTGGTTGTCTTCATTGTTATATCTTTCTTGCTTGCTGGTTGACACAACTGGGTTGCTCACGGATGAAGCTTTCACCAATATGTGTCAACCAATGCGCCGGTCGCTGCATTGGAAATATCACTTTATGTGATCATGCCCATGCATCGTTATTGTAGGAGTAGGAGTAGTGTTTGCTTTCAGTCAATTTTCTTGTGTGCTTGTTTGCTTACATGATTTGTTTGTTTGTTTGTTTGTTTGCTTGTTTACTTACTTGCTTTGCTTTCTCTTTTTCTTCTACTCTTGCTTTGCTTTTTTGTTTGTTAGTTCGCTTGTTTCGTTCATATAGTTCACTTGTTTTGTTCATAGATTAGTATCACATGAAACCATGTATGAATCTTGAAACAAGCTGGGTAAAGTACAAGAGGGCTTGTACAACTATCACTACTTGGTTATCTATCATCTTGCCTCTGTATGAAGAACTTGTTACTTTTAGTCCATGATACGTCGAAGGAAAACACGTACGGTTCAAAGTGAACCTTGGTGAAAACACAACGCTTGCGCGCTAACTAGCGTCACATTCTTTAGTCGATTATTTTTGGGTTAACCATTGTCAATTTAATCAAGTAGAGTAAGGTGAGGGGGAAAACCTTAACAGGAACATTAGAGATACAATAAACTACTTCTTTGCTGGAACAACCTCTTTTTCTCTTAATAAGTTGGGATCCCTCTTCTGCCTCTGAAATGAATAAATGCTATGCACAATTATGAAAAATATAAAAAATGAATAAATAAATAAATGGAAAATGAATAAGGCGAAATAAGAGAAAGGCTTTCTGCGTAGGGAGTTGATGCAAGTAACTCTGCCGGGGTACTGACCAGGCTCGCTGGCAACAGAGCCATGCTTGTGTTCCTATGTGACTCCGTCGAGGTACTGTCCAGGCCTACTGGTAGTGGAGCAACACCAGAGATGAAACTAAGACTCTTACGACTATAATGCTTGTGCACCAATATACCCCTCAACCCCAATTGAAACAACTGTGTTGCCTTGGCTTGGAATGTGTGTCAATCGACCAAGAGTTTGGCAGATGCTACATCTTACAATCAAGCTAGTGTGAAACCAAAATGAGCTGAGAATTGAACAATACTTCTGGAGGTGTTAGAATTTCTTTTCACGAACAAGTTCCATTCAGAGAGTTGGAGTTCTACCAATGTGTCACCAATTGTTGTAGCGGCTACAACCACCCTCCAAAATTTTTCCTTAGCTTCATTTTGGAGCCTCCCTACCAACCTTTCACAGCACCTTGTCTTGCTTTGTCAAGTACACAAGCTTCAGTGTTTTGCTTGCACAAAGGCAGCCTGTCGATCACAACTTGATGCATTCCCCTCACAGGTTGATCACCTGGACTTGGTCCAGCTGCAGGATGAGCAACTCCCCCAAGAAATTTCCATTTCTGGAGGGCAACCAACCTTCCCTCTAGAAATTGTGCAATCCTGTCTAGCAGCCTACTGGGCTCTAGAATTGTGTAATTCTACCAGTCAACACTCATAGTAAAAATTGTGCAATTTTCCCTAGCGGGGTTGCTCAGCCCATAATTTGCGCAAATCTAGGTAGAAGTTAGCTGCTCTGCCCAGAAATTGAGAAAATCTCCTAGGCAGCCAGTCCAGCTCCCAGCCAAAAATGCACATTTCCTTCAAGCAGTTGAGCAGCTGCATGCATGAGCAGTTTGGTTGACCAGTTCCACCCAGGATTGAGGAAACTTTACTTGCATGCATAGTTTTCTTTTTCCTAGAATAGAAAAAGGAAACATGCAAAATGAATCCCATGATTCAGGGAGCTATTTTTAGCATCTAGAGGTTACATGCAAAGTTGTTTTAGAAACTTTCCTCAAAGTCTCGATTTTTCCTAGATTTGTGGCATGCACGTCATGAGCTCAAAACTTGTTTATTTGACACATCAGAGGTCATTCTCTCACATAGATCTTGGAGCTCTGACATCCCAGAACACATCTGGGACTCTTCGACACATCCGCTCAGTTATTCACGGGTAAGTGGCCTCAACTTGTCTTTTTCAGCATTTCTGGCGATTTTTGTGTATTCACGTGTGTGAGTGTTATTTGTTTGATTTCTTTGAATGCTTGTTGTTGTTTACATGTATACTAGATTTTCCTAGCTCTGTTTCAATTTTCGTTGCTATCTCACTGTTGTCACATGCATGAAATTGTTTTGCACGAACGGTCGCCAATTCGACGACTCGCTTCACCCACATGCATGTTGATCTGTTTACTGAATCTTTCATTCATGTTTTCATGCACTTTCAATCACTTCTGATTTCACTTAGTGTCACCATGCATTCACTATCATATTTTCTTTCATTTGCCCGTCGGCAAGTCGGGCCAACCTTGGCCCAGACTCTGCCTTCACTAAGACAACATTGCGCAATCTAGGGAAGGAAGGCTCTGCCTTCCTCTCTAGAAATGTGCATTTCTACCCAGCACTATCCTCCAATATCTTTTTGCGCATTTTTGAGGGACAATGATTGCTAGCCCAGAAAATTGCACATTGCAGAACCTTAGCCTATAGTCACTCCCAGCTGGAATTCCGCATTGTGCAATCCCAACAGCCAACAACCAGTCTAGATTGTGCATTGCATAGATCTAATAGCCAATCTTGTCTCCTAGACAACCCAGACTTCCTTTTGTGCAGTTCTGGAAACCAGTCACCCAGCGTCCCAGAAGAAATTGCGCGATCTTGTCCATCATCTTCCCATGTATGTGTTGTGTCATTCCCCGAATTTGTTTTTGTTTTCATTAACGGATTTCTTGCCATGCATGTTATTTGTCTCCAAATATTTCAGGTGTTCATCCGTCTCTTAGAAATATCAAATCAATAGCTTCCAAGAGAACAGGGTCACAGGACATTGATGGAAATGCAGTTGGAGTAGCAGTTGAGCGAGTGTCCTTTAGTCTACTGATCTATGAAGATAAAAAGTTGTATCTAGACAGGGACATAAAACTAAAGTGGCAAGAGGTCAATGAAACATTTGCAGGCACTTTTGAGGAAGGCCTCGAAGACCATCAGGTGTATGTGAACATTCACAAGTCCAGCTTGTACCAGATTGCATGCAGATACCCCGCGTTCCCATGCGCGGACATGATACACTGGATCGTCTCTCACACTGATCCCAAGATGATGACCTTGAGCAGTGTCAGTGGGACGAAGCTTGCAACCTTCTAGGCACGAGATTATGATGAGATGTATCAGATGTCCGAGCCTGTGATTGTCATGAAGACTCCATTTAGCTTACCCAACAACAGTGCTAACTCCAAAGACATTATGAAGAACTGGGTAAAGGAGCCGGCTTGATTCAGGTTGACACCCAACCAGATCTACAAGACAAAGATACTGAGGAAGGCGTACCAATACTTGGTCATATTTTCTTGTTGACTGTATGGCCAAGCAAGCACAGAAACCTTCCCATAGAGTTGGGTGATCGCACTAGACCAAGTGGATAGAGAAGGAAAACCATGTAATTGGTCTGGCATATTGGCTCATCAGCTGAAGGAACAAGTAACGAAGGCTTGACAGTCACCCAGAGGTATGCATCTAGAGATTTACATGTCCGCTTACATCTTAGATGTAGTCTATGCCCAACAGGAGTTCCCGGGTTTGGAGTGGGCATGGTCACCGGCGAAGACTGTTGTGAACACATATTTCAAGTTGTTGTCCGAATGCAGCTTCAGAGGAGTAATCACACGGCTGTCCAATCATTTTGTCACCCCTGTGTAGAAGATGATATTTGAACAGGATCCACCCTCAATTTCAAAGGAAGCAATGAAGGAATTGTTAGGCATTGCAGATTGGTATGCCTCACCGTCCAACACCTTCATCCAAATGTTCAACGCAGAGAAGCCTCTGCATGTTCTACCAAAGTTTTCCTTGGACGTAATCATCATGTAGGAAGTAGCATATCACATCTCAACAGGTTTGATAGCTAGAATGCACTAGAAGAAGAAGGCACCTTGGCCCGCTCTTCCATTGCGGATTGGGTTATACGAGATCCGGAGTATCAAGCAAGCGGATGTCGAAGCAAAACAGATGAAGGAGTACCCACTTAACCTCCGAAGCTACAATCCGTATGACCCACATTGCATTGTGAAAGATCACTGCACGAGAGTTTAGTTTAACTGGATCCACGGGGAGTTTCGTTGGGCCGAGGAGGACCCATGGAGATATTGCTATAGTTTCTCTAGATCCAATGAACAGGTCAGTTTTGTTGTGGAGTGGTTAGCAAAGTAACATGAAGCAGCATCACAGAGAGCACCAGTAGCACCAGTAGCACCAGTAGCGGCAGTGGCAGTAGAGGCAATCATACTAGTGCGTGACAAAGGTAAGAGGAAGATTGTCGATCGCATGGAGGAGGAGAAAATTTCGAATAGCTACACTTATAGAGCAAGCAACTATGGCTATAGAGGAAAAGTGGCACCAGTGTGACAAGCGAATCGCGCGAAGGTAGAGGGATAAGAAGAGAATGGAAGAAGTAGAGAAGGAGTTTCATGAGCTGAGGGAGCAACTCCGAAAGGAACAAGAGCTGCACAAACAGGAGAGGGAAGTGCAGTAGCAACAGATACAACAGGGGGTGCAACATGTGCAAATAGATAAAGCAACGTCCATACAAGTAGTTGATTCATCAGAACAGCTGGCATCAGGCGAATAGGGTGAACCATCACAGGAGCAAGACTTCGCTCATGAGATAGAACAAGCACTTCAACAATTGGATGCAAACATGGAGCAATAGGAGTTGGAACAAGACACTGACCTCATGCCTCACCACAAAGAGGTCGACTCACCCACTTCAATGCATCTAGATGATGAGAAAATCTCAAATGACCAAGGAGGTACTGAGATCCTTGTTGATCAGCCAGAAGAAGAGATGCACAACATATCGTTTGAAGAATCCCAACATGGAGTTGTGGAGTCTCGCAGAGTGTCAACTTTGGAGGATCATACATCTCCTGCACACGTTGAGGAATGAGTGATCATGACTGATGTGCGCAAACATCCAGCTGACCTAGCCGATGCAACCAGAGTGTATGTTGAAGCTACTTGCTCAAGCGTTCGCTTTCTGGTAGTTGAGAATGAGCAAATGGCAAAGGAACTACAAATGGCCAAGCAAGGAGGAGACTTGGTGACAATGTCCGCCCGAGCTGAACTGAAGAAGGAAATACTAGATGAAGTATTGTCCCTTGACACAGTTATGCGAGCATTGTACTCCAAGTTTGGTATCGTTCACAAGGTATTCTTCCATCTCAACGGATGGCAGCAACGACGTGCTAGAAGAGCACGTATCTTGATGAACTTGGATGATGTTGTTGATGACATGAAAACATGGATGATGAAGTACAAGGGAGCCCCACTTCACTTGCCTAAGATGATGAGGGTCAATGTGGTCGAGCTGAAAGCACATATCCGAAGTTAGATCCAGAACTATGAAGAGCTCTCATAGTTCATCACTAGCATACAGGCTTCCCATGCACGATTATTCAAGAGTGTGGATGTTGTGGCGTGTGCACATTCGATTCTGTCAATTGGGACTCTCACCCAGGCGAAGACAAAGAAACAGGTCTGATTAGAGCTTGACTTGTACTTCGACGAGTTGATCCGCATTTCCACCAGCCCAAACTTTCCCATTAGTGCAAACATCATGCACAAGTATGTAGCTGGTCCGACCACATTGAATACAATGATGAAAAATGCTTTCAGACGAGTTGGAAAGAGGAGCACGAGTAGTGTACCCAGATGCTATGGAGGCAAGAGTTAGGTTTCAGACATCTGTCACCGCGGAGCACACGGAAACCATCAAGGACTACAGATCTTGGCATCGGTGTGTTACTGTCGATCAGCATGAAGATGTTGAGGAGTTGGACTTCCATGGTTGTCTACGTCAGAGTGATGTCTAGCATGGCTTGCTCAAGCCATCTTGTTCACATGGGTACATGTGCATTGTAATGTTAAGTCATGTCAGCTGTAAGTCAAGTGTCAATAGTTGGATGTAACAATCATAGATTAGGTGAAGAGTCATAAGGGTAGTTGAACTATCACAAAGGAGAATGTCAAGGGTCACCCCACCCTTTGCTATAAATATTCCCTCATGACTCATTGTAGAGGCTTTTGGTCAGCCAAGCTTCTGATAAGACTATCTTGGAGAGAGCTTGAACAGTATTGTAATGCACCTTGGCTTCTCCACTGCATGGAGCTAGTACATCTCTTTGGAGGAGTAGGCGGATGTGGCTGTAACCTTCCACTATTGGAGCTAGTGGTTGGACATGGATGTATTGTATGATTGGAACTTAGAATTCTTTATATAATAAGATCCAACACGTTTCATGCATATGTTGTATTGTATTCTAGCTATCTTGTTTACTCTAAATGGAATATGTATTTGCTTTCTTATGTATGCATATATGGACTATTCTGAATGAGTATGTATGAATCTTTCTGAAATGTGTTGTTGGTTTAACCATCACTTTGGATTGCCAGCTAGCTTGCTTTCCAGCTTTTGATGTATCTTTTCTCATGTTTTCCCTTCCCATCTTTACAGGTTGCCAAGGGGCGCACTCATCTCAACCCACTTGTGTTAGAACCTCTCATGCACTTTCCTTGACTCGCTGCAGCTGTCACACCCTTATTACCAACAGAGTTATCTTACTTGCCTCTGTGTGAAATCGTGGTCAAGGCATTACCATACGACCCATTGTTGGGACTCCTACACCAAATGGTTTGAGGTCTAATTGGAACTTCTTACCGAGGAGATCCCCTTGACATGTTGGCGGGTCCAGCGCCGTCAACGGGTCAACAAAGGGATTTTGAGGAGCTAAAGAAGAAGATAAGTCAAGCACCAGTTATGGAATTACCAAAATTGTAGCGACCCTTTGAATTGTAGACAAATGTGAGTGGGTATGTTATGGAAGTTTTCTTGATGTAGGGAAGAATTCTTGTATGCTACTATTCTGCAATTTCATGGGGCAGTTCTTGACTACCCTACTTATGATAAGGAGATCTATGTCAGGGTGAAATCTATGAAGAAGTGGAAGCGCTAACTAGTTGGAAGCAATACATTAATCCATATGGATCACCAACTGTTACAGTACTTGCAGGCTTAAGTAAGCTACAACAAACCAGGCATTACAAGTGGATGGGGTTTTAACAACAATTTCAGTTGGTGATCTAATATAAGAAGGGTAGCAAAAACAAGTTGGTTAACATGCTTTCAAGGCTACCGACATCAAAGATCACACCTTTGGGGACCCTTATGCACATGGAGCCATTCACCCATGGGGCATACAAAGAATCATATTCAGAGGATGAGTACTTGAAGGAGGTGTTTCAATAGTTGTAGAGTTGGAATCATGTGCATGATGGTGATAACACTGTTGACTACCATCTCTAAGATGGGTTACTCTACAAGTTGGATAAGTTGTGTGTTCATAAAGGTGAGAAATTGCATCTAATTAGAGAGATTCAGACCTCCACGGTTGCAAGGAAATTTGGTGTAGAGAATACCATGGCCAGCTTACAGAGGTATGTGTATTAGCCCAAGATGCAAGTGTAAGTAGCTAGATTCATAAGAGGATGCATGCTTTGTTGTACTAGAAATCCTAGCAATAAGAAATAGGGTCTATATCATCCATTACCTGTACCCACTTGTCCTTGGGAAAGCATTTCCATAAACTTTGTGGGAGGTTTACCAACAACCAGGAGGGGACATGACTACTTGTTCATGGTAGTTGATAGGTTCAACAAGATGTGTGTTCTGGGGCCCTTTAAAAATACAATCAGTGGGCAAGAAGCAACGGATTTGTTCTTTGGACAGGTCTGGGTACACTTTGAGATACTAAGGAGAATCGTTTCAGATAGGGATACAAGATTTATCAATGAATTCTAGACTACATTGTGGGAGAATATGTACATGAAGTTTAAGAGGTCTACAACATTCCATCCACAAACAGATGGACAAACAAAAGTAGTCAACAGGACTTTGGTGCAGATTCTAAGGGGATACAATCATAAGCATCCAAAGACCTCGGATGAAAATTTGGTATATATACCACATTTTACATCAAAGCAGTCTACACTTCTACATGAAAGTCCCCATTTGAAACCTGCTTTGGATATTTGTCACCTTTACCTTTGGATATTGCATATGGACAGCAAGGAGTGAGGGAAGATCTTACAAAAGATGCTTTGAAGGCTGCAAAAATTATACAGAAGATAAGGAAGATCCATCTGTAGGTACAAGACACACTGCAAAATTCACAGGTGAAATATAATGCTAGACATGATCAACATAGAACAAAGAAATTGTTCAAGGTGGGAGAAAGAGTATGGCCATAGTTGAACAAGGAGAGGCTACAGGGGCCTGGTAAGAAAATCAAGGCTCTGAGATATGGTCCCTTTGAAATACTGGAAAAGGTGGGTGATAATGCCTATCGACTCAGTTTACCACATTATATGTGAACATAGTTACCGATCAAACAAGAACTATTACCTCAAAACGGGTACTTGAGCCCAAAAAACCCAAAAAAATATGAAAAAAACAACCCAAAAATAAAAAGTGTTGATTGTGCATCACCATTCTTTTTTCAGAGTAAATTTTCAATATTTTTTGAAAATAACAGCAAAAAACAATAAAAACCATTTTGTTTGGTGCAAAAAACACCTTGAAATCGGAAAGTGTTGATGCCAGAATAACGTCTTTTTTCAGGGTACATTTTCAACATTTTTTAATAATAACATTAAAAATAAAATATCATGACTCTAAAAAACTTTAAATTTCCAACGATTTTCAAGCATGACATTAATGATAAAATATCACGTCTTTGAAAAGCCTTAAAATTCCAACGATTTTTAAGCATGACATTAAATTTAAAATATCACTTCTTTGAAAAACCTTAAAATTCCAACAATTTTCAAGTATGGTGCTATGAAAAATTATTTATAATTGTTTTCAACCATAACATTAAAGATAAAATATCACGACTTAGAAAAACATTAAAATCTTGACAATTTTTCAACCATGGAATTAAAACCAAAGATTATGACTACAAAACAATCTTAAGTTTTCAAAATATTTCAAGCATGACATTATGGAAAAATTTTATGACTAAAAAAACTTTAAAAATGAACACTTGAATAAAAGAGTTATTATACCAAAATTTTTTTTTTTTTAAATGTTAAATATATAGCGATTTTAAAATCTTAGTCTAAGGCAACTTGAGACATTGCAAAAAAAATTAAAAATCAATTATCAAATTGCACATAATGGGATCAGATTGCTAGATAAGCATCGACACAGACCCTAATATATATATATATATATATATATATATATATATGAAAACAAAATTTCAAATATTGGAAAAAAAAACAAAAATACAAAAGTAAAAAAAAAAATCAAATATTGAAATATATATATATATATATATATATAAAAGAAAACAAGAATTCAAATATTGGAAAAAAAATAAAAATAAAAATAATAAGTAAAAAAAAAAAACATGACAAAAAAAATCAAATATAAAAAATATATAATAATGACATAAAAAAACCATAAAGTGTAAAAAAAATTAACCATACCATATAAAATTAAAAAAATAAAATAAATAATAAAGAGTAAAATAAAATAAAAACCAAATAAAGAATAAAAAATAAAAAATAATAAAAATAAAATTACAAAAATAAAATACAACATTAAAAAATAAAAATAAAAAATAATAATAATAATAATAATTCCCCACCCACCCGAGGCCCAACCAGCCAGGGGTGGCAAAGGGATGAGGTCATATTAATAATACTATTAATATTAATAATACATAATATTAATAATAATACTTATTAATATTAGCATTAGTGATATGAATATTAGTATCATTTAGTGATATTAAAATTTATTTCCATTATTAGTAATATAAATGATAGTATTATTAATATATATATATATATATATATATATAAAATAACAATCGTTTTATAAATTAAACAAATATTATAGCGATTGAGATAATAAGATAACATATTAATAAAGTAAACACATAGTTTCGAGTATAACTTTTTATCAATTAATAAATATTATTCAAACCTTACTCAAATATAACCATTGAGTTAATAAGTTTATATATATATATATATATATATATATATTAAATTAACAATTAATAAATAAATTAAATAATATTAAACTTGTAGAGTTGAGGCTTCTGTGATCCATAACAAGTTTGCAAGAGATTTTTGACAAAAATCACATGAGAAACCATTTGTCGACGCGTTTCTAACCAACCAATGTGGTTCATCGTCAGGACAAGTTGAAGAACAGATCCAGCTTAGCATGTTAAATTGTTAGAGCAGAGCCACCAACGGTTAAATTGACCAATGGCTAATATTGACTTAAGGACCATGGTCAAAATTAGTTATATTGGGTGTAAAAAATATATATATATATATATATATATATATAAAGTAATTATAATTGGTATTAATAGTTAGTTAAAAGATATTATTTAATAATTAAAATTATAAGTTATTTAGTAATCAAAAGGAAAGTAGGAACTTTCCTGATATTATAAGACTAAATTACATGTATATAAATATATAAATAAATTAATGGGTTGTTAAGATGAAAGTTAGTTAAAAATAATAAATAAAACAGAACGAGAAAATAAAATTAAGTTAACATTAAAAACCTAAATGATAATAATAATAATAATAATAATAATAATAATAATAATAAATAATTAATTAATAAAATAAATAAATAAATAAAAATAATAAGTGACAAAAAAAATTTAATTAATTAATAAAAATAAAAATAATAAGTGACAACAAAAAAATATTAAAAAAAATTAATTAATTAATTAATAAAATAAATAAATAAAAATATTAAAATAAATAAATAAATAAATAAAAATAAAAACAAGAGACGAGAAAATAATATTCAGTAAAAAAAAAAATGTATATATAAAGAAATAATAAGAGCCAAAAAAAAAACGAGGAGGGGGCAGAAAAACGACTAAGAAGAGATAGCTGGGATCCAACACCTACTGATTTTCCAGCGATCCTCTCTATTGAGATTGCTCGGCCTCTTTTCAATCTCAAGAGCTTCCTTAAGTTTTTGATGATGGAAGCGCAAAACCTTAGCAATAACACTAGCCTCCTCAATGCAAACATGATGATTGTTTTTTTTTTTCTACATGTTCAGCTAAAGCGGAAGACTTAGCACTTATATGCTTAAGGTCAGCTGCGTGCTCACTAATCCTTTGATTAGTGGAGTGACCGGTCTCACCAAAATAGGGGGTCCCACAGGAGCAGGGGATAATATAAACCCCTTTCATATCTTTGGGGTCAATAGGATCCTTTACTGATCTGAGGGACGAACGAATGGTGTTAAGGGGCCTAAAGGTCACAGGGACACTATGCATCTTGAGAATCCTTGCAATCTTGTCAGTGGTCCCCTGAACATATGGAAGATGGACACCTGGAATCCGTTCCTTTGGTGAGACTGGTCGCTCCATTAATCAAAGGATTAGTGAGCACGCAGTTGACCTTAAGCATAGAAGAGCTAAGTCTTCCGCTTTAGCTGAACATGTAGAAAAAAACCAATCATCATGTTTGCATTGAGGAGGCTAGTGTTATTACTAAGGTTTCACGCTTCCATCATCGGAAACTTAGGGAAGCTCTTGAGATTGAAAAGAGGTCGAGCAATCTCAATAAAGAGGATGGCTGGAAAATCAGTAGGTGCTGGATCTCGGCTATCTCTACTTAGTCGTTTTTCTGCCCCCCTCGTTTTTTTTTTGCTCTTATTATTTCTTTATATATATATATATATATATATATATATATATATATATATTGTACTGAATATTATTTTCTCATCTCTTGTTTTTATTTTTATTTATTTATTTTATTAATTAATTAATATATATATATTATCATTTAAGTTTTTAATGTTAACTTAATTTTATTTTCTCGTTCTGTTTTATTTATTATTTCTAACTAACTTTCATCTTAACAACCCATTAATTTATTTATATATTTGTATACATGTAATTTAGTCTTATATTATCAGGAAAGGTCCTACTTTCCTTTTGATTACTAAATAACTTATAATTTTAATTATTAAATAATATCTTTTAACTAACTATTAATATCAATTATAATTACTTTATATATATATATATATATATATATATATATATATATATATATATATATATATTTTACACCCAATATAACTAATTTTGACCATGGTCCTTAAGTCAATATTAACCATTGGTCAATTTAACCGTTGGTGACTCTGCTCTAACTATTTAACATGCTAAGCTGGATCTATTTCTTCAACTTGTCTTGACGATGAACCACACTGATTGGTTCGAAACATGTCGACAAATGGTTTCTCATGTGATTTTCACCGAAAAATCTCTCGCAAATATTAAACTTTTCATTTTCCTCCCCTGGTTAAATATAGCCATTTCCCTCTCGCTATTAGGTTACCTGTCTCCCTATTTAACCTTCTTCCTAGATCTGTTTCTTCATCGTGTCCTGAAGATGAACCACACTTGTTGGTTCGAAATGTGCCGACCAAAATCTTCAATGTGACTGCTTCCAAAAAAATATTTGATACATTAAAAAAAACCATAAAAATGTAAAAAATAAAAAAATCATTTAAAAAAAAGTTAAATAATTACAAAAAATAAATAAATAAATAATAATAAAAAAATTCAAAACAATTAAAAAAATAAATTAAAAATTAAAATTAAATAAAAAAAAATTATAAATATTTAAATTATAAAAAAAAACAAAAAAAACCTAAAATTAAAAAATATTAAATTGAAAAATTAAAAAAATAAATAAATAAATAAAATAATATATATATATATATAGAGAGAGACCCCCTCCCCCCTCACTCCGCCCAACCACACCGCCTCCCTCTCCGTCGCCACCCTAGCCCCCCTCCTATATATATATATATATACCCTCTCCCCCCTCGCTCTGCCCAACCCCACCGCCTCCCCCTCTCCCTAGCCCCAATCCTCCCCTCTCCCTTCCCCCTCCTTGCACTCTCCCCCCCGCCCCCCGGCCCTCCCCGTCTGCCCGGGTCCCAGTCAATGGCCAAGAGGCCGTAGGACGATTCTAGGAATCGGCCTGTGGCCTCTTAACCAATGCCTGGGGGCCCGGGCAGGCAAGGACAGCCAGGTGGAGAGGGGAAGGGGTTGGGGGAGTGAGGGAGCAAGGGGATTGGGAGGGAGAGGGAAGTAGTGGGGTTGGGCAGAGCAAGGGGGGAGGGGCGTATTTTATATATATATATAATTTTTTAATTTTAATTTTAAATTTTATTTTAATTTTGTTTTTTAATTTCTTTAATTTAATTTTTTTTTTTTTAATTGTTTGGAATTTTATTTATTTTTTAATGTTTATTTATTTTTTTATTTTATTTTGTTTTTAAATTTTTTATTTTTGTTATTTTTTTATAATTTTATTTTTTATTTTTTTAAAATGTTATTTCTTTTTTTTTTATAATTTTAATTTCAAAAAATAATTCTTAAATTTTTATTTTATTTTTTTATTTAAATTATTTAATTGTTATTATTATTATTATTTAATTGATTTTTTTCTTAATTTTTTTATTTTTATTTTTTCGTTAATTTTTTTCAATTTTTTATTTTTTTCTTTTACGAGTTAATTTTGGTTTTTTTTTTTTTTTTTTTACGTTTTTAGATGTTTCTTGTTTTTTGTTTTTTATATATTTTTTTGTATTCGATTTTTTTTTGTCATGTTTTTTTTTTTTTAGTAACATGAAAGTCACCAACATTTAAAAAAAATTATCCACACTTAATTTGTTAGAAAATCTAAAGTGTAAAAACTAAGCCCTCTAAACAAAAAGGGTCGATGCTCATCAACACTTTTCAAAATTAAGATGAAAATCACTAACAAAAAAAAATATTCATACTTGATACATAAAAAATTTAAAGTGTAAAAAATAGGCCTTCTAAAAAAATGTGTTGATGTTGCATCAAAACTTTTTAAAATCAGCATGACAATCACTAACATTTAAAAAAAATGTGATGATGCTGCATCGACACTTTTCAAAATCAACATGAAAATCACTAACATTTAAAAAAATTGTTCATACTTGATACATAAAAAAATTTAAAGTGGCAAAAATATGCTTAAAAAAAAAAAGTTGTATTCTGAATCAACATTTTTCAAAACCGAGTGATTTTTTGCTACCTCAAAATAACAGGTACTAGGTCATTTTCTCGTTTGATCGGTAACTATGTTTGTGCATTTACTCAGTTGTGAATGTAGAGAATCTGAAACTCTATGAGCCTTCCATGTTAGATCAAGAAGAGGAAATTGTCCTACCTTCTGTGGAGGATTTGACACTAGATGCCCGGGAAGATTTGATAGAAGATACAATTTTGTAGAAGTGGTACAAAACTATAAGACAGGGGAAGGATGATCTTTTCCAGATTGGGTTGAAAGGACAACTTACAGGCAAAGCTAAATGGTACACTAGAGAAAAGGTGGAGGAAAAATTTTCTCACCTCATTCAATAGAAGCTTTTGGAGACCAAAAGCCTCTCAAAATGGGGAGGTTTTATCTGGATTGGATCATTATATTGATTTTCATCAATCTCAATGCATTCAAGTGGAAAAAGTGGAGGAATCAACTCACGGGACCGTTTTTACCAGCAAAACCCAATTTGGAAAAACAGGGTCTAAAACCTTTCGGGAGCGTTTTGAGGCATTAAAAGACATTTTTTAGGGGTAAACATTTTCCGCTTTAGCATGGCACATTTTCATACTATTCTACAAACATAGACCTTTCCAACAGTTCAAGCAGCATGTCAATCAAGGTCTGTATGCGAAAGTTATGTCACTCATAAGTTGACTTTCTTGTTTTTACCACCATGGTTAGAGAGGATGTCATGTCAATGCCCATTATTCATAGAAAAGGTGCTAGCCACATGATTATGATGTAAAAGACTCTAGAAGATTCTATATTAAAATTTTAGTTAAGAGTTGAGGTAGTCAAACCTAACCACTAGTGGGCTATCGTGCTGTGTTATAATAGAGCCATTAGGAGGAAAAGGGATTCTATTCTTTTGAGTGCATTTGTTACATAAAAAAAATAGCCAAGAGGGATAGGAGTTAGAGCACATAGAGAGGAATTTTGCACTGTAGCAATCCAAGGGCCACAGGCCATACTTTTTTTTACTTGAAATTGTATTTCCAGATAGAGAAAGAGAGCAGAGTAGCCTCACCTTCCAGTTGGGTTTTCTCCCGAAAGGGTTTCCCAAAGAATATCTTGTGTTATATGTGTGTGTGAGATTTTATTTTTTATTTCTTTATTTTCTACATAAATTTCATTCGCATGGATGCACTATTAACAATATATCCACAGATCCATAAATCTAATGAAACTAATAGTGTAGAATTTCATATTTTTAATATAATATTTTCATATCTATTATGACAAATTGTCAGTGGAATATCCATGGTAGTTTACACCCCATTATAGGGAGAAGGATGTGGACCCCACCTTGTACAGGCAGTTGATAGGATCTCTCATGTATCTAGTCAACACCAGGCCAGACATATCCTATGTTGTAAACTGTCTGAGTTAGTCCATGGTGGAACTGAAGAGAGTGCATAGGACAATAGAAAAACATGTTCTAAGGTATTTGTGTAGCATAATCGAGTATGGGATCAAGTATGCTCGAGGTGATGATTTCAGGTTTATTGGCTATACTGATGCAAACTGGGTAGGTAACACAATGGATAAAAAAAATACTTAAGGGTGTTGCTTTAGCATGAGATCAAAAGTTGTTTCTTGGTACAATAGGAAGAAAAGTCTATGGCACTGAGTTCTGTAGAGGTAGAGTACATAGCAACGAGCATGACTACATGCAAATCTATATGGCTTCGGAAGTTGCTAGTAGCTTTGTTTGGTTAGAAGATAGAGATTATGGTAATACACTCTGACAATTAGAGATGCACCAAGTCATCAGATAATCTGGTGTTTCATGACAGGTCCAATCGTATAGTCATCAAATACCACTTCATCAGGTATTTTGTGTAGCACACGATTGTCCAACTATAGTATATACCTACAGATGAGCAATTAGCAAGATATACTGATGAAGGCTTTGGCGAAGGCGAGATTCATCTTCTTCGGAGATAAGTTGGGTTTTGTGCATAACACCTTCCTCACTAAGAGGTAGTGTTAGTTTGTGTAGCTCAGATAAGTGTCCTAATCTCATATTGTGTTTATTAGGCTAGGGAACAAATTTTCTCCAATACCCAGAAAGGGTTTTACGAAAAAATGCCTTGATTATATTTAATTAAGCAGTGAATTTTCCTAAGTCTAACTTAAGGAAATAAGCTTAATTAATCGATATTAATTGGGGTAAATCTGTTTTCCTCTAGAGACTTCCGAAAAAGTCATGTGATGGGATCAAGATGATATTAGCTATCGACTGTGATTAGATCATGGCTATTGATTCATTAACGAGAAATTATAAGAGGAAATTGAAGGGTATTTGGAGAAAACATTGAGATGCAAAGTTGTAGTGTTAGCAAGGGCACAAAGATAGCCGCAAGGACACCAACAACAAAGGTTTCAACGAGAAGAATTGAGGAGAGATTTTTGGAGGAATTCTTTGCTAGATTTTAGTATTCTAAGAGAAGGGAATAAAGGTTGAATTATTCTACAAAGAGGCTGCACTAGCCAGTGCAAATTACTAGGCAGTGGTTCGATTTCTAGTTGTTGGAGACAATTTCTAGAGGAAGTTTGAATAGCTTAGTCGAGTTACAAGAGGAAGAAGGCGGAGCAAGAATGATTTTCTTGAGGGAATGTGATTTCTAGGGAGATGTACGCATTTCCATATTTTTCCAGCTAGAGTAATAGGTTGGAGGTCGATTTGAATTGCAAAAGAAACTTGGTGTTTCTAGATTAATTTTAGCAGTGGAGAAAATTAAGGGAGAGTTTCCAGTGTCAGGAAAACAATTGATATACTCTTTAATTTGCTGAAGAAATAATAATAAAACCCTTATATGCAAAACTGGTTTTCCCTTTGGGGTTTTTGCTCATATTTGTGTGTGTGTGCATAATTTTCTCAGTTCATGTGGTTTATTATTTTTATCTAAAGTTATAGTTGTTTTTATTTAGTATTTTCCGCAAGTTAATTATATAAGACAAATAATCTTAACAAATATGAAAATAATAACTAGTAATTGCAACGATATTTAAAATCTCACATAGGCCACTTAAGAGATTTTCTAGGCTTATAGTTGTAAGGTGACACAAAATGCTTATAAGAGATGACACTGTAATCACCCCTCCCACATTTACCCAATTTCATGAGCATGCCAGGATAAAGATGAGACGAAGAGTTACTATGACATGGCTCGACCTCCAAGTTCTAGTTAAGGAAGTGGGGCATGAAAACTGATACACTAACAACTCACAGACATCCTTCAATACACTGGGTCACCAAGAAGTCAGTCCACAACCTTTGATGAAAAAATCCTGAGCTAGCATTGCTTTTTCATTGACCGAACCCCCAACCACACCCACAACAAGGTATGCATGCCGTTGTGAGCCTTCAACTGCTGACAAGCCTAGATGCCAAAGGTTGTGACCTAAAATCTTTAGTCTAGAACATGTGGTCTCGAGTTCATTGCCACCTTTTCAGGCCAACCTCCAAACCACTTCCCTGAACTTCCTGAAATTTCTCGGAATGATAATTGACATGAAAAAAAGGCTAAACATATAAACTCGAGTCATAAACTTGACCTAGATTGGCCAGAACATACTAGACATTTTGTCAAACACATGGAAAACATGTAAGCTACAGGTCATGAATGCATATTTGATCATAAACTGATAGTATTCACCTGAGAATCAACGAGAAGGCTATAAACCCTCTCTAGCCAGCTTCAATAGCACTTGTTAATGCATGCATTCATCAACCATTCATATATTCATCAAACACGTCAAGAACCATAAACAATATACATCATATAACCAACAAATAACCATCATATAAACCATTGCAACTCAGTCATAATATCACCATCATAATCAATGCATATGCTCATAGATCACAATAGAAAATACCTCTTATTAACATATGAAAATGAAAACCAAGTTAGGGACTTCCACATACCACCCGACCATAGATTGGGCTGAACGAAATCTCTCTTTCAGCAAATCACCCTCATGCCATATTCCAAGCATGAATGTGGGATCTCATGGAATAAACCAAACAAAACCAAATAAGGGCTTGCAGAGGCCAAATCACCTCAACCCTTAACCATTGATTTCACCTCACGATCGTACATCACTAACACCAACCAAATCGGTCTCTACCCAAGTTTTTCAGGGCTCTAGGAACTAGTAACTCAACCCACAACCTTCTAGGGCTCTAGAGCATTTGTCCAACCTGGCTCCGAGGACGAGTAACTCAACCCACCAAGGACTCCAGACTGTTTGTCCCAGCCTAGGCTAGCAACTCAACCTAAGTTGTTCCAGGGAATCTAGAGCGTCTGTTCTGACTTACAGCCATAAGGAATTATGAGCACAATCATAAAACAATCAAGTGGAAAAATCCACAAAAACATGGTTATCCATGAAATGGTGAGGCAAGACTAAAACCACTGTCAATCTAGGAAAATCTCCATGCCAATGAAAACACATAACCAGAAAATTACATGCATAAAATCAACAAGGAAAACACACATGCAACCTATTACCTGTAGAGAAATCCAGTTGTAGTTGTTGATCCACTTGTTCCCTTGCGCTTTTCTACTTTCCTTTGTATTCTTTCTCCAACTCCAAGTGAATACTAGAGTGTTCCAAGCATGCTCCAAGAATGCTCTAAGTGTGCAAGAGTACGGGAGAATGAGAGAATAAAAGAGAGTTCCAACCAAAAAATGTCAAAAGGCTATGAACTAATCCTCAGAATCGTTTCTGTCATTGAGGCCTCTATTTTCTTCATTTTCCTTCATTTTTCCTTCAATTTCCCTTACATGCAATTGTGCCCCTTCACCTTCTGTTTCTCCTGTTTTTCTTTATTTCATGAATAAATGACAATTATTGTCTCTTTACCTTTGCAAATCTCTTTGTCAATTTCCTTAGCCATAAATAAATCGAAAGTGACACCCACTAGGATGTTTTTCCCGCCATTCATCTTGGAATACGTGTTCGATGACCTTGGTCTTATTTTGCCTTTATTAACCTTTTTTACATGAAATTTTAACGCGGGGTTGTTACAAACCCCTCCCCCTTGGGAGAAAACCGTCATCGGTGTTCTATGACACCTATGGCCAACAAACCGCTGAAAACAAAACACACTGCCCATGGAGCTTTATAACAAAACTTGTTGCAGTATTTACAATGACATCTTGTTGAAAATATGAGAATCATATTGTTTCAGAATGGAGGCTTTTGTGATTCATAATTTAATAAAAACTCTTCCGGATAAATGACATCAATGATTTAGGGTTGATGCATTTTGAACCCATATTGAGGTTCATCATCAGGGAAAATATGGATAGTGAGATCAACATATCACATAATTATATTAGAGATGCAACGGTAAAATCCTAATAATCATAGTTAAGAAAAATAATAAAAATATAAAAATGTGCTTATAGTAAATTTAAAATTAAATTTATATATTTATCTTTATTTAATTAAATTAAATTATTACTTTATTACAACAAATTATTTATATTTGTTCAAGAAACATTTAGGAAAAATTATTATTAGTATTATTATTATTATTATTATCTAAGCAAAATAAATAATTAATTGATTAGAAATCGTCAAAAGCAATAATAAAGTGAAAAAGAAAATAATAAAGAAAGGTATCAATAATAAATGTAAATTAATATTCTTATTAATCTTATAAAACTAAAAATATTTTTTCACTTTATTATTGCTTTTGACGGTTTCTAATCAATTAATTATTTATTTTACTTAAATAATAAGAATAATACTAATAACAACTTTTTCTAGACGTTTCTTTAACAAATATAATAATTTGTTGTAATAAAACAATAATAAAATTAAATAAAGATAAATATATAAATTTAATCTTAAATTTACTATAACGCACAATTTTATATTTTTATTAGTGACTGTTAGGATTTTACCATTCCATCTATGTTATAATTATGTGATTTATTGATCTCACTATTCATTTTTTGTCTTGATGATGAAGCTCAGTAGGGAGTTCGAAACGCGTTGATCCTAAATCATTGATGTGATTTATCCAGAATATTTTTTCTTAAATCATATTGTTTACTGGAGATTTATAACAAAAATCATTACAATATTTAAAATAACATCCACATATACTTATGCACATTTGATTCAACCAACAAATAATCATATTGTCTATGGAGCTGTATAACCACAACTCGATACAATATTTACAATAATATACACATATACATATGCACATTTTCTCTAACCAACAGATAAAAGGATATGATAGCTCTGCATTTGCAACAAGGGAATACAAAGGCTCACACCTCCACCCTCAAAATAATACCAAAATTCACATCCTTCATAGGAAATCTAGAATCCATTGCCAAATTCAAACCTGCATCCTATGACCAATGCTACAATCCTTGCGCTACATATTCCTTCAATGAACAGTTACTGACTCATTGTTCCAAGGCACACTTCCAATGTGCTTTTGATTCCATTTGGAAATGATAATGACCAAAAACAAATTCATTCCCCGACCTTCCCTTCTCTGCTACGCAGTCCCTCAGGAAATCTGGTCACCTGTTTCCATGTAGTCACACACCTTTCAAGTTATGGTGGCATCCCCTTCTCTACTACATAATCCCTTGGGTGATCCATCCCTTGGAAAGGTCTCCTTACATCAGAAGGTCCAAAATTCAAGGCATATCCTTGCCTCAAAACCATCATATCAGTCACAACATGATCATGGAAATCAATGGACATTATTGAGTACTAATGTCTCACAATGGCCCTGCTCCTAAATGCTTTACCATCATATTGTTTCTTTTTATTCCTTTCACTGTTGTTGCTAATTCTTGTAGCTAGTTTCAACCACCCAATTGGGGCATTTCATGCTTTCCTATACCAAGCACATCATTTTCATTAGATTCAAAATAAATTAAATATAAATTCGAACCATACCTCATTGGTAGCTCATCAATAAGGTACACCTGCAATTCTATTTACTCCTATCACAACAAGTCAAACTAGATCTTTGATCAAATAATCATGTATAAACATATCACATCTAGTTAGCTCAAAACACAACCATCATAAATCAAAATCATAGATCACATGCATAATTAAAACTGAAATAAAATATTGATACTTATCTTTCAATTGGTTCTTTGCTTCTACCTTTGTTTTGTGTCCTTTCCATACACACATTGAATCAGTTTCCAAACCCAAAAAGCACCCAATGACTTCTCTTCTCTTTAATCACGTACACATACACAAAATGTACATCACACATATACACCCACACATGGTGTACAACACCACATAATACATACACCTACACTCGATGTACAATACAACACATACACCTATACCCATTGTACAACACAATACATATACTTACACAGAGTACAACACAACAAATACATGCGTCACGATAAAACGAATACATAACACATTACACAGTACCACACTTATGCAACACAACATGTACACAATACCACATACATCATGTACACAACACCATATGTACACAACACCACTTGTACAATGTGTACACAACACCACATGTACACATCACCACCTACACAGCGTGTACATAACACCATATGTACAACATGTTCACATGACCACATGTACAACATGTGCATAGCCCCACATGCACACAACACCACATGTGAAACATGTATAAAACACCACATGTACATAGCACCATATGTACACAACACCATATGTACAATGTGTACACTGCACCACATGTACACAACACTACATATACAACATGTGCACGATACCATCTGTACACAACACCACATATACAACATGTACATAGCACCATATGTACACAACACTACATATACAACATGTACACACCACCATATATAAACAACACCACATATACAACATATATACAACATTAGTACTACACATCCAAAGACCACACTGACTCTACCAAGCAACATTTCCTCCAGTGTCTTTCCACTATCCATGTTTGACTCAACATGTCGCGGATCACATTGCTTCCATTTCACTGATGTATCCTTTAGTGTTACCTGCTATAGCATAAACATAGACAAAACATATAATATCAAATCATATCCACATGATACTAACCTCGTATATCTATCAGGGCTACTCTTCCCACTTGATACCAAGAACCTCTTCATGCCATTCACCTGCATAAGCAATCATTCTTCCACAAGAACAATCCTTGACAACCTTGTCAAACAACGACATACATACACACACACACACACACACACACACACACACACACACACACACACACATATATATAGATATGCATATAAAAATTAGCATAAAACAATCATGATCCCTTACGACCCTATCAGACAATGACATATATATATATATATATATATATATATATATATATATATATATATATACATACACACACACACACACACACACACACACACACACACACACACATATATATATATATCAACATAACCATGATCACAATATAATGACCAAATATCATAAGGTCAAGATTAAGAGAAGTCTCTTTATCCTTGCACAACAAGCACAACATTGAGAACAATAGTCCCCAACATATCCAAGGCATCTGACACCTCAAATAAATTTACTTTACCTTTCTTATTACCTTTCCCATGGCTATCTTGCCATTGTCCACTTACCCCAATGGACCCAAATAATCCAATTGGCTATCATATTCTTGCCTTCAACTGCCCTTTACATGCACCAGCTTCATCTGGGTCTTACATTACCTTTTGGGTTTCATCCAGCTCTCCCCGAGCTCCATTAACTCTCCTCTCTTCCCAACCAATTCTCAAGACCTTCAAATTATAAAAGGCAAGAACAAGAAACAAACAAGAAGAAAACCATGAAAACCAATATCAATACGACATAACAAACCAAGTGGAATGGCCGTGCACCAGACATAAACAAAACTGCAAATCAAGCACAAACAAATCACAAAACACTAAAAGCACAAAACTAGCAACATACACCATAAATCAACCCAATGCTTCCCAATGCTTCCAAGGGAAAACTCAACCCGGGATTTCAACTAGATTTCATGACAATCTCTTTTACCATGCAATCCCTTGCATCATATGCCATAAACACACAATTGTTAGTGCATACATAAACATAAAAATATACTGGTTACCTTACCTTATTGTGCCATATACATTGCCTTGTAACTATTGGGTTGTGTTATATTCTTTCCACATAGTTAACAGGGGGTTTGAGGGGCACCTGTAACCCCCGGAAAATTTTGGTTTTGGACCCTATGTTAGGTTGGGCAGACCCACCTATGGTTTTGTGCATGATTTTCACACCTGGTTTTTTGGACGCGATGGTTTTCGGTCCATGGTATTGGATGCTTGGGCATGTATAAATATGTATTATAACATTGAAAGGAACATAATGAAAAATCAAGCTGGTAGTCCCAGTTTTGGGATCCAGTGGAAAATCTCTGTGTATATGTGTTTTATGTGTTCTTCTCTCGCATTATTTATTTTATGTGTTTTAGAATTCATATGCAGGTAATTTCTGTACGGGGTTAAAACCTATAGTAACTAAACATGTACATATATCATCTCTCAAGGGTCTCCAATTGCTTGATGAATCTAGCTATAATTAGAAACCAATTGGTATACCTGTCAAAAATATGTTCATGAATTTAACACATATTCACATAATGTCATCCAAAATCAAGGTTAAGAAGACTTCTTGTATTCATGCGAAGCGCTCGTTCATTTGGAGTTGCAGTTTCCAAACATAGCTAAAGGAATTCTCACTCAATTTTTTTTTTTTTAACTTTTAACTTGTTGCAATTGAGTCTTATTACCCAATGCTTCCCAATGCTTCTAAGGGAGATCTCAACCTGAGCCTTCTTCTAGATTTCATGACAACCTATTTTACCATGCAATCCTTTGCATCATATGCCATAAACACACAACTGTCAATGCATAAATAAACATAAAAATGCATCGGTTACCTTACCTTATTATGCCAGACACATTGCCTTGTAACTGAACACGTACATATATCATATCTCAAGGGTCTTTAATTTCTTGAGGAATCTAGCTAAAATTATAAACTCACTGTTATCTTTGTCAAAAACATGTTCATGATTTTAGCACATATCCACATAATGTCTGCCAAAATCAAGGTTAAGAAGACTTATTGTATTCATGTGAAGTGCTCATTCAATTGGAGTTGCGGTTTCCAACCATAGTTAAAGGAATTCTCACCCAATTCCTTTTTTTTTTAACTTTTACCTTGTTGCAATTGAGTCTTATTACATGCTATCACATCACCCATATGTTAGTTATATATAAACAAATCAATTGTTACCTTGTCATGCTAATGCCAAGCATGTTTCCCTGCAACCAATCACACATGTCAGTCACATGTTCCAAATAGCAAGACATCATGTCTATTGATTTGAAATTATCTTTACCAAGAATGACCACCATGCCATAATAAACTCACAATCATTAGTCATAATACTACAACTAGCACCTACTTGCACTCAAGTGCATATTAGCTCCCTCAACACATATTATGTTAGTACAACCGTCTTAAAATAAGATCATTCCTTCATGAAATCTTATAGACACATATTGATATCATGCAATTAATCAAACATTTAGACAACCTGTAAACATACCATGTTAGATAAACCAAATAGACGACATAATCAAACTCATACTGCAATGTATCTCAAGGGAGGTGCTCACATCTTCACAAGTCAGTCCAGATCAATACGACACAATATCAAAAATATATTGACTCATACCTAAATATCATAACTATAACCATTTGCACAGGTCAATCCAAATTAACATGATACATATAATATTAATATCTTAACTGCAATGACCATAATCATCATGCATATAATGGTAGTGCATATAACAACAAGTTACTACCATGAATAATTATTTGGCACACGTGCATATGACCGCACTGATTAACTAGCATCTATCATGCATGTAACCACAATAGCAATAAAACTAAATGCATGCACATTACCATAATGCTTATAGAAACCATTAACCAATATACCTGCTTTCCAAACATACAAACCAATAAGTTGATTTTCTCTTACCCTAAGTTCCAGTGTTGCAACCTCACTTTAATGATCAACATCATAACATTCCAACAACATCATGATGACACAAACTATATAATGACCACCATGATGCATGTCTGACCTACTATGCATGCATAACCATATACATTTATCTAGATGGGCTAAATGAGCCAACCATAACCATATCTAGTCCAAATGTTTAAACCATGCTCTGATAGCACCCTGTAACCACCCCTCCCACATTTACCCAATTTCACCAACTTTCTAGGGTAAACATGAGAGGAAGAGTTACTATGACATGGTCTGTCCTCAAAGTTCTAGTTAAGGAAGTGCCACTTACAAATCAACACACTAACAACTCAGAGACATCCCTCAAGACACTAGGTTACCCAGAAGTCAATCCACAACCTCTGATGATAAAATCTTGAACTAGAACTGATTTTTCACTAACCTAACCCCCAAACACACCCACAACAAGGCATGCATGCGGTTATGAGCCTCCAACTACACACACAATCTTGGCTTCCAATGGTTGTGACCTAAAATCTTCAATTCAAAGCGTGCAGTCCCAGGTTTAGTGCCACCTTTTAAGGCCAACCTTCAGACCACTGCCTAGAACTTCCTGAAACTTCTCAGAATCATAAATGACATGAAAACAAGGTTAAACATACAAACTCGAGTCATAAAATTGACCTAGACTGGCCAAAGCATACTAGACATTTTTCAAACACATGGTAAACATGTAAGCTATAGGTCATGGATGCATTTCTGAGCATAAACTAATAGTCCTCACTCGAGAATCACCAAGAAGGCTCTAAACCCTCTCTAGCGAGCTGCGATAACACTTGTTAGTCCATGCATTCATCAACCATTCATATATTCATCAAACATGTCAAGAGACATAGACAATATACATAATATAACTAGCATATAACCAACATATAAACCATGGCAACTCAGCCATAATATCACCATCATAATCAATACATATGCTCATAGATAACAATAGAAAATACCTCTTATTAACATATGAAAATGTGAACCAAGTCAGGGACTTCCACATACCACTTGACTATAGATTGGGCTAAACCAGATCTCTCTTTCATCCAATCACCCCTACACCATATTATAAGCATGAATGTAGCATATCATGGAATAAACCAAACAAAACCAAACCAAGGTTTCCAGAGGCCAGACCACCTCAACCCTCAACCAATGATTCCACCTCACGGTTGGACATCACTAACACCAACCAAATCGATATCTACCCAAGTTTTCAAGGGCTCTGGGAACTAGTAACTCAACCCACCAAGGGCTCCAAAGTGTCTGTCCCAAACTAGGCCCTAGGACTAGTAACTCAACCCAAGCTATTCCTGGGCTTCCAAAGCATTTGTTCCAACCCACATCCATAAAGAATTATGAGAACCAATCAGAAAACAATCAAGTGTAAAAACCCACAACACCATGGCTATTCAGGAAATGGCAAGGAAAGGCTAAAACCACCATTAATCCAGGAAAATGTCCATGCCAATGATAACACATAACTAGAAATTCACATGCATATACTATGCATCCATAAATAAACAAGGAGAACACACATGAAACATGTTACTTTTAGAGAAATCCAGATGTAGTTGTTGATCCACCTGTTACTTACAGAGAAATCCAAATGTAGTTATTGATCTACTTGTTCTCTTTCACTTTCCTTCTTTCCTTTGCCTTCTTTCTCCAAATCCAAGTGAATACTAGAGCGATCCAAGCATCCACGAATCCTCTAAGTGTGCAAGAGTATGAGAGAATGAGAGAATATATGTGAGCTCCACCCAAAAATTGTCAAAAGGCTATGAACTTATCCTCATAAGCCTATTTATCATTTAAACCTCTATTTTCCTTCATTTTTCCTTCAATTTCCCTTGCATGCAATTATGTGTCCCTTCACCTTCCTTTTCTCCTATTTTCATTTATTTCATGAATAAAATGTCAATTATTGCCTCTTTTCCTTTGATAATGCCTTTGCCAATTTCCTTAGCCATAAATAAACCAAAAGTGACACCCACTATGATGTTTTTCCCACCATTAAACTTGGAATACATGTATTATGACCTTGGTCCTATTTTTCCTTTATTAACCTTTATTACATGAACTTTTAACCCAAGGTTGTTACAAACACAACTTAGGAACAAGGCTCAAGCAATGAATAAGAGGTAACTTGCATTCCTTGAAGAGTCCAAGTTAGGGCACAATAGACCTAGGGTTTGATTAAAAGCATGGAAAATGGAATGTTCGGAGGTTAAGGTGAAAAAAAAGGTTCCCAACTATGAATACTAGTAAGGCAAAGGCACATGAAACCTTTAACAAGCCCTCAAGTTTAATCTTAACAAAACTAGGGTTTCTTCTAGGGAAAAATAACTGGGGTGAGAGAAATTTTGGAGAAAATTGGAGAAATTAGCCACCAAGATGGATAATTTTGAGATGACCAACCCTAATCTTAATGTTGGATCCTTTCGAACCCCAAAATTCCTTCTTTAGAGAATTTTTCTCCAAGCCCTAATTAGGTCACTTATCCTTAAGAGTGTGGAAAAGGAGAGAGAAAAGAGAACGAAAATTATTTTATTGATGAAAAAAAGGTTTACCTCCTTATGGACAAGGCCAATGCCTAGTACTGGGTTGATGGTGTCTATGGATTTTTAAGATTGGCTAAAACTCACAGAGTAAGGATATTTTGATGCCCTAGCGACAAAACCCTAACTATTACCTTTGTGAGGGATCAAAATCACTTGTGAGAGCTACAACAATATTTCTCCAAGAGGATTACCATTCACATTCCATATATGAGTAATGCACAAAATGAGGGCACCAATTAGGGAAATTGATTTTCAACATGTTTATTAGGTCAGTTGGGCCCCAAAGAGGCACCCATTTGACTGCCCTTGGTGTTGAAGTATGTAACTAGGTTCAGTCATCATAATGTCTAATGTAACTTCATGTATTTGATGTAAAGAGAAAAATAAATTTTATTATTATTATTTTGTAGCATGGGTTTCATGCTCAAGATCATTTTATTTATAAGTCAAACACCCATTGAGTTCTTCTATGGCTTTGTCATATATTCTATGAGTAAAAGAAGTCATTGTCATATGTAATGACCCTATTAGGCATCTTGTATTATGTAAAAGAAATTTATTTGAGTCATAAAATGTGTTAAAGACCCTCCAAGACAAGTCAACCTAAGCTAAGGACAAGTCGGCCTACAAGACAAGGATAAGTTGTCCTACAAAGTGACATGCCAACCTCATGAAAGGGTTGTTTGACCTATATATAAGAGTGCCATCGACCTCATTTGGAGCACACACCTATACACAAGTTTGATAAAAATAAGACAATGAAAAAAAAGTTGAAATTCCAGCGAAGAGAAGGAGATATAAAGCAATAAGAATCCAAGATTTTTAAGGACTATTTTGGGTTGAATCTTCCCACACATACAAGGAAATTAGGCCTTCCTACAGTTGCAAAAAGACCATAATTGCGGTAAAAGTTTGGTCTCAAAACAATCATATTTGAAGGCTGAGTTGTTGAGGAAAAAGAAGATTCCCAAGTGAAGGTGAAAGGAAACAAATTCAGCCATATTCCACTCACATGTGCGAAACTGCAGAAGTTGCAGGCAAGCCGAAAACTGCAGACTTAAAGCAGTGGCCAAATTTCTGAAGTGAAGCCGAAATATGGAGCATTGAAGCAAGTTTGACTTGGGTTTATTTTGTGAAGGAAAAGCTAATCAGAGTAGAGGTTGACTTGGTCTTTGTAGAAATTCCTTGTAGATTCAAACTGCTAATTATAATTTACTAAAACAATAGATGTGAATCTACTCTACCAACTACAGAAACAATTAACGATCGTGAAATCACGAAGCATACAAGAGAAAGAATTCAACCAACACATTACACAATGATTTCCTGGGGAAAGCCATAGCTAAAAACCCCTGATATCTGTATATTTCATTAGTCAGAAAAATATGAGGATATTATAATGCTTTGCTCAAGCCTGAGAAACTTCTGCACTATCTCTATTTGTCTCACTGCTTCCTAGACAAGCCTTGGCCAATACTTAACCAATTTTCTTCTTTCCCAAGTCCCTATTTCCTTGGGAATTAGCCCCTATTAATTAGGGAAATTCCTCATCCATAACTACATAATCCATCATAGGCCTTCCTCTAACTGCATGCACCACCTATACAATTTGGATGATTATACAATTGATAGTACATTGCCCTTGAACTCTAATCTCAACTGGGTAACTCATAGATCACACATGCATGAGTTATTTATGGTTGAATTATTAGTTAACTAGTTGAACATTGAAGCTACACCCCACTGCTAGACCTCCTACTAGTTCCTCCAATAGTTGGAACTAGTTTAACTGACTTTAACTCAATTAAACTAAATTAATTAATTACAACTCAAAATAAAATCAACCAAGGCTCCTAAAAAGTAGGAGCCACTCTACATGACTCAAGTTAGACCCTCAACTCGAATTAACTAAGTCAACTAAGTGAAATTAACTTAGTTAACTCTTACAAGTTGTCTTGTGATGTGGAATTACAATTTTTCTCCTAATTTAATTCAAGGGAAAATTAAATCAAGATTTTCTTGTTGCATTTTCAACACTCCCTCTCAACAATAAAGGGATTCACATCTACCCCGATCCAACACCTTTGGAATGTACTGCATGCAGCACCTCACATTGTTGCTACTTCTACTGCAACATCTACAACTAAGAATAACAAATAAGTAAAAATAGTCATTGAATCAATCTGCAACTGTTTACTGGGAAAATGGTGTTGTTGCTGACTTTGCTACTGAGCCTCCTACTCTGCTATCAACTCTACCCTGCACTCATCAATATCTGGCTGACATTGATCCTCCTCCTACTAAATAGTGTGGGCCCGTATAGCAAGGTAATGATCCATGAGACAAAAACACCTCAATGGACCTTGCCCAAATTTATGCAACTCTTGGGACTATTGCTTCACATTGCCCCACCTCACACATGGATTTATGGTTGTATGTGCTCCCTCTTCCCACTTAGCTCGAAATTTCCCCCTACTGGAGGTATCTGCTTGAGTGTATGTTTCCACTTTTTCTCCTCTTTGCTTCTCCAATTATGGTTGCTCCACAACTTGTTGAGGTTGCTTCTGAGGCTCCATTTTGAGAGGTAAATTATGCTTCCTCTCAACCACCACTTATTTAACCTTTTCCTTGCTCCTCAAGGCTTTACATGCATATTTGACCTCAAGTCCATATAGGTTCTTGACTTGCATATCGATCTCCTTCACTTGTCCCATGGTGATGTGTTGAAGGAAAACCTTTCCTTTGCTAAATATCACATCGTAGCCAAGGTCTTCCAACGCCGTGACGGAAATAAGATTCTTCTTTAGACTCGGAAAAAACATGGCATCCTTTTAATGTGAGAGGAGAACCAAACTCCATTTGAAAAGTAACTGTAACGATACTGTTTATGTTATACCTTCCATCATCTCCCATCTTTATGTGCATCTGTAGGTCCTTCTTCTCCAAGTCACTGAAAAATTATTTATTTCCCATCATATGGAATGAGGCTCCACTATCTAGATACCACACACTACCCATCACCGACGTCACCATGCATGCAATGAGGGTGAAATCCAACTCAAATTGTGAAGCTATAGATTCACCTTCTGCTCCTCCTAAGGGATTCTTGTCAGCCTTCTTGTGCGGGCACTTGTGGCATAGTGTCCCAACTCATTATAGTGAAAAAATTTAATCTTCAACAAGTCCTTATTCTTGCCTTCCTGACCAGAATCTCCTTTGGATTAGGATTTCTTCCCTTTCCCTTACTTTTCCTTTCCATCCAAGCCATAGTTCTCCCCATCCATATTCTTGGATGAGGTTCCATCTTTGGTGTTCCACCTTATCTCTTCTTGCACCAAGTCGAACCACAATCACTCCCATTCGATAACTTCTCCCTCCCATTTACTGAATCCTTGTAGTTGTGCCAACTCTTGGGAAGGCCTATAAATGCTAGGCTTACCAGGTCATCTTCAACAACTGTGATACCAATACTCCCAAGTTCATCCTAACATTGGGTGAACCTGCTCAGGTACTATGGTATTGTGTCTCCCTTCTCCATCTTGATTTTTCGAAGCTTGTCCTTCAGGGCCAGCTTCATGTGGCCACTGTTGTTCTGAATCAAGTCTATCAAGGCCCGCCACATTGCATATAGGGTATCCTTCCCATGGATATTTGAGACAATATGATCTCTAACTCCTTCTAGTATGATCCTCCTCGCCTTTGCCACACATTTATTCCACTCTTCCAGATCTTGAGCATCGATTGTTGAAGGCTTAGGAATATCATTGTTTATGAATTCCTTCAACTCATTATTTTCCAACACTACCTCCATCTTGTCCTTCCAAGCAATATAATTCGAGCCACCCTCAAGGGCATACTCAAGTCTCAATCCATAGAACGACATTCTACTGGATCTAAATAATGATCCTACAAATTCCATTTACCTACAAAGAAAAACTTGAAATCTTCTCTTCTATTGTGATTCCTTCTTTGATTCCATTTAGAAATTCCCTGTAGATTCAAACTGCTAATTGTAAGTTACTAAAACAATAGACTTGAATCTACTCTACCAACTGCAGAAACAGTTAACAATCATGAAATAACGAAGCATACAAGAGAAAGACTCAATAAACACATTACACAATGATTTCCTAGGGAAAGCCACAACTAAAAACTCATGTTATCTATATATTACATTATTCAGAAAAATATGAGAAGATTACAATGCTTTGCTCAAGCCCGAACAACCTCTGCACTATCTCTATCTGTCTCACTCCTTCCTAGATAAGACTTGGCCAATACTTAACCAATTTTCTACTTTCCCAAGTCCCTATTTCCATGTGTTCTTTCCTTGAGAATTCTCCCCTATTAATTAGGGAAATTCCTCATCCATAACTGCACAATCCATCATAGGCCTTCCTATGGCTGCATTCATCACCTGTACAATTTGGATGATTATACAACTAACAGTAAACTACCCTTGAACTCCAATATCAACTGGGTAACTTGTATATCACACATGCGTGAGTTATTTATGGCTTAATTATCAGTTAACTGGTTGAAAATTGAAGTTTCACCCCACTGTTAGACCTCCTACTAGTTCCTCCAACAATTGGAACTAGTTTAACTGAATTTAACTCAGTTAAACTGAATTAATTAATTACAACTCAAAATAAACTCAACCAAGGCTCCTAAAAATTAGGAGCCACTCTACATCAATTTAGACCCTCAACTTGAATTAACTGAGTCAACTAGGTGAATTTAACTTAGTTAACTCTTAAAATTTCCTTGTGGTGGAATTACAATTTTTCTCCATTCAAGGGAAAATTAAATCAAGATTTTCTTGTTGCATTTTCAACAGTCTTGGAGTGGTCTTTGTTAAGAGTCTTAGGTCTTGAAATTCGTCATTTGAATATTCTATAAGAAGAGAAGAATTCTTGTGGGTTTTCCTCTCAAGAGGAGAGATTTTGGCCCTGGCTAGCAGCTTGCATTTTGTGTCCTCTTGTCTCATTGATCTTCATTATTTGGTAATTTTTTTATGATAAGAAAATAATAATAGTCAAGTAAAATAAGAATCTAACTACAATTACATCATAAGTAAAATAACATCATAAGAAGTTATCAAAGAAGACAAATCACCCTAATCTCGCTGCCCTAGATTTCTCAACATGGTATCAGAGCTAAGGTGACATCAATAAGGAAAGGCAGCTTGAAGATCATCCAATTGAAAAAGGATACATAAGGACCAAGCATAATATAAGAATCAAAGAGGACCATCCATTACATCACAAGGATCACATCACCACAACTCTTGAAAGAAGAAGAATACCTCAAAGACCCTACATCCTTTCATAAAAGGACTCTACACTTAAAGAATTCTTGGGAAGATTATCCATACTACAATCATCAATCAAAGGAAGCAAGGAAGAATAACTTCATCATCATTAAATAAATCAAGGCGATCTCCCTCTCATTAAATAAAGGATCACATCTCAAGCATACTTGAAGAAAGAAGATCATCAAGGAAGCAAACATCATTAAGAAGGCATCAAATTGAAGATATCATAATCAAAAGGAGAATCTTAACTTGATAAGTAAATATTATATATATTTTATGTATCAATCTACAATGACTTCTTTCTACAAGGAGAACAACAAACTTGTTGGGTCATCAAATTAACTTTCATGGAAGAAGATACTATATTTGATCCTCATAGAAAATGAAGTTAGTGAAAATGTTACGAGATTTGTTAGTGTCCTATATTATACTAGTCAAAAACAAGTTTAGTATTTTAAATTTATTTTGGTAAATGTGTAAATAAATTCTATGATCTCTTAGAGATCAAGTTATTACCTTTGTGAACAAGGTAATATTATATTATTGATGTAATTATGTTAGAATTGTGTGAGTGATAATGTAAAGATAGTCAGGGTGGATGTCTCATACAAAATCATGAGTGAGGTCATAGTGAGTCATGTTTTCTCATCATTGGAACAAATTAGTGGGGTAAGGATAGTCAGTTAGGTTTTAAAATCAAATTTGTGCTATGACATCATCCTCCAGTACAACGGTTATGAGACATGTTGTGCATCTTTCCTTTGTTTCATTTTCATGATTAGAACTTCAAATCACAATGAATTTTCTTGAAAGGCAGGTTTGTTCACCTTGGGAGTTCAAAATATTGTTTTAACATCTAAGAAATGCAAGATCCACTCTTTTTTCCATCGAAAGCATTATGGACATCAGTTGGAGTTTGTTGCACTAAGTCTACAGGGGAATTGTTGCACTCAGGGATAGCCGTTGCTCTTCCACAATTCATAACGTTATCGCCACTTCCAAGTTTCAAATCCTCATTATCTTGAATGATTCATCTTGTATCTTGTTCAAATTTGCCTTACCTGTCGAAGAAAACACTCACATGACCTTGCAAACCTTAAATTCATAGCTCGTTGTGTTTTCCTTGATGTGCCTGGAGAATTCGTTGCATTTTTTATTTTACCTGTGTCAAAAATTCAAAATTTCGCTTGCCACTTATATCCTGGAGCTTGACGATTCCATATAAGTGGTCTAGACTCTCACAACCTTGTTGTTTCTATCCTAAAACATCAAGAAAACTATTTCCCTCATGCGATGTGCTTTCTTGTTGCGCCAGTGTCTTTGAATTTCCACTATATAATGAAGAAAAAAACTACTGCTTTTGGGTCTAGAGATTTAGTTTTGCTGCCTGAACTTGTTAATGTAGGGATTTTATTTCAAATCCACGAGCACTCATCTAAAACCCTAATTCCATAACTGCTATAGTTGTTGCGCTTTCCTGCTACACAAGTTGTCAAACATTGTAATTGCATTTTAAAACCCTAGAATTTACCTTCATTGTGAGCCATGAAAACTCCAGACATGAAGAAGCATAAAGGGGGAGACATAGTTAGGTTTGAGCCTCAATATCTGGGCTTTATAAACCCATATCCAACAATTAGGGTTTCTTTTGAGCAAACTAGATGCATAAGGTTTTGTGAGAAGATACAAGGTTATAGTGTTCAAGTGACCAAAGAGTTTGATTTGAATTTCAATTGGGTAGATGTTAAGATTAGAGAGTTGATTTTTCCAGTGTTAGATGTTGGCATTTCAGCTGCTACAAAGATTCCTCTACAAGGAGAATAGTGGTTCAAGGGTATGCCTCTAGACATAGCCAACTACAAGGATTTCCTAAAGCAAAAATACAAAAACAAGGAATATGGAGTTATTGTGCCAAGAGAATATATGTTAGAACCCTACAACAAAATTCTTAAGGTCATCCAGAGATATTTCACTTGTGAAGGAAGATTTGGGAGAATTTATTAGTATCATTTTAGGCTATTGATGCATTTCACAGGAAAAATCCCTTTGAATATGCCTTTATATTTGTTCAGAAGCCTTGGTAAGATGGAAGATAAGGTTCAAGGTAAGAAAATTCAAGTAGAGCCCAATCTCTTTCATTTCTCTCTGACTAAATTTTTAGTGGTGGAAGAATTGAAAAAGAAAAATCAGACATGGCAGGCATTCATAGATTCATCCAAGTTGACAACCAAGTTTCCAACTAACCCTTGGAGTAGAAAGGACACACCTTCATCTATGGCAAGGGATGTTCAACCAGCAGTGGAAATCTTAGTGAAAATGCCATCAATTTCAGTTGACCCATCAGAAAATAAAAAAGGTAAGAAACTTCATTTTTCTCCTGAGGTGGTGGAGGTTCCTAAGAAGCCACTCACAAGAGTTGCTATGAAAAAATTTCCCATGGAGAAAACACTTGAACAATCAACTAAATTTCTAGATATCATACCAGAGGATGTTGTTTCAGATGATAAGGATAAAGATATCTTAAAACTACAGGAACAACTGAAAAAAGCTCACTTAGTCATTTCCCAACTACAACATGACAATAGGGAGTTGAAGAAGATTGTTTTAAAAAATACATCTAAGATTGGTGAAATAGAACCAGTGATGAAGATAACTCCATCTATCACTAATTCCAAAGGTAAGGAGAAGGTTGTAATAGAGAACATTCAAGAGTCTAAGGCTTCAACAGTAATGATTATTGTAACTAGGTTTTCAGCCAGGAAGTTGCAATTACACAAAGAAGATTCAAGGCAATAAGGCAAGAAGTATGAGTTGAATGAAGGGCAACGCACTTTTCATAGGTTGAGGATGTAGTTAAAAAAATATCAAAGTGAAATCACTAAGCTTAAAAAATATGATGAAAGGGCCAAAAAGAAAATACATGACCACTTTAACATTTGTGAGCCAACATTGTTAAATGCTAAGTATATGTTGAAAAGAGCTCTTCCCCTACACAGACAACTCAAGAACATCTACAGACAAAATATAATCTTCAAGAAAGAGATAAGGGCTACTAAACAAAATTTTCAGGAGGAATTCAAGGAAATACAAGAAAAAGAAAGAGGAAAGCTTGATCTATTGGTTGAAGCAGCTAAAGTCTGAATCTTGACAGGTAATCAAAGCAGTTTTGGTTTTTTGTCTTTTTTCCCAAGTACACCAGTTGAATGAAGATGGATAAGGAAATTGGGATGGTTTGTATTTCAATTGAGATGGTTTGCAAAGGAAGTAGTCTACACAATAATGTTGCACTACTATCAACAACATTTGTGTTTGATAGAAATTTGAGGTTTTGGCATCTTTTTTGTGTGTGGGAACTTAAAAAAGGCTTACAATATTGTCAACACCATCAACTAGTTGTTTTCCATGCTCAGAGACCTCAGCACTAGTTAGAATTTTGAAGGTAAAATTTCATTGCGCTTTCACACAGGTGTTGCACTTTTACTGTAGGGATGTTTTTGAAGGATGGAGGGTTTGCAGTATGAAAAGAGGCTTTTCAAAGGGTATTTGATGATGTTCAGGTAATTTTTCAGATGCATGACTCATTCAGAGGCTCATAAAATGATCAAAAGTAGACAAACCATCAACTTGTTGCATTTCTACTGTCACATTTCTGATGAAGAAGGGAGTAGCGCAACACCTACGTTGCGCTTCCACATAGTCAACAATTTGACTTTGCATTTCGAGTCTAAACTTCACCAAACCAATTTTTGTGGTCATGAAAAATGTCTTGAAGTACATTGGAGGTTCGAGCTCCATCTTTGTGCAGGCATTTAATGTAATTTGTTGAAGATTCTTTTGGTCAAAACAACTTCCTTATTTCTATAAATTAGTTCTATTTTCGTTGTTATAGGGAGAAACTGAAATATTTTTGGGGAATTCAGTTCCTAAAGGAAGGAACTAATTGTCTTTGATGTATATATGATGTATTTTTTATTAAGAAATGGTTGGTCAGGGTTAGAGAAAGAAGACATTGTGCATTGTATATCTTCATTAAAGTTTCAGTGAATGATGAAGGCTTAAGTCAACTTTTACATGGATTCATGTGTCAATTTCTTATGGTGATGTTTTCTTCTGTTATGTCAATTTATCTTTCTATAATCATGCTTCATTTTTTATTTCTTCATGTTAGTTAAGCATGGATTTATTTCATAATTCATTGATTAAGCACTCTGTTATAACTTACTAAACATTTAATGGTTTTATTCCATTGTGACATCTAGAATTCATCCACAGTTAGATGATTTAGATGTTATTAATTCCACTACTCGTCTACTCATCATCTCTATAATGAAATCTGAAAAAAAAAACACCATAAGGATTTCCTATCTTTCCCTTTTCTAAGGTTTCCTAAATTTCCCCATCATATCACTAAAAATAATTAGCTCCATATGAATGTATGCCCAATGGATTTTTCCTCTTCCTTGCCTTCAAACTGCTAAAATTATTCCTCTATGATCTCAATACCTAGCTTGAGACTTAAGATTGAAGATTCATTCACAGATATCCCTCTCTGAAACTGGAAGGGCTATATTCTAGTTTTAAAGTGGCTTGTGGCTATCTTTGGGTTCCTCTCCTCAACCTGGAGGAATTACAAAGTACTAACATAGTGGTGTCATTGTCAGGGTGCGAAAGGTTCCATTTCCCCCAGGAAAGAACTTTGAGTTTTAGATCTGAATATTGATGGTGAAAAATGATTAGACATAAGAAGGTTGTGCATTACTCATCGAGCAACTCCATTGCCAAACAGTCCAAGGTTCATAACATCTATGGCAACTCCAATATCCAAGGAATCTAGAGCATAATTTCAAATCCAGTTTCCTAGGCAATCGAGATGACAGGGTATGTTAAAATTCTTATTTCTATTGAAGGTTTTAAGGAATACTGGGACATTTTTGATAAGATCAAATTGATGGAGCTTTTCCAAGCTTTTTGTTATTTATTTAAATTCATGCAAATGCAACTCATAAGCTAAGATCAATTTTTTAAAAACATTTGTTGAAAATCTTATGAAAGATATTGAGGTTCTAGAGACCCAAATAGATTCTCATAATTTCCAAGATCAGGTTCAGTCCTTCGAAAACCTTATTCATCCAAAACGAAAGGAGGTGGTGCTACTCTTTGATATCGAGATTAAAGAATGTTTTGTTTTTGGGAATGGGTTTCATGATTTAAAGCTAAAACCATATGTTGGCAAAGAGTGCACATATGAATTGTCCAACCATGACAATAAAATTGTATAATACCTTGAGGTTCATCGAACAAATCATGTCTTTTATGATCTTATAGCTCACTATACGAAAGGTTTTTTCAGCTTGTTTTTTCAATCATGTTTTCAATATGGAGACCAGATGCATCATGAGTTGCCACCGCCATTACACTGTCCAATTTCCATATTGTGCAAGCACAATCAAGAAATCTAATTATTTCAACATCTTCTTGATTGAATTCACTAGCATTTGTGTATCACTTGATTTCAATAGTTCTTCAAAAGGTTAGAATAATAATGGTGTGCTAATAAGTTCATTACTCTGAGCATGTTTTTCAACAGTTTCAAATTTCAGTTTGTAGCATGTACAATTCTAGTGTATGCTTAAGTTTGGATTTCAATTTTGGTTCTCAAGATTGTAGAGAAGGAACATGTTATAGTATTGGGAGTAGCCCAATGGATCAGACTACTAGTCTACGGTGTTCTTGGCACCTCACAGGGAGGATGCCATCCCCATTGGAGCCAATGTTAGTGTCCTATATTATAGTAGTCAAAAACAAGTTTAGTCTTTTAAATTTATTTTGGTAAATGTGTAAAAGTTTTGTTATGATATCTTAGAGATCAAGTTATTAGTCTTTGTGAACAATGTAATATTATATTATTGATGTAATTATGTTAGAATTGTGTGAGTGATAATGTAAAGATAGTCATTGATTCCCTAAAGATTGAGTTAAGTGAGTCTAGGGTCGATGTCTCATACAAAATCATGAGTGAGGTCATAGTGAGTCTTGTTTTCTCATCATTGGCACAAATTAGTGGGGTCAGGATAGTCAGTTAGGTTGTCAAATAAAATTTGTGCTATGACATCACCCTCCAATACAACGATTATGAGACATGTTGTGCATCTTTCCTTTGTTGTGTTTTCATGATTAGAGCTTCAAAATCACAATGATTGTTCTTGAAAGGTGGGTTTGGTCACCTTGGGAGTTCAAAATCTTGTTTTAACATCTAAGAAACTAGAGATCCACTCTTTGTTCCATCGAAATCATTTTGGACATCATTTGGAGTTCGATGCGCTAAGTCTGCAGGGGTTGCACTCAAGGACAGTCATTGTGCTTCCACAATTCAAGAGGTTATTGCCACTTCCAGGTTTCAAATCCTTATTCTCTTGAATGATTCATCTTGTATGTTGTTCAATTTTCCCTTACCTGTCGAAGAAAACACTTAGATTACCTTGCAAACCTTGAATTAATAGCTCACTTCGTTTTCCTTGCTATGCCTGGAGAATTCGTTATGCTTTCACACAATCACTGCTTTTCTCTTTCACCTCTGTCAAAAATTCAAAATTTCACTTGTCACCTATATCCTGGAGCCTGAAAATTCCATATAAGTGGTATGGAGTCTCACAACCTTGTTGTTGCTATCCTAAAACATCAAGAAAACTATTTCCCTCATGCATTGTGCTTTCTTGTTGCGCCTGTGTATTTGAATTTCCATTGTAGATAAAAGAAACAAACTACTACATTTGGGTATGGAGGTTCAATTTTGTTGCATGAATTTTTTAATTTAGGTATTTTATTTCAAATTTTTCCATGAGCACTCATCTAAAACTCTAATTCCATAACTGCTACAATTGTTGTGCTTTCCTGTTGTGCAAGTTGTCAAACACTATAATTTCATTTTTAAACCCTAGAATTTTCCTTCATTGTGAACCATGACGGCTCCAGATAGGGAGCATAAAGGGGGAGACATAGTTAGGTTTGAGCCTCAAGATCTGGCCTTTATAAACCCATATCCAACAATTATGGTTTCTTTTGAGTAGATTGGATGCATCAAGGTTTGTGAGAAGATACAAGGTTATAATGTTCAGCTGACCAAAGAGTTTGCTTTGAATTTCACCAAGGTAAATGTTAAGATTAGAGATTTGATTTTTCTGATGTCATATGTCACCATTTCAGCTCCTACAAAGATTCCTCTATAAGGAGAATAATGGTTCAAGGGCATTCCTCTAGACATAGCCAATTACAAGGATTTCCTAAAGCCAAAATAAAAAACAAGGAATATGGAGCTATTGTGCCAAGATAATATCCACTAGAACCCTACAAAAAACTTCTTAAGGTCATCCAAAGATATTTCACTTGTGAAAGCAGATTTGGGAGAATTTATTAGTATCATTTTAGGTTATTGATGCATTTCACTGGAAAAATCCCTTTGAATCTACCTTTCTATTTGTTCAGAAGCCTTGGTAAGATGGAAGATAAGGTTCAAGGTAAACAAATTCAAGTAGATCCTAGTCTCTTTCATTTCTCTCTGACTAAATTATTAGTGGTGGAAGAATTGAAAAATAAAAATCAGACATGGCAGGCATTCATAGATTCATCCAAGTTGACAATTGAGTTTCCAACTAGCCCCTGGAGTAGAAAGGATACACCTTCATCTGTGGCGAGGGATGTTCAACCAGTAGTGGAAATCTTAGTGAAAAGGCCATCAATTTCAGTTGACCCATCAAACAAGAAAAAATGTAAGAAACTTCATTTTTCTCCTAAGGTGGTGGAGGTTCCTAAGAAGCCACTCACAAGAGCTGCTATGAAAAAATTTCCCATGGTGCAAACACTTGAACAGTCAACTGAATTTCTATATATCATACCAGAGGATGTTGTTTCAAATGATAAGGATAAAGAGATCTTAGAACTGCAGGAAAAACTGAAAAAGGCTCACTTAGTCATTTCCCAGCTACAACATGACAATAGGGAGTTGAAGAAGATTGTTTTAGAAAAGACACCTAAGATTGGTGAAATAGAACTAGTGATGAAGACAACTCCATCTATCACTAAGTCCAAAGGTAAAGAGAAGGTAGTAACAGAGAACATTCAAGAGTTAGAGGCTTCATCAGTAAGAATTCATGTAACTAGGTCTTCAACCAGGAAGTTGCAGCTACACAAAGAAGAGTCAAGGAAAGAAGGGAAGAAGGATGAGTTGAATGAAGGGAAACACACTTTCCATAGGTTGAGGAAGTAGTTGAAAAAAGCTCAAAGTGAAATCACTAAGCTTAGAAAGTAGGATGAAAGGGCCAAAAATAAAATACATGACCACTTGAACATCTGTGAGCCAGCATTGTTAAATGTTAAGTATATGCTGAAAAGAACTTTGCCCCTACACAGAAAACTCAAGAACATCTGCAGACAAAATATCACCTTGAAGAAAGAGTTAAGGGATGCTAAACAATAGTTTCAAGAGGCATTGCGGGAAATACAAGAAAAAGAAAGATGAAGGCTTGATCTATCTGAAGCAACTAAGGTCTTAATCTTGACAGGTAATCAAAGAAGTTTTGGTTTTTTGTATTTTTTCCCGAGTACACCAGTTGAATGAATATGGATAAGGAAATTGAGATGGTTTGCAAAGGAAGTAGTCTACATAGTAATATTGCACTATTATCAACAACATTAGGGTTTGATATAAATTTGAGGTTTTGGCGTCTTTTTTGTGTGTGGGAACTTAAAAAAGGCTTACAAGATTGTCAACGTCATCAGCTAGTTGTTTTTCATGCTCAAAGACCTTAGCACTAGTCATAATTTTGAAGGTAAAATTTCGTTGCGCTTTCACACAGGCATTGTGCTTTTACTATAGGGATGTTTTTGAAGGATAAAGGGTTTGTAGTATGAAAAGATGATTTTCAAAGGGTAGTTGATGTTGTTTAGGTAATTTTTCAGATGCATGATTCATTCAGAGGCTCAGAAAAGGATCAAAAGTAGGAAAACCATCAACTCGATGCGCTTGTGTTATTGTGTTTCTGTTGAAGAAGGGAGTAGCCAGCGCATGTGTTGCGCTTCCACACAGTCAATGATTTGACTTTCCATTTCGATTCTAAACTTCACCAAAACAATTTTTGAGGTCATGAAAAATGTCTTGAATTGCATTGGAGGTTCTCCATCTTTTTGCAGACATTTAATGTAATTTGTTGAAGATTCTTTTGGTTAAAACAACTTCCTTGTTTCTAGAAATTAGTTTAATTTTCGTTGCTATAGGGAGAAATTGAAATCTTTTTGGGGAATTCAGTTCCTAAAGGAAGGAACTAATTGTATTTGATGTATATATGATGTATTTTTTATTAATAAATGGTTAGTCAGGGTTAGAAAAAGAAGACAATGTGCATTGTATATATTCATTAAAGTTTCAGTAAATGATGAAGGCTTAATTCGAATTTTATAGGGATTCATGTGTCAATTGCTTATGGTGATGTTTTCTCATGTGTATGTGAATTTATCTTGTTATAATCATGCTTGATTTGTTATGTATTCATGTTTAGTTAAGAAAATATTTATTTCAAAATTCATTGATTAAGTGATATGTTATAGCTTACTAAACATTTAATGTTTTTCTTCCATTGTGACATCTAGAATTGATCCACAACGATATCCTTTAGATTTTATTAGTTCCACTACTCCTATCCTCACCATCTCTATAACGAAATATGAAAAAAAAAAAAAAAAAACACCACAAGGATTTCCTATCTTGCCCCTGTCTAAGGTTTCCTAAATTTCCCCATCATATCACTGAAAATCATTAGCTCCATATGATTGTATGCCCAATGGATTTTTCCTCTTCCCTGCCTTCAAACTATTAAACTTATTCCTCTCTGATCTCAATACCTAGCCTAAGACTTAAGATTGAAGATTCATACAAAGAGAGCCCTCTCTGAAACTGGAAGGGCTAGATTCCAGTTTTAAAGTGGTTTGTGATTACCTTTGGGTTCCTCTCCTCAACCTGGAGGAATTACAGAGTGCTAACAAAAAACCATCACGAGAGAAATATAAAGCTCTATCAAACTACATGAAAGGATAAATAAGGGCTCAAGGTATTCTCATTGATTCAATCAAGGATTCACTCATTCCCTATGTAGAAAAGTTGAAGACAACAAAAGAGATCTAAGAAAAATTGGTAGAATTGTTCTCTGTAAGTATTGTGGGAAAATTCATATTATTGAGAACCGAACTATACAAGATGAATGTATCAAAGAATGAATGGGTAGCCTCATACCTTATGAGGGTATCTCAAATAAGAGACCAACTACAAGAGCTAGGAAAAATAATGTCTGATTGGGAGATGACCACAATTGTGCTCAATGCACTATCTGATGAATCGGGCAAATTTGTATTAAGTATCTATAGAAAGAAAGAAACTAATTCATTCAATGATCTATGTTCATTGTGAAAGATTGAATAAACTAGATTAAATGTGAAGAGTGATGTTGGATCAAATGAACAAACTCAAACATATGTAGCATAAACAAGGAAGAAAGGAAAATTTGGAAAGTTTGAGCCTCGAAAGAAGTTTCAAAAGAAAATTGATATGTCTAAGATTCAATGCTATGAGTGTAATGAATATGGAAACTTCAAAAGAAATTGTGCTAAAACTCAAGAAGGAAAACAAGAAGAGAAAGGGAAAAAATGAAGCCCATATCACCGAAGAAGTAGAGGAACCTAAAAAGAAGAAGTCAAAGAAGGAAGAAGTGATAGATCTCCACTACTAGAAGGTCTCTCTCACACTCAATTTAATTTCAAGCATATAGAAGTTAGCAGTCATGATGGAAAGTATCACAAGTATGATAGGATGCATTGTAGAAAAGATTAATATGACATCATCGTAGAGGCATGGAAGGATATCCAAAGTAGAAGTGTATACAATTGAAGCAATCATCATGATATAAGGAAGTAGCTCTTCATTGGAAGCATAGAAGAATAACTAAAGTAAGCAGTATATATGGATTAAGTCATCTAGAAAAGACAAAATATATATCATCACACATCATCATCATTAGGAAGAATCATTTACAGGATGAGGATCATCAAGATCCTCCACTGCAATCTTTGTTAAAAGGTTCACCTCTACTTAAGAATAAGAAATTTTCTCGTAGATAGCCTACATTCCACCATGTGTGGGATCTATAGTTTAGAAGGATGATGTTATGATGACAAAGGTATGCATCATATCAAGTTGGTTGAAATATTTTCATCTTCAAGAAATGAAAGGAATATGACAAAGGAAGTATGGATGACCAAAAGAAGGAAGAGGTATGTATATATTTGATAGATAAATTCATGTCATCATATGGTTGTAGATAGAAAGGTTAAAATGCTCTATCTTATGAGCATGAAGGGGAAACTCTTCCATTAGAATGATGAATGAAGGCATGTAGACAATGTACCTTGAAATATTCTACCTATTGACAAGATGAAATCAACATAATATGACCTCATGAAGAATATGAGGTGGTTGACAACCATGGTTCCTATGATGAAGGGACTATGAAAGATATTGAGGAATCAATAAGTGAAGAAAGGTGAAGGAAGAGTTCATGAAATATGCATCTATTGTCACGTAAGATAAGATAAAGGATCAACATATGATAAAAAGAAGGATTAGCTATAACATGTCCATGAAGGCCTTGATTTGTATGCTGGAAAAGGAGAACCTTGGTAATACATGTATTGGCAACGGATTCATATATATGCGAAAGGATGTTGATGGTGCAGGAAATAGATGTCATGATGAAAGGCCATCATAAAAAGGTAACTTTGATTTTAAATGTTCATTTTGATTTTTGAAAACATCTGGTTGGGTTGAAATAGGGCTACCGAAAGAGTGTTATAGAGGTCACCTACAACTAGTACTCATGAGATTAGATGGAAGATCCTAAAAGAAACATGACTTGGAAGAGGTATTTGTATGAAGGATAGCTAGATGTGGACCAGAAGATCACTTTCCGATGAAGAGAAGGATGACACGACTGTTGGTTCAACACTATTTTTTGTTGAAGGGAAGTGATGAAGAATATGGGTGATGCCCGACAAGAAGAATAAGGCTCCACTATGAAGAATTTGAAGTTCATGACATGATGCCAAAATGAGGATCCCTACAGGAAGTTGATAGTACCATGATCTCCACCAGAGATAGTTTTTGTTGGTAACAAGCCCCTTGTTAAAAGGGAGCTTGGATATATTCCTTTTATAGGAATGAATTAATCCTCCCTAGTTGAGATGGATAGATAGACATGTCATTCTTGTCTTCAATATGAAGAAAGAATGGAGGATCAGGTAAGCATCTAGATTGATTTTGATACTCTTTGATGACGAGGTAGGGCATCCAATAGGAAAGAGTAGTCTAAGAGGAAATTCCATGAGGATTTGTCAATCCAAGATGGGAATGGTCCTACAAGGACATACATTGTGAATATTTGGATGGGGTACGTGCCTTGAGAGACAATGATGAAAGTTTTTATTAGTCATTGTCTCCCCAACATTGTGCTCTATCCTTGTTGAGAGATAGAGTTATTAGTCAAGGCCTTGCTATGTGACAATGTTGGTTGGTATGATGATATGCACAAATATAATTTGAATAAATAACTTATGAGATGGCTTACCGACCCGACTCTTCTTATGAGAATTCTTCAGTATTATGAGAATGTCCAAGTACGTTGTATGTATTATGAATACCTCCCTAGTTAAGAGGGAGTGTTGAAGTATGTAACTAGGTTTGATCTTCATAATGTCTAATGTAATTTCATGTATTTGATGTAAAGATAAAAAATAAATTTTATTATTATCATTTTGTAGCATGGGTTTCATGCTCAAGATCATTTTATTTATAGGTCAAGCACCCATTGAGTGCTTCTAGGGATTTTTCATAAAGTCTATGAGTCAAATAAGTAATTTTCATATGTAAATACCCTATTGGGAATCTTGTATTATGTAAAAGAAATTTATTTGAGTCGTAAAATGTGTCAAAGTCCCTCCAAGGCAAGTCAACTTAAGCTAAGGACAAGTACATCAAGTTAAGTAAAATAAAATCACAAGCAATTATCAAAGAAGAGAAATCACCCTAATATAGCTTACCTAGATTTATCAACACTTGGAAGTCTATATAAAGCAGAGACCTCCTCCATCATTTACATGCATCAGTTGTCTCTTGATTATCTATAATCCACAAATTGGGGGCAGGTTGAAATCTGAAGGAAGGATTAACACTTTTATTGGGATCTCTCTTGTGCTTGGTTATAGGTTTGACTTTTATATTTCTATGGTTATTTATGATGTATTAATGAATCTGGAACTCTCTTTCTCTTTCTCTCATAAGGAAGATTTTTTTGGGTTTTCCCCTTGTGGGCTTTTCCCTGGCGTCAGGCCTAATTTTTGCCTCTTGTCCCATTGTTGCATTGTTATCTTTATTGTTCTTTTAATGGGTTAATGGTTGAATTTTCTTATGTATAAATGCTTAATGATATTGGATAATGTATATTTACTTAATGTTAACAAATCATTGGCAGTTATTTGCTGAAGAAAATGTATCTAGTTTGTGTATGCTTGAAATCAACATGGAATCAAACCCAGGTTGAAGAGTAGTTGAAGTTCATGGCTATATCTTTGAAAGGCAAGAAACGTTTTGGGAAAATTTGTATTCTAGGCCGAAATGCATTTGTGTACTAGGAAGGGCATATGTACCCTACTATGGTTTGATTCTTGTTGCATCATATTTTTGTTTGATGGCTCCTAGCCTATGGAAAAGTTTGTGAACCTAATAGCACTTTTTCTCTATAAAAAAACAGACTTAAGGCATCCAAATATTCTCTAAGTGATCTAGTATTAACATTTTGGTATGATCCAAGTTCAAGGTGATCTAAGGAACTTGAACTGAGCTGTGTGATGATTCAAATTCCTCTCCTAACAAGTCCGCAGATCTGAATGTTATGAAACCATCTCACAAAAATATAGAAAAGATAGGTCAATGCCTTAGAATTCAGCCTCTTCGAGGGGGAAACCTCCTTTACATTACACAAATGAACTATTCTTTGATGATATAAATGACAAGACCTCCTTTCTATATATAGAAGTCTAAGGGGTCATAATATAATCAAAGCTGACATAACAATAATAATGTAAGGGCACAATAATAACAATAGTGGGCTTCTATGGGGCACAATAATAAAAATATGGGGACTACATGGGCACAACAATATAATAAGGGGGTTGTACTAATAACAATAAGGGGTTACACTAGTAGTATAGGGACCTAACATGCCTCTCTCCTTCAAAAAGTGTTGTCCTCAATGCTTGAGTAGTTCTTGATGCTTCTGTATAAATTCTTGTCCTCCCATGTGGAATCTTCAGCAGGTAAGTTCTTCCACTTGATGAGATACTCTGAAATTGATCTATTTCGTAGCTTTCGATTTCTCGGTTCTATGACTGCTTCAGGTTCCAATATAATTTTTCCTTCCTTGTCAAGTTCTCGCAATATTGTTTGAACTGGGATCTTTTGCAACTTTTGAATGAGTTCCCACTCCTTTGGGCATATGGATATATGTAAGGCCTGATTTTTGGAGGAGCACTTCGTGGAATCAAAAGAATAGCATTATCATGATCATGAATAGGTGGGATGCCTTTGGGAGTCTCAAATAAATTGGAATGATTGTCCAAAACGTTTTGGAGATCTGGAGAAATACATGATTTCGACGTGGGATCCTCTAGTGAACATAATTGTGCAATTACACCCTGTTGTTCTTTATTTAGAAGCTTTGTCATGCTATTAGAGTTGATTATCTTTCCAGGTTTTCCTTCGATACCCCTCAATTCAACTTCCTTTCCTTCCCAAAAAAATTTCAAGAAAAAATCTTGAAAATTAAAAGCTATCGTACCCAAAGATTGTAGCCATTAGACCTAGTAAAACATCAACACCACCCATTGGAATGGAAAGGTTTGGGCTATTCAATACATATTCTCCCATGGATAGCTTGATATTATGGCACTTTCTAGAGAAATTTATGGTTCCTCCACTTGCAACCATCACTTGACACTCCGGTGCTAGATATAGGAAGCAATTTAATTCCTTGGCTATCTTACAATCAATAAAATTATGGGTACTGCCCGAATCAATCAACACTCTTACCTTTTTCTTCTTGATATGTCCTTATATCTTGATATTTTGAGGAGTGGTAATTTCTTCCAATGCATTACAAGATATGGTCGAATTGATTTCTTGAGACTCGATGTGATCTTTCACTTATTGAACCTTTTGTGCATTTTCTATCACAATTGTAACAAAGCCCTTTTTCTCTTTTTTCTTCCACTTGTTGTGGTGTCACTCTTGTAGGTTGTGGAAGGCTAGGAGAAATAGCACTTCTATGTTTATAGTTGTGAGGGGCAGCATTCCTTGTTTCCATAATTTTTCTTTCCACTTTTCTTGCCAACTTGAATGCCTTCTCCAATGAATCAGGTTCCCAAAGACAAACCTCATATTGAATGATATCCTTTAAAGTCCCTATGGAGACATCAATCCTCTGCTTCTCTGATACCAAATGTTATGAAACCAGCTCACAAAAAGAGAAAAGATAGATCAATGCCTTAGAATTCAGCCTCTTTGAGGGGGCAACCTCCTTTACATTAAACAAATGAACTATTCTTTGATGATACAAATGACAAGACCTCCTTTCTATATATAGAAGTCTAAGGGGTCATAATATAATCAGAGCCAACATAACAATAATAATGTAAGGGCACAATAATAACAATAATGGGCTTCTATGGGGCACAATAATAAAAATATGGGGACTACATGGGCACAACAATATAATAAGGGGGTTGTACTAATAACAATAAGGGGTTACACTAGTAGTATAGGGACCTAACACTGAACTCTTTAATAATCTTGATTTTATGCGACCGTGAATCTCCTTATCTCACAAGTTTGAATTCAGAAGTCATATACATAACTATAGATTTATGTGAATTCGGTCTATAAATCCAAGCTCTATGATCCGACCAGCTATAGCTCTTAAATGATTTATGCAAGCTTTCATGTGGAAATATTCTTTGTTTATGAAAGATTCTCTATGAATGCACGAGTCTCTCTTTAATGTATGTGAACATGTGAGTCTCTTTGTACAATGTGAAAACTTATTTCTGACATTTGCGAACTTTGAACTCCTTTAGATTGATGCGAGGTCTATGAAAATTTTCTGTGGTAAGGCTATCCAAGCTCTCTCTATGATAAAGCATCTAAAATCTCTGAGGTTTGCATCATTACTCAGTTCTCTATTTTTATTCCTACGAATGCAGAAAAATTATCTAAGCCATGGAAGGCTATTTCAAAGGAAGAGTTATCTCTGAAATTAAATGTCACTTCTTTGTGGACTATCTATGGCCTAACTATCTTTGTTCTATAATTTTCTCCTAATATATGCGAAATATTTGATATTGTTGTATTTAAAGAAGGAAATATGTCAAGTTCAAAACTCTATGGATGGTATATATGACTATAGTCCAAATTTATGGTGAAGGTAGAGGAATGCGAGAGCATATTTGGATTGTCACTCTAGGCCAAAGTACCTCCAAACCCTATCTAAGCTTCTCTATGGTCATGTGGTATAAAACATGTGATTTGAACATCTAGGGTGTCTATTATATCTATATAACATTTACATAACTAAATATGGGATACCCCGAGCTAATTTTGTTGAAGGTAGAGGCAATGCGACTTATATATATAAAGTCTAAGGACCTCTAGAATGCCAACATTAGGATTGTATCTGACCTTATTTACTAGGTCGAGACCTTGTATGAAAGTCACCTAAGTTGGATTTCTTGCATACAATTTTCTAGGCTAAGATTCTTGTCCTATTTGTCACTAGTTGGAGATCTAAATTAACCTCGCTCATACTTTGAGTTACCTATAGTAGCTCCCTTAACCGAATTAATTGAGATCCAAATTTTTTCTCTAGTTTTTCATCTGAGTTTTATCCGAGGTGGTGTTTGGATTCTAGGTTGAGACTTGGAATCTTGGAAAAGTGACCTCTTACTAAGTATATAGGTCGATACCTAGGAGGGTTACAATAAGATCAGTTCGCTATGATTGGAAGTCTGAGACTTGACAGTGATCTGATATGGTGAGAGGATGGGCCTCTCAAAGATGATCTCTAGGACATAATTGAAGTCATTTTGTAGTAAAGGAAATATTGTTTTAGCAAGGGTATGAATAAAAAAATTCTAGGGTTTGTAGATAAAACCCTAGAACTAATGCTGATGAAGACAATGTAGCTAAACAAAAGGCCAACCATGATCTATGGTTTGAAGTATTGACCATCAGGTTGATTAAATGGAATTACTTTGATGATTATTAGGTTTTTTTTCAAACCCTACCTCAAATACTCAAATTTTCTATTAATATTAAGATAAGCCACATGATTATGGTTTGTTTTCTTTGTTGATCTAATACTTGTACATAAGTATTTGATGATGTGTTGGACATTTCCTTGAGGAACATAAGAAGTGTTATATTGCAGACTGAGAATCTTGATATTATGGTAATTAAAGAAGCTAGAGATTATGGACAAACCCTAAGATTACTTCCACTATAATAAGAAACCCTAACTCGTTGATGATGATGTGGATAAGGGTGAGATTAAATACTTGATGAGTTGAAAAAAATTGATTAGACCCAAAAAGACTAAGGTCAAGAGGGAGTTAATACATTCTCAAGAGATAAGTACTTTCTTTATTATTTCTATTACTTCTTCATTATGAGTCTCTTGTCTTTATATATCTTGTTTGGTTGTATTTTTTCTTCCATGGCCTCCTAGTGAGGAATTCAGGAACACAATGAAGGCTTCCATGGTTCAGAAATAATTGGAAATGAATGGAAGAACCATGTGACAAGAAGACTCCTAATTGGATGAGCCTTGGACTTAGAGGGAGAAGAAAAATTGTAACATGTTTTGATCTATGTGACTCCCATGATCAAGATGGCTAAATTTTTTTGAAGAATGATGTTGATCTGTATGTGTTGAAAATGAACATGTGACTTTTTTGTTATGTATTGGTGATATGTCTCTAAAAGGAACTGAGTTCCTCTTCATCCAATATAAGAGGGAGTTGTTTGAAAGATTGAAAGACGAAATCCCTGCTAAGGTTTTAGCATAACAGAATGTGAGTCCATGGAAACTTGCTCGAGGAAAATTTGAAGAAGTTGTAAGACTTTGTTGTTAATTAATCCCTCTGGTTGGCTCATTGAACAACCTGATGCATGGAATTGTTGAATTCATTTTGGGTGCTTTGACATGGATGGTCCTAATTGAAGCTATAAATGCAGCTAACTTGTGAAGTTGGTTGTTGATGTTTTCTTCTATAAGAATCCACTTATTTCCTGCTAGATTCAATCGTGGTTATTGTTGTTTTCTTATGTGAGAATCCTCTTATTGGCTGATGGACTTAACTATGGCTACTTTTCAATTGTTGAGTTGGTTTTTGATGATTAAGTGATTGAGCTAAGAGTGTTACAGATAAAAAGGGCACATTAGGGTGTTGCTTTAGCTTGGAGTCTGACATGATTTCCTAGATGAGAAGGAAGCAAAGATTTGTACAGCCAAGACAGAGTATATTGCATCTAGTATGGCTATTTGTGAGGTAGTGTGACTATGGAAGTTCCTTGTAGAGCTATTTGATTATGTGCCATATGTGACCAAGATTATACTTTTAGAGAATCCAGTGTTTTATAACAGGTTGAAGCACATCGAGATTTGGTACCACTACATTAGAGATATGGTACAAAGAGGAGTAGTGATCTCCAATAGATCTTGAAAGATGAGAAGATTTCATACGTTCTCACTAAACCTTTTTCCAAAGGGAAGCTCTTATTCTTCAAAGACCAACCTTGGAGTGTTGTAGAATGTATCCCTCCTTGAGAGGGAACATTGTTGATTGAGAACACTGAGCAAATGCTCTTCCTTCAATCTTTTGACTAGCCATGGACTTGTGTGTGGGGGGGGGGGGGGGTGAGAAATGAGGCTCCTGGGTGTGAGGGTACTCCTTGAAGCCATGGAATTGGATGAGTACATACCCTAGTATGCATCCTACCCACAAATCACATTTGTGTCTTTATTGACCAAGGGCCATATTTAGATGGTTAAGCCTATCAGGATTGCCACCCATCTAGCTAGTGGGTCAGGAGACTTAGGTATGTCATATCTTTACCAAGGTCGAACGTGAATGTCATGGACTTGGTTATGCTAAATTGATCTCCCTAAATGTTGGATGCAGGTGTTATACCACTTGATCGTTTAGGATCAAGTTTGGTGAGGATGGATTAGTGGACATAAGGTGTGTGTGATATTTACCAAGGTCATGATTTCCATGGACTTGGTTGTGGTAAATCAATCTCCCCTATTTTCATTATGGATCATTCTTCTGAGGTGAGATGAGACGAGATGACAAGAGATTTATGATATACTCCTTAGGTCATGGGGCTTGACCTGGAGACCATAGGGTGTGTGTGATCTTTACCAAGGTCATATATGACTTCCATGAACTTGGTTGTCGTAAATTGATCTACCCTATTGTCATTTTTTGAAATTTTCCTCCTAAAATACTTCAAAACGACCTCATGTTGTTTAGGTCAGCTAGACCCCAAAGAGGCACACATTCAACCCCCTTGGAATTCTATATAAATGAGAGACCTCCTCCATCATTTACACACGTCAATTATCTCTTGATTATCCCTGATCTAGCAAAATTTGGAGTAGAAGGAGGAGGCCAAAATCTGAAGGAAGGATTAACACTTTGCTTGGAACCTCTCTTGTGCTTGGTTACTGGTTTGTCTATTATTTTTCTATGGTTATTTATGATGTATTGATGAATATGGAACTCTCTCTCTCTCTCTTAAGGAATAATTTTCTAGGTTTCCCCCTTGTGGGTTTTGCCCTAGCCTCAGGCCTAATTTCTATGTCTCTTGTCTCATTCTTGCACTATTATCTCTAATTCTATTTTAATGTGTTAATGGTTGAATTTTATTCTATATAACTATTTAATTATATTGGATAATGTATATGTACTTAATTCTAACTAATCATAAGTAGTTATCTATTGAAGAAAATGTATCTAGTTTGTGTATGTTAGAAATCAGCAATAAATGTTAAGAAAATTGAGGCTTTTAAAGCCGACGCCATTCATGAACGAGGCTTCAAATGCCAAGTGTTGGTGCTACAATGTGCCAAACGTGATGTTGTAGCATATAAAATCATGATTTGAGGATTGGCCCTCAAATTTCCATCAATGGCTCTTAGTGGTTCCCAAAATCTAGCTAGGGCACCAAAAAGTGGTCTCCTAGGTCCCCAACTGTGAAATGTGTCCAAATGTACTCCAATGTTGAGGCCTTTCAAAGTGCTACTAGAACTCCAAAGTCTATAAAGGTGAGACCTTCCTATTTTGGTCCCTGAATCAATTTCCATCCCTCATATGGTGCTAAGGGCGACTTGGGGGCATGTTAGGTCCATGTGGATCATCCTGAAGAATCATCAAATATAGTGTAAAGTGGCATAACATCTTGGGTACAGGAGGTGCCCACGGTCCTCTGTGGTGTGATATTGCTACTTGGGTATCCAAGGCTCTTAACCATTCACTTGTGGGTGTCAATATACTTATCTAATGGCCTAGGTACCTGTGGGTAAGGTACCCAAGACATGGGTTGTTGAACCACCTAAAAATCACAACATAAAGTAGAGTGAAAGCAACTAGCCATAAAGGACAATAATCATTATTGAATCTAAGTGAACCACGCTTGAATGTAACGGGATATTTAATACTTTAAATAAGGATTCCCTTCCAAAATCATGGCCTTGAACTCACAACAATGTTTCCTCCCTAAGTAGGAGTGTCTAAAGGACAACCCTATTAGGTATTTCCAGACCCTTAACATTTCCTTGGTCCACCCTTCAATTGATAGGTGTTAGTGAATAATAATAATGGCATGGAGAGGAAAGGACTTCATGGACAAGTTCCATGGTCAAAGGGACTAGCATGATGGGGATCCACATCCAGAGTGTATAGACGTGAGGAGGGAGAAATCATAGATGCATGAGTTACCAACTCAGCCTTTGTTTTTCCACCCCTCTTGTGCGCCTTTTGCTTTATTTTATTTGTGTTACTGCTTGTATCTCAAAGGGTTAGAGCTTGCTTTGAATGATGTATAGTGTTGTATTACCCCTTAAGGATGAGTCATTTCATTATTCATAAGGGTTGGGACATGAAAGGGTTCCTTTTATGATGTAATGGAGAAACATGTGCTTAGGAACTAGTTGATTGCCATAATGAGTGAGGTAAAGCTCATGTTAGGCTTTTTCCCATGTGCTAATTTGTATGTCCTGACCATCTTTTGTGTTTTGATACTACTTTTAGTTTATTTTGTTTTGTGTGCATAATATGTTCTTTCTTTTTCTTTTTGCTACATCAACCTCCCAAGGCAAAGTTTCAGGCCCTACTTAGGTATCAAGATGTATTGGTGCCAAATCCCAAAGAACCAATGGTCAATTAAACTCGAAGAATATATGTGAGACAAGGGCTTGTAACATATGATGGAAATTGGTAAGTATGGAATAGAGATAAATGGAACCATGCTATCTCAATCAGGGATTCTTGACCAATGCTCCACCTATACCCATTGAGCCATTAAGGGAGGTCCCACTAGACTAGGATCAAAGACTAACCCCTGATTTAAGGTGTGCAAACAAAATCACGGTCAAAACCATCCTTCTTCAAAGTCAGCCCATAATCTATATTAAATGCACAAATACAAACAAGCATAAGTACACGATTGAAAAATGAATAAATTACATTTCCATTGGCAGGCCACCTTCATTCATGTGATCTTGTTGGATGAGTGAGAAGCATATGGTTGATGTAGGTGGCGAAGCTGTAATGGCACATCTTCAACTAGTGGCTATCAGTGGATGCATGGATGGTCAGATGAATGTGAAGGTTAGGAGAAAATTTTTCTCCTATAGGGATACCCATTTGGGTGGGTAACAAGCACCACATCACCATGTTAGTGTTCCACATCACCAAACTCGCCACACCAACATGTCGCATCCCACACCTTATTGGGAATCATTAGTATCGAGAGGAAATCCAAATAGTTAGGTCTCAATATCTTGATACCTGACCTTTGAAATCTCAATATCCCAATAGTTGATACTCCAGTCCAAGGTCTCGTCAACTGATGGCTCTTGAACCTTTCGTTAATTAATAGAAATGTAGGTTTTGTTTTCATCAGGGACTTCGCTCAATAGTCTCTGTTATGTTATTTTGAAAGGAAAAATATGGAAAGCCAATACTTTATTTATGAGGGCCCAATAGCTCCTTTTAACTAAGCTCCTAGTCAAAACTCCCATCGATCATATAAATAGGGTCTAAGGCCAAGGAATCTCATCTCCCAAAATTCCTAACTCCTCCGGTATATCACTCTCAAAGGCTAAAGGGGTAAATCTTTGAATTTCCAAAACTCTCAATGTAAAGCCTAATAAATTGATGCTCGATACATGACAAACAATTAACAAGTATGTATCTTTGCTCTGATGGACATGTTGGGATCCATCAATATCGAGAATTTTGGGGTGATAGTTCTTTGAGGATTTTTTTGAAGGTCAATAGCACGATCTCTTAAAATTCCTTACTGCTAGATCTTGGCCACGATTATGGTTGGACCCTGTGACTAGGGGCTAGGGACATAGCCCCAATCCTTGAATTTCCAATATTTCCAAAACTAAAGAATTAATCTCTAAAGGCATAAAACTATTGATAAATCCTTTCAAATCCAATTATTGTAAAGGTTGGACTTTGACTCTGACAGGGAAAATTCTATGCTCAAAGACTTCTAAAGTTGTAGGGTCCTCATAAGGCCATAGTGATCAGAGTATTGAGGGTCCCCATTTTTTGTGCAGGATGATGGAGAGAATCAGCATGGCTCCAAAGAAATTATCAAGAGGGTTTATATAGTGCTTTCCTAGATGGCTTCAAAGGGGCCTCAAGATGTGTATTAATTTAATGGTTCTTAGGTGGGAAATACTATGGGAATCAATTCATGACTTGTTCACCTAGAGTGGAGTAGCCCCCCTGTTTATCTCTAGTTCAATAAAAAACAATGGACATCTCCAACCACGTATAGGGTCAACTCATTAATCCAAGGAGCTCATTTATTCAATTCTTTGTATGTACTTAACCTCATGAAAAAATATTTTATGATGTTTCAACACTCAAATCCTCCTATCTTTAAATTATAAACAATGTCAAGATTGTTCTATAATCAAGAAATTTTAAAAATGACATGTAATAATGTTTAATTGCATAAGATTTTATGTACTTACAATAAGAGAAGGGAGTTTTGAATTTAAGATTTACCTGCTAAAATATTTATAATGGTTTCAAAATGGAGTAGTAAATTAATTATGGTTGAGTTTGAGAAAATTCATTGTTAAGTGTGTTTTAATTATAATTATGTTTTAAGTTTTATGATATTAAAGTGAGTTGGTTTTTTTAATAGGTCTTGGTTATCATATGCAAATTATGGAGATGATGATTGACTTTGTGCAATTCATTTTGTTGGTTTTAAATTTTTTTGAGCATCATCTCATGCAATGAGTGTTAAGTGGACTATTCAAGCTCGTGATTAGTAACAAATGATACTCATGGTAGATGGGTCATATTGACTAACCTAAATTATTAAATATTCCATTTATTTGATCCCAAAAAATTTATGAATGCCTTGTTGAGTCAATGAAAGTGAATAGCTAATATAGGCCTCACCAAGATTCAACTCTACTAAGTTACATGTTAATGCATGTACTCAAACTTATAGATGTGCATCAGTGCATGCAACGATGGTTGGGGATAGCTTTTCCAAAGATATCCAAATTGAATGGTGCTAATGGTTCCCCTTAATGCTAAATCTTTATGCATCATTCTCATCATGAAAAAAGAATGGCAGTGGAAAGGGCATTCATAATATTTGACTACAAAGGGACCCCACACAATTTATTCTTATTAAGGCCACAATTGGTTTGAATTGATTTGTGTCAAATGATTTTTTAATACCTTTTATTAATAAATTACCATAAACCCTGTTTGGTCTTTACTTACTAAGGTAAGTTAAGCTCTTAATTCCTTTATCAACCCGGGAAAGTACACTTAGAGGTGCTCATCTAAAGTATATAGATCTAGAAGGATCTAAGGTTCTAATGACAACCTAGTGAAATGAAATTAACAGTGCTCTCTTACAAGAGGTCCTTCATTGTCTTTTCAATCACTCAAGCATCAATCTAGATGAAACAAATTTTATGCAATTCTGATTGCCTAGGTAACAAAACAGAGCATTAATGACTGGTTAAAAATCCTAGCATTCCCTTACAAGAATCTTGCTCAATAGAATCCTTTCCCAATCATAACAATCCAAAGTAATTTCAATAACTAACTAAATCAAACAGTGAATAAGATGAGTAATGTTGCAAACCAATAACAGTTGAATCTTTTTACAAGAATCACTTATCAAACTGAAAATTGAATTTAACAATTACAATCTGAATCACTTGGAAATCAAACCAGAACTATCTTCAAAGTCAAAGCCAATAAGAAAATATGGAAATTGTATGATAGCAAGCATATATATCAATTTTCAAGATCAGAATTGGTTGAATCCTTTTACAAGGTTCTTTTCACAACGAATGCAAGTCCTTTTCAATTGATAACTTTAATAACATAACCTTTCCTACAGCACATAAAATAACTTCTAACTTTCAAATCTGAATATGCAACTAGTAAGGAAACTTGAAAACAGAGTGTACCAGCGTAGTGATGAGGGCCCTTCAACACTTCACAAGCACACTGAAAAACGATTCAGGAGAGTATGACTATTGGATCTGGAAGCATAAACTTGATAATGAATTCTATATTAAATCTAGAGATTAAAAATGCACAAATTGTACTTTCGTATTTCACAATCTAGCTGAAAAAACATAGTCTTCTCCCATAGGTTATTTATCATGAATCCTATAACAAAAGAATCTATTCCTCCTCCATATTATCCTAACAGAATTCTATTAATTATATCCAAAAAGGTAGAAATTGAATCAGTTCATTTATTTATGCAAAAATTCTCAAAATAGAAATTATTTTCTTCACAAAATCTGGAAATCTTGCTGAAGTGGCTGGGTTTGACCAACGTTGACCGGACACTTATTTCCTTCAAAACTGAAAGTGGATAGGTAATCCACCATCCGTGTACATTTTACTTCATGCCCACAATCTTCAAATTCGCTCACCTGCTATGAAACATGTCAAACAATGGAGCATTTATAGGTAGTCACAACTTCTTGTAATTTTCTGAAAAATGTCATTTTTAACATAATAATTTCAAAATTTAATTTCAAGCTAAAAATAATGATAATGACATCATATCATTTAATTTCTAAGAATTATAGCTGGAATATGAAGGTGGTCAAAAATGATAATCAAAAAAGGATTTTAAGTGGAATGGACAGTCATAATTTGATACTAACAGACCCCAACTTAAGCGAATAAATCATCAAGAACATTTTTTTAAATTAGTTGGCAAACCCAGTCACACCTTCGAGACACATTTTTAATATATGCACCATAGAACATAACAGGTTGTGAGTTTGATACAATTCTAAATACCAAAGTAGTTGTTAAACACTAAAGTTTTGTAGTTAATGAGCAATGCAACATGAAAATAAATAAATCCTTGAATGAGGGAGCTAAATCTAACATCGAGACTCTTCCATATCTCCCCAAATAGGTGATTAATTATGTACAACCTCTTGACCTATGAGCATGTTTCCTTTATAAATCTAAGTTTGGCCAATCTAATTTAGGTGGCAACCCTTGGTATGTCGCTTATTATGCAAATATCTTCCAACCATGCACCCACACTTGAACCATGTAACCTCGTTAATTTTTTTACAAGTCATTTAAGATAATTTAATTCACTTATATTACTAAAATTTAAACATTTTTTTAAATTTTCCATTACGAATTTCAACTCATTATAAATGATAATCACAAAGTTTTAACAGGGAATATATCAATATATTCCCTAAAATAAAATCTCAGTAAGTGATGTACTCATTTGCAATATGAAATAATGTTAGCAGCGACAACATCCATATCACTGCGGCCACGACATGATTCATGCAATCAAAATTTCTCAGCTATAACATCGTTGCTTAAATTTAACTTTAACATAACCAGACATGCAAATCAAGTGCAAAGGAAACAAATTCAGATACACATTGAAAAATGGCAATCCAAAAGCAACAACTTCTCATCAAAAATCAAGGAAAATTAATACCCCGAAGGTTGGTGTGCCGAGTTCGATATCCCAGGGGTTCAACAAACTCCATCAGTTACAATGCAACAAATTCCTTTACGTACACTCCTCGTAGATTAAAACTTCAATGAAACGCTTACAGTTATCCATGAAATATCTCCATTGAGGAATGAGATACATGGTTTGGAATTTGATTCCCTGGCAAGGTTGCAACCAGTAAGTACGTATGGTTCTCTGGCCATATAGCCGCTAAATTTAGCTACAATTCCAAAAAAAGTGAAGGCAGTAATCATAGCAAGACTGAGTCAAACAAAAACAATAATGGCGGTAATAGAAATGCACATGGCTCTAATGAAATTATCAGGAGGGCTTATGCAATGTTTTCCAATTCATGATTTCACCTAGAGTGGAGTAGATCCTCTGTTTATCTTTAGTTCAATAAAAAACAATGGGAATATCCAACCACGTATAGGGTCAACTCATTAACCCAAAGAGCTCATCTATTCAATACTTTGTACGTACTTAATCTCATGAAAAAATATTTTATGATGTTTCAACACTCAAGTCCTCCTATCTTTAAATGATAAACTGTGACAAGGTTGTTATATCCAGGGAATTTTTAAAATAACATGTTATAATGTTCCATTGCATCAGCTTTTATGTACTTAAAATAAGAGAAGTGAGTTCAATTGAAGATTTACCTACTAAAATATTTATAATGGTTAGAAAATGTAGTAAATTAATTATGGTTTTGTGAAAATTTATTGTGAAGTGTGTTTTAATTATAATTATGTTTTAAGTATTATTATATTAAAATGAGTTGGGAATTTTTTAACAAGATTTGGTTATCATATGTAAATTATGAAGATGATGATTGACTTTGTGTAATTCGTTTTTTTGGTTTCAATTGTTTTTAGCATCATTTCATCCAATGAGTGTTAAGTGGATTATTAAAGCTTGTGATTAGTAACAAATGATGTTCATGGTAAATGGGTCATATTGAGTAACCTAAATTATTAAATATTCCATGTAGTTGATCCCAAAAAAATTACCAATGCCTTGTTGAGCCAATAAAAGTGAAAAGATAATATAGACCTCACCAAGGTTCAACTCTAATAAACGACATGCTAGTGCATGTGCTCACACGTATAGATGTGCACCAGTGCATGTGATGGTGGTTAGGGATAGGTTTGAATCTTGCGTGACTTTGGTGGAATAGATTACCCACTTCATAGTTTCTTTTCCAAAGATATCCAAATTAAATGGTGTTCATGGTTTCCCTTAATGCTAAATCTTTATGCACCATTATCATCATGAAAAAAGAAGGGAAGTGGAAAGGGTATTAATAATGTTTGACTAAAAAGGCCCCCCACACAATTTATTCTTGTTAAGGTCATATTTGGTTTGAATTAAGTTGTGTCAAAGGAGTTTTTAACACATTTTATTAGCAAATGACCATCAACCCCAGTTGTGGTAGAAAAATCATCAAGAACATTTTTTAAAATTAGTTGACAAACCAAGTCACACCCTCAAGACACATTTTTTATATATGTACCATAGAACACGACAAGTTGTGAGCTTGATACAATGCTAGATACCAAAGTAGTTGCTAAACACTAAAGCTTTGTAGTTAATGAGCAACGCAACATGAAAATAAATAAATCCTTGAATGAGGGAGCTAAATCTAACATGGAGACTCTTCTATATGTCCCCAAATAATTGATTAATTATCTACAACCTCTTGAACTATGGGCATATGTCCTTTATAAATCTAAATTCACTTATTATGCAAAGGTTTTCCAACCATTGAACCCACACTTGAACCATGTACCTTAGCCACTTTGTTCATAAATCACTTGAGATCATTTAATTAACTTATATTACTAGAATTTAAACATTTTTTAAAATTTTATAGTAGGACTTTCAGCTCAATTTAAATGACAATAAGAAGTTTCGACAGGGAATAAATCAATATATTCCTTAGAAAAAAAACTTAGTAAATGACGTACTTATTTGCAATATGATATATTTTTAGAAGTTATAGCATCTATATCATTGTGGCTACGACATTAAATCATGCAATCAAAATTTCTCATCCAGAACATCGTTGCTTAAATTTAATTTTAACATAACTAGACATGGAAATCTAATGCAATGGCAGCGACTTAGATAAAAATTAAAAAATCACAATCCAAAACTAGCAATTTATCATCAAAAATTGAGGCAAATGAATACCTTCGAGGCCAATGTGTTGAGTTCAATACCCCAAGGGTTTCAAGGAATCCTTCAGCTACATTGCATCGAACGCCCTTGCGCACAGTCCTTGTAGATGAAACCTTCAACGAAATAGATCATGGTAGATGGGTCATATTAGGTAACCTAAAGTATTAAATATTAGATGTAGTTGGTCCCAAAAAAATCTACCAATACCTTGTCAAGTTAGTAAAATTGAATATCTAATATAGGCCTTACCAAGGTTCAACTCTAATAAGAGACATGCCAATGCATGTGCTCACACATATAGATGTGCACCAATGCATGCAATGGTGGTTGGGGATAAGTGTGGATCTTGTGTTATTTTGGTGGAATAGATTACCCACCTCAAAGTTGTTTTACCAAAGGTAACCAAATTGAATGGTGCTAATGGTTCCCCTTAATGCTAAATATTTATGCATCATTCTCATCATGACAAAAGAAGGCCAGTGGAAAAGGTATTCATAGTGTTTGACTACAAAGACTCCCCACATAATTAATTGTTGTTAAGGCCGCATCTGGTTTGAATTAAGTTGTGTCAAAGAAGTTTTTAATACCTTTTACTAGCAAATGACCATCAACCCCAATTTAGGCAGAAAAATCATCAAGAACATACTTTTAAATTAGTTGAAAAACCAGATCACACCTTTGAGACACATTTATAATGTATGCACGATAGAACACGACAAGCTATGAGCTTGATACAATGCTAGAGACTGAAGTAGTGTCTGGACACTAAATTTCTACAGTTAATGAGCAACGCAACCTGAAAATAAATGAATCCTTGAATGAGGGAGCTAAATCAAACATGGAGACTCTTCCATATCTTCCCAAATAGATATTAATTATCTACAACCTCTTGACCTATGGGCACACATCCTTTATAAATATAAATTTGGCCAATCGAATTTAGGTGGAAACCCTTGGTATGTCACTTATTATGCAAAGATTTTCCAACCATTGAACCCACACTTGAACCATGTACTCCGGCTACTTTGTTCATAAATCACTTGAGATAATTTAATTCACTTATATTACTAGAATTTAAATATTTTTTAAAATTTTACAATAGGAATTGCACCTCAATCTAAATGATAATCACAAGTTTTGACAAGGAATAAATCAATATATTCTCTAAAAAAATCTCAGTAGATGATGTACTCATTTGCAATATGAAATACTATTAGCAACTACATCATCCATATCATTGTGGCTACTACATTAAATCATGCAATCAAAATTTCTAATCGAGAGCACCATTTCTTAACTTTAAGTTGAACAAAACCATACATGTAAATCCAGTGCAAGGAAACAAATTCAAATGAAAATTGACAAATCGCAATCTAAAACCAACAATTTCTCATAAAAACCGAGGCAAATGAATACCTATGAGGTTGGTGTGTCGAGTTTGATACCTTGATGGTTTCACAAAATCCTTCAGCTACAATGCATCGAATGCCCATGCACACACTCCTCATATATTAAACCTTCAATGAAAAGCTTACAACTATCCCTGAAATCTCTCCATTTAGGAATGAGAAATGAGGTTTGGAGTTTGATTCCTTGGCAAGGTAGGAACTAGTAGAAAGATATAATGCTTTGGCCATATAGCCGCTAAATTTAGCTACAATTCCGCAAAAGTTTGAAAGTAGTAATCATAGCAAGACAGAGCCGAATAGCAGAAATGATACAGGACTAGAGATGTGCATGACTCCAACGAAATTATTAGGAGGGTTTATGTAATGTTTTCGTTAAAGGATCCACATGGCCCCAAGAAATGTATTAATTTAATGGTTGTTAGGAGGCAACAACCATGGGAACCAATTCATGACTTCTTCGCATATAGTGGAGTAGCTTTGTTGTTTATCTCTAGTTCAATATAAAACAGTGGGCATCTCCAACCATGTATAGGTCAACTCATTAATCAAATTAGCTCACCGATTCAATACTTTATATGTACTTAATCTCATGAAAAATATTTTATGATGTTTTTACATTCAAGTCCTCCTATCTTTAAATGATAAATAGTGTCAAGGTTGTTCTATTTACGGAATTTTAAAAATGACATGTTATAGTGTTTAATTGCATAAGCATTATGTACTTAAAATAAGAGAAGCTAGTATTGAATTGAAGATTTACCTGCTAAAATATTTAAAATGGTTCGGAAATGGAGTAGTAAATTAATTGTGGTTGAGTTTGTGAAAAATTAAGAGTGTTTTAATTAAATTATTTTTGAGTATTATTATATTAAGTTGAGTTGGTTTTTTTAATAAGTCTTGGTCAGCATATCTAAATATTGGAGATGATGATTGAATTTGTGCAATTGATTTTTTTGGTTTCAATTTTTTTTAGCACCATCTCATGCAATGAGTGTTAAGTAGACTGTTAAAGTTCATGATTAGTAACAAATGATACTCATGGTAGGTGGGTCATATTGAGTAAACTAAAGTGTTAAATATTACATGTAGTTGGTCCCAAAAAAAATTACCAATTCCTTGTCGAGTTAGTGAAAGTGAATAGCTAATATAGGCCTCACCAAGGTTCAGCTCTACAAGCGACATGCTAATGCATGTGCTCACACTTATAGATGTGCACCAGTGCATGCAATGGTGATTGGTGACAATTGTGAATCTTGTGTGACTTTGGTGGAATAGATTACCCACCTTGCATTTTATTTGCCAAGGATATCCAAATTGAATGGCATTAATGGTTCCCCTTAAATCATCATTCTCATTTTGACAAAAGAAGGGAAGTGGAAACGGTATTCATAATGTTTTACTACAAAGGTCCCTACACCCCGCCCCCACAGTTTATTCTTGTTAAGGCCACATTTGGTTTGAATTAAGTTGTGTCAAAGGAGTTTTCAATACATTTTATTAGCAAATGACCAACAACCCAAACTTAGGCAAAAAAATCATGAAGAACATTTTTGTAAATTAGTTGACAAACCAGGTCACACCCTCAAGACACATTTATAATATATGCACCATAGAACACGACAAGTTGTGAGATTGATACAAATTTAAAGACCAAATTATTGACTCAACACTAAAGTTATGTGGTTAATGAGCAATGAAACATGCAGATAAATGAATCCTTGAATGAGGGACCTAAACCTAAGATGGAGACTCTTCCATATCTCCCCAAATAGGTGATTAATTATCTACAACCTCTTGAACTATGGGCACATGTCCTTTATAAATCTAAATTTGAAAAATCTAATTTAGGTGGCAACACTTGGTATGTCAGTGATTGTGCAAAGAGTTTCCAACCATTGCACCCACACTTGAATCATGTACCTTCGCTACTTTGTGAATAAATCACTTGGGATAATTTAATTCAATATATTCCATAAAACAAAATCTCAGTAAATGATGTACTCGTTTGCAATATGAAATATTGTTAGCAGCTACACCATCCAAATCACTGTGGCTACGATATTAAGTCATGCAATCAAAATTTTCCAACCATTGCACCCACACTTGAACCATGTACCTTCGCTACTTTGTTAATAAATCAATTGGGATAATTTAATTCAATATATTCCATAAAACAAAATCTCAGTAAATGATGCACTCGTTTGCAATATGAAATATTGTTAGCATCTACACCATTCAAATCACTGTGGCTATGATATTAAGTCATGCAATCAAAATTTATCATCCAAAACATTGTTTCTTAAATTTAACTTTAGGTTAACCATGTATACAAATCCAGTGCAAAGGCAACAACTTCAGATAAAAATTGAAAAATCAAAATCGAAAAGAAGCAATTTCTGATCGAAAATCGAGGCAAATGAATACCTATGGGTCCCGTGAGCCAAGTTCGATATGCCAAGGGTTTCATGAAATCCTTCAACTATAGTGCATCAAATTCCCTTGTGCACACTCCTCGTAGATGAACCCTTCAACAAAACGCTTACAACTATCCTCAAAATCTCTCCGTTGAAGAATGAGATACGAGGTTTGGAGTTCAATTCCTTAGAAAGGCAGGAGCTAGCAAAAAGGTATAATGATCTGGCCATATAGACGTTAAATTTGGCTACAATTCCCCAAAAATTTGAAGGTAGTAATCATAGAAATGCAGTAACCATGATGGATTTTTAATTAACTATCAATTCTAAGTGCCAATTTTATTTGGTAAATATCCTAACTTCATTCATTTATTCCCCCATTACTCAAAATTGTCACAACCGCAATAAAATCGTGATCCCACCATCACTTCCGCCTCACATGTTAAATCCCTTTCACCTTACCTTTCATCCCGCATGCTCCCCTAGATCCGATGGCCCACATCCCTCCTCGGCCCTCATTTGTCGTTCGAACGTTATCGGCGGGGGGGTCCGAAATGGGCAGTTTCCAAAACTACCTTCTTAAACCACCTTTTCCTCATTTTAGTCTTTCGGGACTTAAAATCTCGAAACAACTTACTGCCTCAAGTTGCTCCTGAACGTTGTTTACGTGTGACCATTTACCACCACAACAAGAGATTGGTATCTTTACCAAAACTACATAGAAATCAGGGTTTATGGTTGTGAGCTTCGACCCTACAAACTTCCCAAGTACCTCCCTATCAAAATCGTTGCACTGGAATATATTGGGCAGAGGTTAAATGCAGATGAAGTACACTTTGTGGTTGCAAAGAAGAAATCACAATTCAATCTAAACGCTCAAGTCGGTCCATTCATTTGCAACGCTAGAGCAACAGGAGAAGAGGCAGACAGGTTATTAAAGGAGATGAAGTTTGGTTTCAATTTCACTTGGTCTTATGACCCAATGGGAGTGATTTTTGAACTCAGGGTGGAAAACAAGTTTACTGCATATCACCACACAGCCAAGCATGAAATAGAATAATATAAAAATCAATTGGAATCGACAGAGAACACCCTCCAAGAAGTTGAAGAGCATGCAGTTTCTACTTCAAATGTACAAACTCCACTTGCATAAGAAAAGACAGCTAAAAGAGCCAGGGAATAACATTCATCCCCTACAACTGAAGCATCAAGCCAGGGCTTTAGGATTGTTCATTGGAAAAAGAGACCTAGGATCTTTTTTATTGTTGAAGCAACACATGAGTCTCAAAGAACAACATTTGATGGACTTGGAGAGACTGTGCTTTATACAGAGTCTGGTGGATAGTCTACCCAGTCCCCAACTCATTCCACTACTTCTCATGAACAACAGGTAATTCAGACCAGTGGAAGAATTTAGAAGGACAAGGACAAGGACATCTTTCATCTTTTCAGTGAGATTAAAAAGAAAAATGAAGAATTGAAGTTGAACACCTATACACAATTCTAGAAGCATTTTTCCAGCTCTCAAGCCAGACTTCTTTTAGTCTTTGACTCTGAGAAGGGAAAGATGCAGATGGCTTTCTTGCAAGCCCAAATTCCACAGCCTAAGGCTTCTACACATTGTCATAAGCAGACCTATTTGAATTTAATGTAAAGGATGTGCATCCAATTGATCAAATTGAGATGCATAAACAAACTGGTTAGATGATTTCTTCCACTTTGACTAACACTGCCATGAGTTTGTCAAAGTTACAAGTTACCTTAGCAAACACACACAGTCATGGCTCAAGTTGGAGAACGTCTCCTCATTGGCAAAGGACACAAAGATCAAATCTTTAGAAGATCTGGTGCTGAAGCTGGGATATTATCCCTCCAACATAAATGTTGCAGAAGAACTAATTAAGAAGAAAAATTTTGAAGTTGCAGCATTAAGGAAGTAGCTCAAGTTTCCAACTTCTGAGGACCCGATGGCTAAATAGAGTGAAGAAACTAAAACTCAGAAGTCTGACATGATGAAGCTCATCATGGAACAAAATCTGCAAATAAAATAGATGGAAGAGCAGATGGAGAAACTGGTCAAGGAGAAAGAGGAAGCTGTCAAAAGAGCTCAAACTCCAATGGATGTAGTACCCCTTGCAGCAATCCATGTAACTAGGGTTTCTACTTCAGCCACAACATCAACTACAGGTACAACAAAAGGAGTTGAACAGCTTGTTGAAGCTGTTCAGAACCTGTCTATTCAGACAGGAGAAATCAAGAAGTTGCAGAATGAACTCAAGGAGTTACAGCATATGAAAGCAGTTGCAGACACTTCACATGCAACTGAGTTGCAGAGAGAAAAAGGTCAGATTGAAGCATTGCAGAGGGAACTCAAAGAATCTTACCTTGGAAATAAATTGGGTTTGACAAGGGAAATTTTGTGGGAAGAAATTACTGGCCCTATATCAATATAGTATTTGATCAAAAAGACCTCTTGGAGAAAGCTCAACAAGTTGTTGAAACTATTTCCAAAGAGCTTGAGGATATGCTAGAAATTGCTTCTGATATAATCAAGTTCCTCAATTCTAAAGACAGCTATGAGCTTGAAGAATTAGGGATAAATGACAGGACAACAACTATACTGGAAGTAAAGAAGATCATTACCAAGAAGAACCTCATCCTTTAGTTGGAAGAAAAGTGCAACAATGTGAATACAATAGTTCAGCGATTTTTCAGCAGGTTAGAACCCTTGACCAGCAAGGGTTTGCCCTTTATGCTTGTGATAAACGACAAATTAATGCCTATTGAGGATTATGTTTGAAAGCTTACAGAGGTAGGCACCAATGCAACTTCAGTTTCAAACATAAGAGGTGCAGCAACACCAAGAGTGGTGCTAAAAATGCACTCAGGGACACTTTCATCATTTTAGATGAAATTAGGCATATATTCCCGGTAAAACCCACTTTTACAAAATATATAGAGATGGATGAAATTTACAGAAGGGTAACCAAGATATCTATCCCAGATAAGAAACGTTGGGAAGAATCAACTGGTGTACTTGACTAGAGGGTGGTCAAACAGCATTCAGCCTTTACAGGAACAGTCATCACAAGTTCAACAGTTCTCAATTTTTTTAGCAACAGTCATCAAACAGCGAGCACCAAAATAGTGCCAGATCGGCTAGCAATTTATATTCCTAATTTTGTAATTATCTATTTTTGTAAAATAGTTTAAGATATTTTCTCAATTCTCAGATTGTATAAATAACTCTCTTTCACGAGTTATTAAGGGTTGCACCCTTGAAGAAGCATTTCCAAACATTAAATGTACTTGAATTTTTTGAATCATTAATACAAAAGCAAATGGATTCTGAATTTTGAATTCTGATTCATACAGTTTTGTTTTTCTGTAAGTTTTTTCCAGTTTTATTTCACAATGTTTTCTTCATGTTCTTATGTTTTACAAAGATAACCAAGTAGGAGTAATTGTGTTTCAATTATTCTTATAAGCTTCTGAAGTGATCATCTATAAAGAGAATGAATTATATAAACTGTTTGTTTTATTAATTCCCTCTAAATCATAATATCATCGGCATTTGTTGTAATCTTAAGCTATATCACTGTGTGAATTTTAATAGCAGCCCTCTATTTAAATATTAATACTATTCAAAAGGTTAGGCATCACTGTTTTAAATTTGTTTCATACATTGGTCCTCCAAATTAAAACAAAACCCCAAAAACAATTATCTTAGATGCCCTGGCATGATAGCTAACCATTATCATCTTAGAGATACAACATCAATCTGGCGTCGTTGCCGGGGATTCGAATTTCATTAATTTTTCCTGGGTCAACGATATTATTCCTATTCCTTTAAGGTGATTAAAGGTCTAGATAGGTCAAAATCCTTCACCTGGCGACTCCACTGTATCAAACTGGCACCTTCTAAGCACACTAGATCCCATTCTGAATCTGACACAGTTAGTCCTCTGTCAGATCCAGAAAAACTTGTGAGAAAGGCCAGTTCTAGAAGAAGACATAAACCATCTTCTTCTACTTTAGCCTTGCAGTCTGAAGATATATTACAATTTGATCCCTATAGTAACATTCCATCCAATCCAGAGTACACTCACCTATCACCTAGGGTTGTTGAACTCTTGGATAGAGGAGTTGATTTCAAATCAGCTTTCCTTATTCATTCACTTGAATCTCATCCAGAACCCCCACTTCCACCGAGATCACCTAAATCTGAGTCTGACCTAGGTTTTCATCTACCTGAATACAAACCTATGGACTTTATATCCCCCACCACTTATTCATTACATTCCACCTCTAAACCACCAGAATCTTCTACTTCTAAACAACCTAAAGGGATCTTTGCTATATATTCAAATCCACTCTTTGAAACTAAAGAGGATATTCATTCTCAGGTCCACAAGTTGGTTATTAAAACTCCTTTAAAATCATTCAGGAAGTCTCCACCTTCTTTATCTCCTCCTTATTCACCCCCACATAGTAATTCTCCCCCTCTTTCACCATCTCCCTCTTCCTTATCGTCATCTTCACAAACATCTCATTCATCATCCTCTACTATGGAATTTCAACCCATTGTACAGGCAAGATATGCAACTTTAGTTTTACCTCCAGTCCTTGATGCTTTCCCTAATGGATATTCAAAGCACCTTCCTAGATATAATGGTGAAACTGGTTCCTCAGCTAAGGATCACCTTCAAGTCTTTCTAGACTATGCAGATAACATGAAAATAGAACAAGAAAATGTTTACATGAGGTTTTTTGTTCAGTCTCTTGAGGGAAATGCAAGTACTTGGTTTAGGCAGTTACCTGCAAATTCCATTAGAAACTGGGAAGAATTAACAAATATATTCAAAAATCAATGGGGGGTGAAGAAAGATGCTCTTTACTTTTTGACTGAGTTTGAAGAACTTAAAAGAAACTTTGGTGAACCTGTCTCTAATTTTATCAAAAGGTTTAACAAAATTTATCATAAGATGCCCCCTGATTTCAAACCACTTGTAGCAGCAACTAAATCTAGGTTTTCAAAAGCTTTTGAATATGACCTTGCTGTGATGTTAAGAGAAAGAACTTCAAGGACTCTTGAAGACATGCAAACTAATTCGATAGAAGTGGAAGCAAATAGGTCTGCCTCGGCCATTTTAAAAGCTAAAGAGGAAAAAGCCCAAAGAAAACTTAAATCAAATCAAGAGGTCTCAACTTCCTCTAAGACTAAAACTGAAGACTCTAAAATAGACGAAATAACTTCACTTCTTAGAAATCTGTCCAATAGAATTTCCAAGATTGAGACTCAACCTAGAACAGTTCAACAAACGCTCACTCGACCCCAAAATCAAAATCAAGGTCAATACAAAATAAATCCACCATTACAAATTCTTCAAAGGCCTAATAATGATCAACAGGTTCCAACTCCTTTACTGATAGATGATCAACAACCTGATGACAATACTATGATTATAATTGAAGATATTAATAATATGGATGCCTATTTTGGTCAGACTATTATTATTCTTCTCTCACAACAAAAGCAAGTTCAACAAGATCAAGACTCCTCATAGGCTTCCAAATACCATGCCTTTTCTGAATTCCTAATTGCAGAACTAAACAAGAGATATGATCTTAGGCCTAGACTTGGTCCTAGAAGACCCCCTAAGGAACCTCCAACAATTGAACCTCGAACCAAAGTTGTTGAAACTCAAACAACTATTATTTGACCATTAAATCAGTCAACTGATACTACTCAAATTGAAAAAATTGTTTTAACTGCATTTAATGTTGAAAAGGAGTTAGAAAGAGTTAAAATCCCAATACCACTTTTAGAACTTTCCAAAAACCCTGGATATAAAAATCAAGTCTCCAAATGGATACAAAACACCTCGGTTGATGCTGAAAGTGATATCATTAGTCTTCAAGATGAAAAACCAACAGTTGTTTTTGGTCCTAGCTCAGATATGGTAGATGAAATAGTACCCCCTTTCTATGTGACTCTTAAAACAAATGATTCTATGTTATACAATTGTATGCTTGATTCTAGAGCATCACATAATCTTATGCCAAAAACTATCATGGATCATTTAAATCTTGACATAAGTAGATCCTATCATGATTTGTACACCTTTGATTCCAAAAGGGTGCCTTGTCTAGGATTGATTAAGGATTTACTAATCACTCTTGCCCAAATCCTAGTAAAGAGTGTAGTGTTAGATATAGTTGTCACAGGTATCCCTCCCAAATTTGGAATGCTCCTTTCAAGGTCTTGCTGTGCCAAATTAGGGGGAACTCGTCAGATGGACATGTCATATGCCACCATTCCAGTTTATGGGGGAGAAAAACTAAGGCTATATAGAGAGGTCAGATTTGTGCGCACTATTTGAAAAACAGATCAACCAAGAAACCATCCCATATATGCAATTGATCAATATTTTCGTTGTTTCCAACTTTATTCAAACCAAACGCATGAAACTCAAGCAAAAATTGAAGATGTAATTGAAAGACGTACCAAATTAGACTGATGTCTGGAAGCTATTCTTTTATGGTTCTTGTACAAAGGATGGAGCACGAGCTAGGGTAGTATTAATCTCACCGGAAAAAAGAAAACATTACACAATCATGCAAACTTGATTTTGAAGTTACAAATAATGTAACTAAATATGAAGCTTTCCTTTTAGGACTGCAATTAGCCAAGAGCTTAAAAGTACAAAACCTAAGTGTTTTTACTGAATCAAAGCTCATTGCTAAACAAGTTAGAAATCTTTTCCAAACAAAACATCCTAGGCTTAGATCCTATCGAAATGAGGTTTGGGATTCAGTTGAAAATTTCTTCAATGCTTTTAATTTGAATTATATCCCAAGGGATCAAAATATTCATGTAGATTCCCTAGCTGTTTCTGCTAGTTCGTTTTGAAATCCCTAATCAAACTAATGTGCTCTATCAAATACAAGTCAAATACATGCCATCCATCTCAGATAACCTAAAATACTAGCAGATATTTGAAGATGATGAACAGTTAAAATCTTTTCTGCGGGTTATAGATGAATTTTCAGTTCTACAAATTGATGAAAGTACAACAAAAACAATTGAGAATTCAAATGAAAATGATAATTCAGATTTCAGCTCAAAAATTGATAATCATGATATCATTCAGCTGTCTAAAAATTTTATTCCTAAAGGTCTCATTCCTTTAAAGAAGTTGGTTGATCAAAATGATGTCCTTAGAAACCCACAGTCAATCTCTCCACAAGATGACATAGAGGAGGTAAACATTGGAACAAATGATGACATTAGGAGCCTCAAAATCTGTGCATCCTTAGATCCTGGAATTAAAGCTCAATACCTTAATTTATTTGAAAAATACAAGGATGTTTTTGCATGGAACTATGCTGATCTGAAAACTTATGATACATCACTCATATAGCATAAGATTCATTTAAAACCAAAAGCAAAACCTTGTCAACAGAAACTTAGAAGGATTAATCCAGCACTTCTACCAACTATAGAAAAGGAAATTAAAAAAATGCTAGATGCCCAAATTATTCTCCCTCTTAGATACTCTAATTGGGTTGCTAATTTAGTTCATGTTAGAAAGAAGAATGGGGAAATCAGACTTTATGCGGACTTTAAGAATTTGAATAAAGCATCATTAAAGGATAATTACCCTTTACCCAAAATGGATCAGTTACTTCAGATGGTTTCAGAAGCACAAAGATTTTCCATGCTTGATGGTTTTTTAGGTTACAATCATATAAATGTTGATCCGGCAGATAGAGAGAAGACAACTTTTAATACGCCATGGGGTACATTTATGTACTCTGGAATGCCCTTTGGCTTGTCCAATGCTGGAGCAACTTTTCAAAGAGCTATGGACATAGATTTTGTAGGATAGGTAAACAAATTTGTAGTCAGTTATCTTGATGACATAACTTTTTTTTCTAATTCTGATCAGAAACATCTAAAGCACTTGATGAAGGTTTTTGACAGGTGTAGGAAATTTGGAATATCCCTCAATCCTAAAATGTCTCTTTTTGTTATCAAAGAAGGAAAATTGTTGGGCCATATAATCTCAAAGGAAGGAGTAGTGATCGATCCCAAACGTATATCTGTTATTAAAACATTGTCATTACCTAGAAATAAGAAGGAGATTCAAGCTTTTGTAGGCAAGATTAATTTTTTAAGGAGATTTATCTTGAATTATGTTGAAATTGTAAAAGACATAACTGATATGCTCCGAAAGGATCATGAAGTTAAATGGACTGCCTCTTCCAGGTATGCATTTGATCGAATAAAGAAGGTTATCTCTGAAGCTCCAACCTTGGCTAGCCCTGACTATACCAAACCATTCAATATCTTTTCCTTTGCCTCTGAAACAACCCTTGCTATTGTTTTCTTACAAAAGAATTAAGATTCTCATTATCAACCTATAGCCTTTTTCAGTAAGGTTATGAGAGATGTCGAGCTTAAGTATGACATAATTGAGAAGAAATCCTACGCCCTTATACAAGCCCTGAAATCATTCAGGATGTATGTCCTACATTCACCTATTACTGCTTATGTTCCTAACAGTGTTGTGAAAATTGTTTTAACCCAACCAGACACTGATGGGAAGAGAAGTAGATGGATCACTCAAATACTGGAGTTTGATCTAACTATCAGAACTACAAAGCTAGTAAAGGGTCAAAAATTAGCTAAGCTTCTAGCTAAATCAAATTGTAAAGTGCTTGGCATCAACTTTGTTTTGGAAATACAAGGGGAGAATCCACAAGAACCTCCTCAAAGTTCAAAAAGGGAGAATCCACAAGAACCTTCTGTTCATGTAGAAGGGGAGAATCCACAAGAACCTTCCCAAAATTTGAATGAAGAGAATACACAAGAACCTTTACCTTCAGATTAGGCCATCTCTCTACACATTGATGAGAAATTTCTTTCTTCAAATTGGTATCAAGATATTGTAAATTTATTGATCCATTTTGAATGTCCAACATCATTTTCCAAAATTCAATGTAAATCTCTCAAATTGAAGGCAGTGAAAAACTGTATCATAAATGCAAATCTTTACCGGAAGGACCCACTAAATATCTTGTTATTATGTTTAACGGAATTAGAGATTGAAGGAATCATTGATCAGTTTCACACAGGATTTTGTGGAGGACATTATGCTTGGAGAGCAACAACATATAAGATATTAAGGGCAGGATTTTATTGGCCAACATTATTCTTACAAGTAGGAGCAAAGGTCAGAACTTGTGTTCCATGTCAGATGTTTGCTGGTAAGAAAAAATTAGCAGCTCTTCCACTGATCCCAACGATAGTCTCAGCACCTTTTCTCCAATGAGGATTAGATTTTACTGGGGAGATTCATCCTACTTCAAGTAATCAACATAGATGGATTCTCACTGCAACATACTAGTTTACCAAATGGGTGGAAGCAATTCCAGTAAGAAATGCTACTGATTCAGTAGTAATCAAATTCATTGAAGAAAATATCTTATCTAGGTTTGGTTGCCCAACACAAATTGTTGCTAATAATGCAACAGCATTTTCCAATATTAAAATGATTGAGTTTTGCCAGAAATGTCAGATTATGTTACATCATTCAACTCCATATTACCCTCAAGTTAATAGTCTTTTAGAATCCTCAAATAAAAGTCCGGTAAAGGTGATCAAAAATACTTTAGTGTATCATAAAAAGAGCTGGGATTCTCATCTAATTTATGTAGTTTGGGCAAACAGGATTACTCCAAATAGGTCTACTGGAAAGTCTCCTTTTCAGCTAGTCTATGGGAAAGATGCAATCTTCCCTACCAACTTGGCCTTCCCTGTTTTAAAATTCCTACAGGATTCAACTGATGAACCTGATGATTTTTCAAGGAGAATACATCAGATTATTGAAATAAATGAAAACAGAGATGAAGTTCAATATAAATTTAAAAAAATCATAATAAGATGAAGACCATGTTTGACAAAAGAGCGAGGGAAAGGGACTTCAAGGAGGGTGATCTAGTTCTAAGATGGGATTCCAAAAGAGAAGATAAGGGAAAACATGGCAAGTTTGATAACCTATGGTTTGGACCTTTAACTATTGCTGAAGTAAAGGGAAACAACACTTTTGTGCTACAAAATCTTGAGGGACTATATTCCACTTATCATGTTAATGGAAGGTTTCTCAAACATTACATTCAGTACTGAGAAGTTGAAGTAGATTTCATTACTACCATTGTAAAAACTCTGGTTTATTTTACTTTTCAAATTGTAAGTGTGAGTTTTTACAACAAAGGCTCCATAGCCCAAGGAGAAGGCACATGTATCTCCAAGTTCTATGCATTCTACAGGAGAAAGTAGTCCCCAGTTGGAGCCGATGTTGTAACATTTTTTGGTTTTGGTAAGTTAGTATCAATTAGTCAAAAAATGAAAATATATTTCAAAAAATGTTATGTTAGGATATGGAAAAAAAGAATATTAAATAAAAAATGTTAGGGATATTGGATGAATAAGTCCATATCAAATAAAATGATAGAATAGATGGCCTAAAAAATGGAGGCAAAAATAAAATGTTAGGTTAGAAAAACAAAAGAAAAAAAATAATAAACTCTGAAAGTGTTGCAAATCCAAATGCCACTACTCTTAGTATAGTTTAGTTTTGCAAATAAAATTATGTGTAGATTGTTTAAATGCCACACTAGTTCATATAATCCAATTGTACAGTTTAATCATAATTGGATTTTATTTGAATTATTTGTCAATAGGTAGCAAATAAAATTGGCTGAATAGTTTAATCTGAGCCAATGGAGGAAATAAGGGATAGAGGTAGTTTAGTCATTAAAAGGGGATATTAAGTTGCTAGCCTAAATGCACTCGGATGAATAAACGAAAATGTTAGGAGTGTAAAGGGTAGGTAGATATATGAGAAATAATTGGAGCATGAAAGGATTTTATCCTAATTTATAACATTGGATAATGCGTGCATACGATGATGGATTTTAAATTAACTATCAATTCTAAGTGCCAATGTTATTTGGTAAATATCCTAACTTCATTCATTTATTCCCCCATTACTCAAAATTGTCACATCCGCCATAAAATCGCGACCCCACCATCACTTCTGCCTCACATGTTAAATCCCTTTCACCTTACCTTTCATTCCGCATGCTCCCTCTAGATCTAATGGCCCACATCCCTCCTCAGCCCTCATTTATTGTCCGAACTTTATCGGCAGGGGGGTCCGAAATGGGAAGTTTTTGAAATTGCCTTCTTAAACCACATTTTCCTCATTTTAGTCTTTCGAGACTTAAAATCCCGAAACAATTTATTGCCTCAATTTTCTCCCGAACTTGGTTTACGTTTGACTGTTTATTGCCGCTCCATGTCAATGTCCATGTCCACTCCATGTCACTACTTCCATCCAATCAATTGTTGCCTATCCATTGTTTATTCAATTCATAAATCTCACAAATTTATGTCCCAAAGACCCGTTAATTAATCCCGTTGGATAATTAATGTAGATTTAATCGTTCATTCAACAGCTCCGCTCCAATTTTTCCATTAAAAGCCCTGTTCCTCCATGAAAATGGTTACACAATGCATTTCTATAACTAAATTGATCATTCAAGATTGCCTCCTTATAGCTCAACGACGGTTCAACAATTAAGCAATTATTTTGTCATGTTCAGAAGAAAGTCGACATCCAGGTCCACTTGTCTCTTTTTCAGTCATACTGTTTTTACTGTGATCACTCTGTTTCAGACCGATTTTTCCATTTCTATCATTTTCAGTCTGCAAATTCATTTGATAAAATGCCTCCTAAGGGAAAAGAAGTTGCACAAATCCCAAATCCTCTTGTACATCCATAGGTTGACTTCCATCATACCCCCTGGTTGACAGAGATTGTAAAATCATTGAGACTTCTTCTCAATTTGATCTATATGAAATTTATTGTTGGATGGAAGATCAATTAATTGATCAGACAGATGAAATAGGACTTTGGGACTCCCTCCTTCCCCACTACATTTTCCCTCAGATACACAGAGCACCTGAATTTGTCAAGAAATGCCATGAATCCTATGATCCCAGCCAAAGAGCAATCATTTCACCCATAGGAGAAATCTTCTATTTAATCAATGTTGAGTCCATTGAAAAGATGTTGCAGGCCCATACTATTACGCCAACCCATCCTTTTTCCCATGAAAGCCTAATAAAATCCTATTAGAAACTAGATTTTACTAAAAGATCCCAGACTCTTGAACTTTTCTTAGCTATTGATAGTCCTCTACCTAAAAGAAACCCTCCCTATGACTCATCCATGTTCCCTGATAGAACCAAGAAAATCACCACTATTTTGTCCTATCTACTTGGTTATAACTCTGATCAATATGTTAATGATGCCATCCTAGGTTTCTTGTCTATCTTTTCTGTTGATTCCAAACCCACTGTTATTTATAATTTCAACCAATTCCTAGTTGAAGCCATACATGAGCAATTTGTCCAGTTTAATATTGAAGAAGTATTCAAGTATGCTTCAGTACTTGTATACCTTTTTATATATTTTCAGGGAGACAAATTTCCATTTACCTTACAGAAGCTAGATGAGGAAGGAAACCAGCAATCAATGATATTTTGGACTACAATGGGAATGAAGGAGAAAGAAGAGTTTACCTATAAATAGTTCATAGAATTGTTTATTCATCCAGCTATCAGTCTTATGAGCAACACTCCAGTACCAAGAATCAGTGATGAGATTGTCAAAGTATTGCAGCTGGTCGACCAAGCCACAACAGGAGATTGGTATCTTTACCAAAACTACACAGAAATCAGGGTTTATGGTTGTGAGCTTCCACCCTACAAACTTCCCAAGTACCTCCCTATCAGAATCTTTGCACTGGAATATATTAGGCAGAGGTTAAATGCAGATGAAGTACACTTTGTGGCTGCAAAGAAGAAATCACAATTCAAATTGAAAGCTCAAGTTGGTCCATTCATCTGCAACACTAGAGCAGCAGGAGAAGAGGTAGACGGGGTATTAAAGGAGATGAAGTTTGGTTTTAGTTTCACTTGGTCTTATGACCCAATGGGAGTGATTCTAAGCTCAAGGTGGAAAACAAGTTTACTGCATATCACCACACAGCTAGGCCTGAAATAGAACAATACAAAAATCAGTTGAAATGGACAAAGAACACCCTCCAAGAAGCTGAAGAGCAGGCAATTTCTACTTCAAATGTACAAACTCCACTTGCACAGGAAAAGATAGCCTAAAGAGCCAGGGAAGAATAGTCATCCCCTACAACTGAAGCATCAAGCCAGGGATTTAGGATTGTGCATAGGAAAAAGAGACCTAGGATCTCTGTGATTGTCGAAGCAACATATGAGTCTCAAAAAACAACATTTGATGGACTTGGAGAGACTGTACTTTATACACAGTGTGGTGGACAGTCTACCCATTCCCCAACTCATTCCACTACTTCTCATGAACAGCAGGTAATTTAGACCAGTGGAAGCATTCAGAAGGACAAGGAGGAGGACATCTTTCATGTTTTCAATGAGATTAAAAAGAAAAATGAAGAATTGAAGTTGAACACCTATACCCAATTCTGGAAGCATTCTTCCAGCTCTCAAGCCAGACTTCTTTCAGTCTTTGACTCTGAGAAGGGAAAGATGCAGATGGCTTTCTTGCAAGCCCAAATTCCATAGCCTAGGATTGCTGCACATTATCAGAAGCAAACCTATTTTGAATTTAATGTAAAGGATGTGCATCCAATTGATCAAATTGAGATGCACAAACAAATTGGTCAGATGATTTCTTCCACTTTGACTAACACTGCCATGAGTTTGTCAAAGTTGCAGGTTACCTTAGCAAACACACAGTCACAGCTCAAGTTGGAGAAAGTCTCCTCATTGGCAAAGGACACAAAGATCAAATCTTTAGAAGATCTAGTGCTGAAGATGGGATATGATCCCTCCAACATAAATGTTGCAGAAGAACTAATTAAGAAGAAAAATGTTGAAGTTGCAACATTAAAGAAGCAACTCAAATTTCCAGCTTCTGAGGACCTAATGGCTAAAGAGATTGAAGAAACTGAAACTCAGAAGTCTGACATGATGAAGCTCATCATGGAACAAAATCTGCAAATAAAACAGATGGAAGAGTAGATGGATGAACTGGTCAAGGAGAAAAAGGAAGCTGTCAAAAGGGCTCAAACTCCAATGGATGTAGTACCCCTTGTATCAATCCCTATAACCAGGGTTTCTACTTTAGCCACAACATCAACTACGAGTACAACGGAAGGAGTTGAACAGCTTGTTGAAGTTGTTCAGAACCTGTCTATTCAGACAGGAGAAATCAAGAAGTTGCAGAATGAACTCAAGGAGTTACAGCATATGAAAGCAGTTGTAGACACTTCACATGCAGCTGAGTTGCAGAGAGCAAAAGGTCAGATTGAAGCATTGTAGAGGGAACTCACAGAATATTACCTTGGAAACAAATTGGGTTTGGAAAGGGAAATTTTGTGGGAAGAAATTGTGAATCAATTAAGGATATCTAGCCCTATGTCAAGATAGTATTTGATCAAAAATACCTCTTGGAGAAAGCTCGGCAAGTTGTTGAAACTATTTCCAAAGAGCTTGAGGATATGCCAAAAATTGCTTCTGATATAATCAAGTTCCTCAATTCTAAAGATAGCTATGAGCTTGAAGAATTAGGGATAAATGACAGGACAACAACTATACTAGAAGTAAAGAAGATCATTACCAAGAAGAACCTCATCCTTCAGTTGGAAGAAAAGTGCAGCAGTGTGAATACAATAGTTCAATGATTTTTCAGCAAGTTAGAACCCTTGACCAGCAAGGGTTTGCCCTCTATGCTTGTGATAAACGACAAATTAATGCCTATTGAGGATTATGTTCGAAAGCTTACAGAGGTAGGCACCAATGCAGCTTCAGTTTCAAACATAAGAGGTGTAGCAACACCAAGAGTGGTGCTAAATGCACTCAGGGACACCTTCTTCATTTTAAATGAAATTAGGCATATATTCCCAGTAAAACCCACTTTTACAAAATATACAAAGATGGATGAAATTTACAGAAGGGTAACCAAGATATCTATCCCAGATAAGAAACGTTGGGAAGAATTAACTGATTTACTTGACTAGAGGGTGATCAAACATCATTCAGCCTTTATAGGAACAATCATCACAAGTTCAACAGTTCTCAATTTTTTCAGCAACAGTCATCAAACAACTTAGCACCAAAATAGTGCCAAATCGGCTCGCAGTTTATATTCCTGATTTTGTAATTATCTATTTTTGTAAAATAGTTTAAGATATTTTCTCAGATTGTATAAATAACTCTCTTACACGAGTTATTAAGGGTTGCACCCTTGAAGAAGCATTTCTAAACATTGAATGTACTTGACTTTTCTGAATCATTAATACAAAAGAAAATGGATTCTGAATTATAATTCATACAATTTCGTTTCTCTGTAATTTTTTTCCAATTTTATTTCATAGTGTTTTCTTCATGTTCTTATGTTTTACAAAGGTATCCAGGTAGGAGTAATTGCGTTTCAATTATTCTTATAAGCTTCTAAAGTGATCATCTATAAAGAGAATGAATTATATAAACTGTTTGTTTTATTAATTCCCTCTAAATCATAGTATCATCAGCGTTTGTTGTAAGCTTAAACATATTTTGTTAAACCTTTTGAACATAGTTTAAAGGTTTTCTCACTTACGATTATTTAATTTTGAATTTGAAGACTGTGATAGTCATACCATCTCTCTATTTCTGCTCACCACCATGCAAGCTATATCACTGTGTGAATTTTAATTGCATCCCTTTGTTTAAATATTAATACTATTCAAAAGGTTAGGCATCATTGTTTTAAATATGTTTCATACATTGGTCCTCCAAATTAAAACAAAACCCCCAAAACAATTATTTTAGATGCCCTAGCATGATAGCTGGCCATTATCATCTCAAAAATACAACAATTATGTCACTTATTATGCAAATGTTTCCCAACCATTGCACCGACAGTTGAACCATGTAACCTGGCTACTTTGTTCATAAATCACTTGAGATAATTTAATTCACTTATATTACTAGAATTTAAACAATTTTTTAAATGTTACATTAGGAATTTCATCTCAGTGTAAACGATAATCACAAGTTTTGACAAGGAATAAATCAATATATTCCCGAAAAAAAAATCTCATTAAATGATGTACTCATTTGCAATATGAAATATTGTTAGTTGCTACAATGTCCACATTCAGTGTGACTACGACATTAAATGATGCAATCAAAATTTCTCATCCAAAATATCATTGCTTAAATTTAACTTTAACATAACCAGACAAGAAAATCTAATGCAAAGGCAACAACTTCGCATAAAAATTGAAAATTGCAATCTAAAACCAACAATTTCTCATCAAAAATCGATGCAAATGAATACCTGTGAGGCTGGTGTGCCAAGTTCGATACCCCACGGGTTTCATGAAATCCTTTAGCTACAACACATCGAATGCCCTTGTGCACACTCCTTGTAGATGAAACCTTCAATGAAATGCTTACTGATATCCCCAAAATATCTCCATTGAAGAACGAGATACAAGGTTCGGAGTTCGATTCCCTGGCAAGGCAAGAACCAATAGGAACATAGGATGCTTTTCCCATATAGCAGCTAAATTTAGCTACAATTCCCCAAAAATTTGAAGGCAGTAATCCTAGCAAGACGTATCTGAATAATAGAAAGAATGGCAAGAATATACGTTTGCATGGCTCCAATGCAATTAGCAAGAGGGTTTTATGTAATGTTTTCCTTGAAGGCTATGCAAGGACCCAAGAAGTGTATTAATTTAATGGTTTTTAGGTGGGAACAACTACGGGAATCAATTCAGGATTTCTTTTCCAATAGTGAGGTAGCTCTCCTGTTTATCTATAGTTCAATAAATAATAGTGGGCATCTCGAACCACGTATAGGGTCAACTCATTAATCCAAGGAGTTCATCTACTCAATACTTTGTACATACTTAATGTCCTGAAAAAATATTTTATGATGTTTCAACACTGAGGTTTATGTATTTTTTTCCTAGAAGGCTTTGCAAGGCCCCAGATGTGTATTCATTTAATGGTTGTTAGGTGGGAACTACTATGGGAATCAATTCATGACTTATTCACCTAGAGTTGAGTAGCTCCCTTATTTATCTCTAGTTCAATAAAAAGCAGTGGGCATCTCCAACCACAAATAGGGTCAACTCATTAATTCAAGGAGCTCATTTATTCAATACTTTGTACGTACTTAATCCCATGAAAAAATATTTTATGATGTTTCAACAATTGTGTCTTTCTATCTTTAAATGATAAAAGTGTCAAGGTTGTTCTATTCAGGGAATTTTAAAAATGACATGTTATATTGTTTAATTGCATAAGATTTTATGTACTTAAAATAAGAGAAGGAAATTTTGAGTTGAACATTTAGCTACTAAAATATTTATAATGGTTTGGAAATGTAGTAGTAAATTTTATTTTATTTTTAATTTTTATCTGCAAAAAAAAATTGGAACTTTATATTAAGATGTAAAAAGTTACATTTGTACATGCTTGTAGCATTCCACTTACCTATACATATAAAGGAAAAAACAAAAACCAAGTTGAAGAGCATAATAGGCAACCCTTTAATTAGAAAACTATACCATCCTCCCAAAGAAAACGAATAAAACCTTCAGGAATATACAGTCCAAAAAAGTCTGATTTTAAACATAATAAAAGTGCATGGTATTTTAGACAGCTACCGCCATATCAAATATTCAAAAAACAAATATATGTGATAAAAACAAGGTTAAACCAGTAAGCCATAGATCTCATACGTGCTAATATGTCTGGACAACCCCATCTATGAACTTGTTGATCTACCATACTCCATAATCTTGTTGTAAACCTTCTTTAGAAATGATGTCTGCATCTGCATTATGTTCCCTATAAATATGGCAGTAGGAGATAAAATCAAAAGATTGTTTAAGACGAAGGATCTCTTAAAGTATAGGATTCAAAATGTGGGAGTGACATCTTTGGACAACATTGAACCAATTAATGGCATTTAGTGAGTCTCCAAAAATTTGAAGAGAGGCATTCTTTTTTCCAAGGCCCAACATAATAGAAGTTTCAAAGAGAGAAGCTTGGTGAATTTTTTGTCCCTCTGCCCAAACCAAATTTGTATTTCAATACATGTTGATTGTTGAAATACAATATTAACCCTCCTCCACAAACTCCATTTTCATTTGACGCACCATCAAAGAATTACTGAGGAATTTGTGGATTGATTTCTTTCACTGAAGTAGGTTGAGGCACCTTGGATGTGTCTTGTGAACGCAAAAGAGCATATATGGTAGTGATTTCAGAAGTAATAAGGATTGGGGTTGTTGACGAATTGCGAAAACTATATTTATTCCTGACGAGCCATATACCCAAGCTAAATAATAGTGGGATGTTCCTTTGTTTTGCGTCTTTTTCCAAATCCCACCAACTTTTTCAGACCTCCCCAAAACCAATGCCTCCGCAAACCAATTCAAAACCTAGAAGCTATTTATGTTTTTTCCATTATGCTAATAGTAAAGGGACAAGAGATAAAATCATGTGATATTTATTCCTTTGCATTCTTGCACAATATACACCAGTCAGGACCCTCTTTATACATCTCTTGGAGGTTATCCCATGTTGGGATTTCGTTCCTGATAAGACACCAGAGGAACAATATGGATTTTATTGGACAGGCCAATTTCCATATCTTATTCCACCACCATGTAGGTTCAATGCCCATCCTGGTTTTGATCTAAAATTTGTAGCAAAATTTTGGAGTATAAAGACCACAAGGAAAATGGACCTAGTGGAGGGAGTCTTCTCTTTCACAAATTTTCATGTGCAATCTTTTAAGGGCTACAACATATTCTTGCCAGGAGTCTGCATACTCGTCATTTAAATGCAATTCTATTGCGTATTTCTAACCTTTTCTAATCAAATTTGTCATTAATGTCAATATGGCAGTGTTTCTGATAGAAAATTCTTGTGATCATAATGTTCCCCATGGAGGACCCAAGGACTGAATACAACATATGGATTAAATATATATATACAGATAGAATAGAAGTAGTAGACCCAAGGAGGAAAGCCAATAAGAAGAAGATCTGTGAAGTAACAGGAGCAAGAAGCCAAGGAGGAAAGCCATCAAATAGTAGCCATTAGAAATCACAAAGAAGCCACAGCAAAGCAAAGCCAAGAGTAAGAGTTTGTTACAATCTATTTTTATTGAAATATTGGATATGCTCAAGAGTAAGAGCCATATCAGAGATATCGCATGAAATATTAGCGAAATATCGAAACAGTTAACATATCGGAGGAGCTAACATATCGGAGGAGTATTGTGGAGTATCGAAGAAGTTGACATATCAGAGGAGTTAAGATATCGAAAGAGCTAAGGAAAATTTGAGTAATAAGCCGTGGAAACTCTTTAAAGTCCACAATGCATCGAAGAAAACATATCGGCAGCTTTATCGACGGTTCTATTATATGCCACTGCTCAAAACCCCTGATTGCGATATGTAACACGGACCCAATAGCCCCATTACAATACGTCTTAATATGACATCGCATCCACCACATCACAAGTCTCTTTAAAGCCTTGCCACATTGAAATCCGTCGATTGCAATATGTACTGCGGACCTGATCATTTTATGGTAACAACTCTATTGAAATATCACATCCACCTAATTGCAATATTTAAAGCCTTATCACGTCGAAACCCCGATTGTGATAGTATAGCGGACTTGCCACACCATTATAATACGTCCTAAAGAAATATCGCATCCGTTTCATATCGCAAGTCTTGAAGAGATGTCATGATGGAAAATCACCAATTGCGATAAAATTGTGGACCTGGCGGATTTATTAACAACTGTTTAATATCACATTGCATCTGCTCCGTTGGAAATAGGGGCATCGCCAATGTTATATTATGAAGCCAAAGGGTTGCGATTGCGGGAGTTTTATGAAATTATGATTGCGATTTAAGTAGTGACATGGCATGTGGGACCACCAGACATTTATTATAATATGAATGTTCGTAAATAAACAGGGTTATGATATATCTGTAATGTGAAAACCCATACACAAGTCGGCCTCTCCTCCAATGAACACGTCTTTTGGGTATTGATCAGATTCATATATATATATATATATATATATATATATATATATATATATATATATATATATATATATATATATATATATATATATATATATTATAGATATATATAGATATATATAAGTTAAACGCTCCACCTCGAGAAGTGAATTGATCTTGGGAATCTATCACAGAGAAGAAGGACAGTTCACAACTCATGAACGTGAAGTAGCATAAGAAAGGAATCCAAAGGTCGAGCGAACGAAAGAGGAAGCTGAAGTTCAAGTGAGCGAACAAGGAAGCAAAAGTTCCAACGGAAGAAGAAGGAAGCCAAAGGTCGAGCATTCTATTGACGGGATTATTTATTGAAAGGCTCGAACCTGTGTTTGACAGTCATTTAGATAAAAGTTCAAAAGGACGCTCTGCAGATGTAAGAAGATCATTTGAGTATGAACAGGGTTGTTTTTAATTGAACGCACAATATGAAACCGCAACTGCCACTCCTCTGAAGAAGTCACCCCTGAGGCAGTTACTACAACAGTGAGAACAGAGGCCCGAAATAGAGAGTTGTTTTTGTGCAGAGCTTAGTGAAGTTCATTGTAGACACATTGAAGTTGTGCGAAGACAATTGAAGATCATGATGTATTAGTCATCATGATGCGACTTAGAGATTTTTCTTGGATATAATGAAGAGCAATGGTGACACCTTCTATGAGACAAGGTTGTCATTAATTATGTAGCATGGAGACTAAGTGAAGGCGTAATTATAGATTGACAGAACTCAGTGAAGAAGAATGTGGGAGCTGTGAATTACTATCAAACATATGTAGACAAAGTATAGCATTGGGTTGAATCCCAGAGGGTTGGTGCCCTGAAGGTTGGAGCCTCAAACAAACAAGGTAGGTGCCTTTAAGGATAGGGTTGGAGCCTTATAGGATCAGCGTCCTCAAGAAACCAGGTCGGAGCCTGTACCAAATAAGAGTTGGAGCCCTAGAGGTTGGCGCCTCTAAACACAAGGTTGGTGCCTTGAGAAGATAGGGTTGGTTCCCTAGAGGTTAGAGCCTCACAAAAGACCAAGTTGGTGCTTGGCAACAGGTTGGAGCCTGGGGAATTAAAGATCGGTGTCTTCATCAAGGGTTGGATCCCTATATATATTGAACTTGATTCATCATAAAGATTATATTAATAAAAGCATTTGTTCCTATTGCTCATTTTGTGTTCTATATTTAATTGATTTAACTCATAAAAGTAACAATTGAAAAGAAATATTGATTCACCCCCCTCTCAGTGTTTCCAACAATTGGTTTTAGAGCTAGTACCTTCACTCAAAACCTAACAACTTGAATGTTGATCATTAGAACACAAATGGAAAATCCAAGGAAGAAAGTCTCCAATCCTCCTAAAGATGTGTCTCCCTCAATCACTGAGATTGAAGTCAATCAATTTGTAATAGCTCCATTATTCAATGAAAACTTTGATATATGGGAAGAAAGAATGAGGAATTTCTTAAATACTTAAGGCATTGAAGTCTGGAAATCGGTGATTGTTGATAGCATGATGGATGGAGAATCCAAGGAGTACAATGCAACAACAATGAAGGCAATATTGAATGGGCTACCAGATTCTATAAAGTCCAAGTTAGAAAAGTGTTCATTAGCAAAGGGTATATGGGACAAAATTCATGACCGTAACTCAAAAGGAGCATTTACCATGACCACTAGTCAAGAAGATGATGGAAAACAAGAAGGAAATATAGAACCCATCATGGGCGCTGAAAATAAGAATGATGACATCAAGGACAAAGAAGACCTAAAATATGAAGAGAATGAAAAAGATTTTAAAGAAGATCTCCTCACTAAACTTATGGCTACCATGGAAGAAATTATCAATTTGAAAAAGGAAAACAAGTAACTTAAGAAGAAAGCACTAGCTAGTGACCAAGACCAAACAAGAAAGGAAGTTGACCTTGTCAAGCTTCAAGTACAAGAAAAGGGTGAAGATCTTGCCAAGCTTAAGGAGGAATTTCATCAAAACAAGATAAAGCATCATGAAGAAGTCATATCCATGACAAATCAATTGGATAAGGAAAAGAAACGGGGAGATACCTTGTCAAGCCACCTTGAACAAAGGCATAAGAGCTTGAATAAAATTGAAGAAGAGATTGATCAATACAAGGAAGAGGTCTCCTCTCTTAAAACTCAACTAGAAGAAGCAAGAAAGCTAGTACAAGGAGCTGAGAAGACAATGGAAGCATTGGCAATCATAGAAGGACAAGTTGATGAAGCAGAAAAGGAGAAAAACACCATGATATGTCAACTAAAAGCAAAAGATGAAGAAATATTTAAACTAAAATCTGACCTCAACCTTCTCAAGGCCGAAACATGTAAAGCTACAAGAATCATGGAAGAAATGGAGAGAAGTCTAGCTAAGGAAAATGAAGAAATTTTCAGAATGAAATCAGATATCATCTCCCTTAAAACAGAAGCAAATGAAGCAACTTATATCAAGGAAGAGATTGAGAAACAACTTGCTAAGAAAAATAATGATTGCGAAATATTGGAAGAAGAAATTGTCTCCCTTAGGAAAAAGGTTGAAGGAATGGACAAAATCTTGAAGAGCTCTCAAGCCTTGGATGACATGCTCAGCCATCAAAGATCCCCATTTGATAAATCAGGTCTGAAGGATAATCCTCAAGCAAGAATGATAATGCTTCAAAAAACAAGGATGCGAGGAAGCCAAAAAGAAATGTTGATGCTCCTAGTTCCAACAAAGGCAAGGATAAGAGTCAAGTCAACAATGAAGGAAGTCTCGTTCCAAGAAGAAATGCATATGGTGTCAAGGATGAAAGAAGCAATGGTTATAATCAAAGGATCTCAAGGCAGAAATACTTCAGAATTACATCAAGGAAATCTTCATCTCCCAGGTACCAGAGTTTATTTCTTGGTTATTGTTATGCTTGTACAAACTTTGGACACATGGAAAAATATTGTAGGGCATATCACAAAGATCAATGTTATGGTCCCCATCAATCTCCGAGAAGAAATTTTGCAAGAAGTCAAGAATTATTATTCATGAACAACATAGAGTGTCATAACATTGGTCATATGGCACGTGATTGTAACTTGACTTGGGCTCCTACACAAACTAGAACCATGCCAGAGAAGAAAGTTACACAAGTATGGAGAAAGAAGAAAATTGGATCTAAAAGTCTCCTGAACTCTCAAACCAACAACACATGTTGTTGACCTGATCTTCAACAATCTAAGCATTTGATGGGGAGACTCTTCCAAAAGGATTATCATGTATACATTTAGGGGGGAGATTATGATGATTAAACATTCTTGCAGAAGCTAGGGGGAGATTATGATGATTAAACATTCTTGCAGAATCCATCTGTGAATGGGCGTTATGTAATCCTTGATGAGATATATTGACAATAATTCTTCCTCCTTTGCTCTTAACTATCCAATGGATTGTTGTTGAAGATGTTTTTTTTCACTTGATCACTAGGTAGAAATTGGAGCAGCAGAGAAGGCCATCTAATGCTAATAAGGAAAATAACTATGTTGATGTTATTACAAAAGTTGAATGTCTCGACTCAGGGATATGATGTGAGAACAGGTAAATTGTGGACACAAATAGATGCAACCTTCAAACAAATAGATACATCTGGAAATGGAGCTTGAATGTTTTTTTCACTACACAAGAAAAAGCAGTTGGCAGCATTTAATATAATTGAAGCATTGCAAAAAGTTGTCAGTCAGTAGAAAGAATTTAAAAGACAGTCACAGATTGATATCAAAATCTGCTAATGGAGATAAATTGCAAAGAACACAAGGAAAATATGGCTCATCAAAAGGACTATAGAAAGAAGAATTTTGTGCAATCGAATATAGCTCAGGTTGATGTTGGTCACTTAGAAAAATAGCAATAGTAAGGCACAACCTCTCACCATTTCATCTGAATGCAATGATGTTGAAATATTGGATGAAAATGACTTAAGGAGAAGCACGTAGATATAGAGAAACTCAGATCTAAAGAGAGATAGCGGGAAAAATAATTTCAGTGGAATTTTCTCTTGATTCAGACTATGAAGACCTCTTAATTTTGACTATGGAGACAACAGAATACAGATTGTAGAAACATAAAAACTTGGACTTGAACATTTGGTGTGTGTCTATTTGGAATCTGTTTGGGAGCATTTTTGAAGCCATGATAAAGTAGTTTTTGAGACATGAAGAAAGGATAATGTGCTAGTTGATGATAAGGCAACAATCCTTCTATATTGAGTAAAAATAAGAGCATTGTGATAGGGGGAGTAACATACCCACGAAGATATACTATTCATGAAGAAGAGAAGCAGCTTGACGGGGGGGTACTTAGGCACCCCATTTTCCATTGATGTCAAAGGGGGAGAGAATGTTGAAAGGGAGAGAATATTGCCATCAATGGAAAAGGGGGAGATTGTTAATCAAGGTTGTCATTAATATCAATATGGCAGTGTTTGTGATGGAAAATTCTTGTGATCATAATGTTCCCCATGGAGGACCCAAGGACTGAATACAACATATGGATTAAATATATATATAATAGACGCAGTAGACCCAAGGAGGAAAGCCAAGGAGAAGTAGATCAGTGAAGTAACAGGAGAAAGAAGCCAAGGAGGAAATCCATTAAAGAGTAGCCATTGGAAATCACAGAGAATCCATAGGAAAGCCAAGCCAAGAGTAAGAGTCTGTTACAATCTGTTTTTATTGAAATATCGCATATGCTCAAGAGTAAGAGCCATATCGGAGATATCACATGAAATATCGAAGAAATATCGAAGGAGTTAACATATCTGAGGAGCTAACATAACAAAGGATTATTGTGCAGTATCGGAGGAGTTAACATATCAAAGGATTTAAGATATCGAAAGAGCTAAGGAACATCCGAGTAATAAGCCGTGGAAACTCTTTAAAGTCCACAACCCATTGGAGAAAACATACCGGTGGCTTTATCGACGATTCTATTATATGCCACTGCTCAAAACCCCCAATTTTGATATGTAACATGGACCCAATAGCCCCATTACAATACGTCTTAATATGACATCGCAAGTCTCTTTAAAGCCTTGCCACATTGAAATCCGCCTATTGCAATATGTACTGCGGACCTGATCATTTTATGGTAACATCTCTATTGAAATATCGCATCCAGTGCATTGCAAGATTTAAAGCCTTATCACGTCAAAACCCCGATTGTGATAGTATTGCGGACCCGCTGCACCATTATAATACGTCCTAAATAAATATTGCATCCATCACATATTGAAAGTCTTGAAGAGATGTCATGTTGGAAAACCGCCAATTGTCATAGAATTGTGGAACTAACAGATATATTATCAATTATTTAATATCACGTCGCATTCACTTGGTCGGAAATAGGGGCATTGTCAATGTTATATCGTGAAGCCAAAGGGTTGCGATTGCGGGAGTTTTATGAAGTTTCAATTGTGATTTAAGCAGTGACGTGGCATGTGGGACCGCCAGACATCTATTATAATATGAATGTTCGTAAATAAATAGAAATATGATATATTTGTAATGTGTGACCCCATACACAATTTGACCTCTCCTCCATTGAACATGCCTTTTGGGTATTGATGAGATTCATATATATATAAGTTAAACGCTCCACCTCGAGAAGTGAATTGAGCTTGGGCATCTATCACATAGAAGAAGGACAATTCACAACTCGTGAACGTGAAGTAGCAGAAGTAAGGAAGCCAAAGGTTAAGCGAACGAAAGAGGAAGCCGAAGGTCGAGTGAACGAAAGAGGAAGCTGAAGGTCAAGCGAGCGAACAAGGAATCTGAAGGTCCAAAGGAAGAAAAAGGAATTCTAAGGTTGAGCATTCTATTGATGGGGTTATTTATTTAAAGGCTCAAACCTGTGCTTGACAGTGATTCAGTTAATAGTTCGAAAGGATGCTCTACGGATCTAAGAAGATTATCTGAGTATGAACAGGGTTGTTTTTAATTGAACGCACAATATGAAACAACGACAGTCAATCCTCTGAAGAAGTCACTCCTGAAGTAGTCACTCCTAAAGAAATTACCACGACAATGAGAACAGAGGCTTGAAACTAAGAGTTGCTTTTGTGCAGAGCTTAGTGCAGTTCATTGTAGACACAATGAAGTTGTGTGAAGACTATTAAATATCATGATTTATTAGTCATCATGATGTGACTTAGAGATTTTGCTTGGATATAATGAAGAGCAATGGTGACACCTTCTATGAGACAAGGTTGTCATTGATTATGTAACGTGGAGACTAAGTGAAGGCGTAATTATAGATTGATAGAACTCAGTGAAGAAGATTGTGGGAGATGTGAATTACTATCAAACATATCTAGACAAAGTATAGCAGTGGGTTGGAGCCCAGAGGGTTGGTTCCTTGAAGGTTGGAGCCTTGGACAAACAAGGTAGGTGCCTTGAAGGATAGGGTTGGAGCCCTAGAGGATCGATGTCCTCAAGAAACTAGGTCGGAGCCCGTACTAGATAAGGGTTGGAGCCCTAGGGGTTGGAGCCTCTAAACACAAGGTTGGTGCCTTGAGAAGATATTTTTGGTGCCCAAAAGGTTGGAGCCTCACAAAAGACCAAGTTGGTGCTTGGAAACAGGTTGGAGCATGGGGAATTGAAGATCGGTGTTGTCATCAAGGGTTGGATCCCTATATATATTGTACTTGATTCATCATAAAGATTATATTAATAAAATAATTTATTCCTATTGCTCATTTTGTGTTCTAAATTTAATTGATTTAACTAGTCGCAATTGAAAATAAATATTGATTCACCCCCACTCTCAGTATTTCCAACAACCTTGAGACTAGAAAGTGGTTCTCCTCTCTTCCACAATTTGGTATAGGAAAAGTATCCCCTACTCATTCATTGAACCTACCAGCTCTTGAGGAAGGTTGAATTTTTTAAGGTCGTAGACCCAGGGGCCAATGCCTACCCTGATTTGGTCCCATTTCTGACCTAGCATGCAAGTCCCTCACCAGTTACATTAAAAGAGTCTACAATTGCTTTCCAAATGAATGAAGATTTCACCACCATTTTATTGGGCTTCCTTATACATTCATTTAGAGTAAGAGGGAATATATATTTTCTGAAAACAATTGTCATCTAGAGATTTTAAGCAGAAAGGATCATCCATCCTAACTTTTTAAATAAAGATTTGGAAAAGGTAGGCAGTTCCTTTAAACCCTAGCCACCCCATGCTTTTGGTAGAGCTATCTTATCCCATCCTACCCATGGAAGAACAACTTTATCCGTAGCGCCTTCTCACAACAAACTTCCACAAAGCCTCTAGATGGATTGTAATTTTTCTTCTAGGACCCATGTAAGAGAAATCTAGTAGACAAGGATTGCCTAAAATACCTATTTGATAAGGACCACTCTACTTTCTCTCGAAATCCACTTAAAATTCCAATGCTTAATTAATTTTTCCACCTTCGCCAGGGGCCACATCCAGTTTTCCTTCTTGTATGAGTTGAGTGTTAGATGAAAGCCCAAATATTTAAAGCTTTCTCTTAGGGTTTGGCTTTAAAATGCAGATATTGTTGTGCTCTACAGACCTCCCTTTGAGTGATACTTTCATAAACTAAGGTCGATTTTTTGGCATTTAAGATCATGCATGTCACTTTCTGAAAGAGTAACAAAGCATCTTGTATGGTTTCTAATTCCTACCTTGAGACATGGCTGAAAATCAATATGTCCTCAACAAAAATAAGATGAGTGATAAATAGATTTATGGCCATGTTGATGCCCTAAAGATCCCCCCTCCTCTTGGCCCACAACAACAACCTTCTCAAACCTTCAATAGTTAATAGGGAAAGGAGAGGAGACAAACTACATCCTTGTCTCTGACCTCTTCGAGAATGGAAAAAAGGAGAGGCTGAACCATTGATTAAGATATGAAAAGATAAATTGGTGATGTATCCCATGACCCAATTGATAAAAATAATATTGAACCCCAAATGAGTAAGGAGCATCCTAATGTAAACCCAACTAACTCTATCATATGCCTTCGACAAGTCTATTTTTTCAATAATGTCCATCATGTTTTTGGTTTTAATACTGTGCATACATTCTTGTGCAACCCCAATGGCTTCATGTATTTGACGTTCATCAAGAAAACCAGACTACTCTCTAGATACATTCTTTGAAAAAATAGGTCTAAGTCGAATGGAAATAATTTTGGCTATAATCTTGTAAATACAATTGCAGAGGGAAATTGACCTATAATATTTGAAGGACTGGGGATCATACACCTTTGGGATAAGATCCAGGAAGGTTGAGTTGAAAGGATAGTGTATGCGCCTAGATTGTCGAGACTCTTCAACCAATCAAACGAGATCATCCCCAAGCAACTCAAAGAAGCCGAAGTAAAATTCTACTATCCACCCATCTGGCCCCGAGCTTTTATCTTTTTACATTCTTTTGAGCACAACTTCCATCTCTCCTTTAGTTATAGCCCCATTAGTTGTATATTGTCTTCCTCCTCTGCATACCTCGGAAAGAATTAGGCCACCCAAATAACTTCTGCTATAATGGTCTCCTCTGGAGCCTTATATGGATTTTTGAAGAAATCCTCGAAAGCAACAATCTCCTTGAAGGCATTTGAGTTACTCCCATCTACCTTCTGCATTTCCCAAATAGTGTTTATATTTTTCCGGCCTTTTCCATAATTTTGAAATAACTTTGATTTTTTATCTCTACTTTTCAGCCAAACTTCCCAGCTCTTGAGCCTCCATTGTTCCTCCTTGTCTGCCAATATTTTTCTTTTTGAGGCTTCTAGTTACATGATTTTGTGTTTAGCTTCCTCATATTCATATCCACTCCCTTCAGGCGATTCCAATCTCTCCAATTTTTCTTCAATGGTTTTAAGGTCAACCTCATCCCTTATCTTATTTTGTAAGGCCCATTGGATGGAGGCTAGTTTGGCCTTCTTTAGGTTTTCCCCAAATTGTATGGTAGTCGAGAAGTTCCAAAAAGATGGGATGGTGGTCAGAATCACCTCTGTAGCTTATCCACCAAAGAAACTCTCAAACTTTTCCTACCAATTCTTCTACCATGAGAAATTTGTCTAGGAGCTTCGCCATCATAGCATTTTTGGCCCACTTGTTACTCCAAGTTGGCTTGTATTTGATTAATTTGTCATCAATAAGTGGCCCATCTATCAATTTCCTAGAAAATAAGTTCGTCAGTGAGTCTACCTGAGCTTGTGGACCCCAAACCTCTGAGGCTCCAAACGAAAAAATTTAGGTCACCTCTGAATACTAGATCATTGGACTTCATGAAGACTTTCCCATCAAATTATTCCAAAATGGAGCCCTGTCATGGAAGGGGCCATAAATTTTGACCACAGTGAGCTCCAAACTTAACTATGAGGAGAATTCCCCCGCCCATAATTCCATATCAAATCCCCATGTGCTTATTACTTTTAACTTTCACAAATTTAACCCTATATCTAATCCACTCGAACTCCTCTAACATCACCAAAAAAGAAGGACCATCCGAGAAAAAGCTTAACTAGAGCATCAGCGACCAAATCCCCATGACCCAACATTTCCTAGAGAAGAATTATATCATGATCTGTAGAAAGAACCAATCGTTGAAAGTTAGTTTTTTCCAGGAACTAGCTAATCCCTTGTAGTTGAAAGATGGGGAAATCATTTAGACACAGAAACAATGGCCTACACTACTCTAAGTGCCCCAACAAAAGATTGTTGTTTTCCATCTGTAATGTCAATCCTAGCCTTTCGCTAGGATTTGGAAATATTAGACTTCCTCCCTTTGGCGTGACATTACTAATCGTGGGGGTAAGGATGCGAAGGCCACCCACCTGGCCAATGGAATCACCTTTAGACATCCTATACCTAAGGTTTTAGTGAGGGTTCACCAATGAAGGAATGGAAATGTATGACTTATGAGTGGGATAGGACTTAACAGTGGAGGTGGTAGTGATGATATTGTCTAGAGAGTTAACATGTAGTTTTAGGGCATGGAGGGACCAAGCCCCAAATCCATAGTTATAGTAGAAAAAATATGAGATTCGTGAAGGGAAGGAGGAGAAGGACTAGTACCCGTAGGAAGATGAGGTTGCTCAATCCTGGGGCCTATGTCAATATCAACCAATTGATCTTGGCTCCTTCCCTCCATAGGCATAATCCAAACAGTCTCAAGTCCTATTCCGAACCTGGGATCACCTGCCCTACATTCATGTCCCTTGCCTAATCAGTGCTCTTTGATAGAAAAGGTCAGACCCTACACGTCCATGATCCTTTACTTCCTCCAAACCATGACCCTACCTCCCTTTTCCCCTTAATTTGAGGGGGACTTCTATGACTAGATGGCCTTGTTTGTGGCAACAATGACAATGAAAAGGTAATTCCTCATAATCTAGTTGATGAAGGTGTGTAAACCCCTAAATTTAGAATTTAAAGTACTTGAAAAAACCTTACCTAAGGTCTAGCTTTACAAGTATCCAAGCTACCTTCCTGGTCCTTGTGACTTTAAATGACATGTCTGCTTCCAGAAAATTTCCAGTGTTTTTCCAATAACCCTTAATACTTCTTCCATCCACATTTTTGAAAGAAGGGTCGGGAGTCTTACCCATAATAGAACCTCCTCTAGTTTTTCTCGAATTGCATCAAATATAGGGATCCACCTCTTTAAAATGATGGGGGATGCATCAATACTCCAATTCTTATCTATCACCTATGAGACAACTGCATCACATGAGTCAAACAGTAGCATAAACTAGTCGTGAACCATCATTGTGAATTCCACCTCTTTAACCAAGGAGTTGGCCCAAGCGTTTTTAATCCATTCACTATTGACTTCTGCCTCAAAATGTATTCCTTTAGCCCTTCCCACCACAATATGTTCAGACACTGACATTACAAAATCTAGAGGAATGTTTTCACTAAAAACTAAGTTATAGTCTTCAAGTTTTGGTCGGATGCACTTACCTTTTTTCTGCTTCGAGCTTGATTTTTGAATCTCCTCGCCTTTTGTTTTTGTATCATGATCAACCAGTCGATTTCTTTCGTTAAATATTTGGAGATCCTCCACCAAATTTTCTCCCCCACGAAGTATGTCGTCTTGCCAAAATTCTACCCGTTCCTTCGTTGCTAAAGGAACCCTTCCTCCAACTTGAAGACATGGCTCTTACGACTGAATACCTTGAAATACAAAACCCACTACCTCTAAATTATGATCACTTCACTTTTTGGGGTTTACCCTTTATTGGATAGTTTTACCTCCTCTTACCTCTGCCTTAGCCTGACCATACCCACCAGAGACAAGGGTTTCCTCCCAATCCTTCAAAATTCATTGCATCAGTGCCAAATACCTCTATATCAGCCACATCAACCAAAACATTTTTTGGGTTTGGATTTCCCAACTGAGACCCCATCTTTGTACCTACCTTCTTAGAGCAAAAATTCAAACCCATCGTCACATTGTTTTCTTGCAGAGAAACCCAAAAAGATAGGGGTAGTTGGGGGCTACTGAAAGGCTTAAGTTTACTGCTAATAACCACCTATTCGATACCACCAGTAAAAATGGGCTCTTCAGGGATTAAGAGGGATTTCATGGAAAGCTGAGGATAAAGTCAGTTCAAACCCTCTTCTGTCAGCATCTTATTCCAAACTACTCTTGGTACTGATACCACTATACTCTCCTCCCGAGACCATTCCACATTTCAAATCTCTTGCCACTCATGCTCCACTTAGCGTAGGATAGAGTCATCTGAGACCCCTCCTTCCTCCAAACCACCTGAGAAGTTAGCCAACATGACAGGTAGGGTGCCAGCTGGAAGTTGCACCAAGTATAGATTTCATTGACTTAGATCCAAACCCCACACTGCTAAGATGTCCAACAACTCTGGATATAGATCGATAATTCCTTCCTCTTTTACCACAGCAAAAATCTTTCGGAATCACCATTGAACTTCCTAAGTCATTGGTTAACCGCGTAGTCTCAAACCCTACATTCAGAGAAAACTGAAATATTATGTTCAAGCGATAAAGAAACAGAAAAAATGAGGATAAGGGTGTTTCGAGTGTAACACCCTCCTCCTACATTTACCCAAGATAACTGGTCCACTAGGGTAAAAATGTGATGAAGAGTTACCATGATATGATTCAACTCCTCATGTACAAATAAGGAAGTGGAACTAATAAGACAAGACCAATTTGACCTTCCTTAGGAGCTTAAGAAACTTCAGGATCCAACCAACCCCTGAGCCAGCTTGATGTTTTGTTGAACTAGACCCCCAGTCACTCCTATGACAAGCCTTCCATACAACTGGGACCCTACATTTTCTCCCACAAAAAGGAATCCATGTGACTGTGGCCTTTTTTAGGCAGTTTTGTGCCAGCGACCCTGAATTCTGAACCACTTTTTCAAGGCTAGGACTCAGGCCTCTGCCTAGAACTTCTTGAAAATTCTAGAAATGATAAATAACATTGATACAAGGATACTAATATGAAACTTGAACACGGACTTGACCTGACCCCTAACATCCATGATAGACATTTTGGCAAACACATCATGAACATGTAATCTACAGGTCATAAAAATAGATTTGAACATAGGGACCTCATACTTATCTGAGATTCATCAAGAAGGTCAGATGTCCTCTCTCAATAGTTGCATTATAATCTATTAGGCCATACATTCATTAAAATTTCATTTACTACTCAAAACACGATAACAACCATAACCAACGTCTGTCGTAAACCATGCTTATAACTAGCGTATAACAGGCATAATAAAGATGATAGAGAAGCCATTAAAACCACATATTAACAAGTACATTCACACATAAAACACAAGAGGAAAATATCTCTTATTAACATATGAAAAAGCAAACCAAGTCAAGAACTTCTGCATACCACCTGACCATAGATTAGGTTGAACCAAATCTTTCTTTCAGCTAATCATCCTCATGCCATATTCCAAGCATGAATGTGGGACTTACAAAAAAACAATCAGGGCTTCCTCAAGCTTTACCGCAATCCACCAAGGGATTCCTAGGCCCAAGCCCTCATCTATACAACCAAGCTTTACTGCAATCCCACCAAGGGATTCCTAGGCCCAAACAAGAAACATACACTACCAATATTTACCGCAATCCCACCACATACCGGTCCAGGGATCACTAGGCCTATACAAGCATGGATGCCTCTGGATCTCTCTACCTAAACCATGAGGAATTTGTCTATATCCACCCTCTAGGCTTTGCTGTATATCTCGCCATTCATCGGTCAAATATTCATAGGCCCAAGAGGGTATACGCAACTAGGATTTGTCGCAATCCAACCTTCACTAGGTCAGGGATTCCTAGGCCTTGTGTTTCCTCTTGAGACCACCCCACTCAGTTTCGAAACCATCTAGAAATCTACCTCAACCAATTAATAGAAACCCCATCACATAATGGCTATCCATAAATGGTAAGGCAAGGCTGAAAACCATTATCACACCTGGAAAAACCCATGTCAGTGACTACAAGAGAACAAAATACACACATGCATATACCATGCATGTCAAAACTAGCAAGGAAATCATACATGCAACTCGATACCTGCAAGTAATCCCGTTGTAGTAGCTTGATCCAACTCTTCCATGCTTGATCTTTGATTTCCTTTGCCTTATTTTCCCTTCCTTTGCTTTCATTTTCTTTCCTTGCTCCAATGCTAGAGTGCTCCAAGAATACTCTTAAGTGTATGAGAGTATGAGAGAGTAGAGAAAATAGAGAGAGAGATCCAAAACTGAACTGACAAAAGGTAACACTGACAAAAGCCATGAACTGATCTTCAGAAGCCTTTTTATCATTGGGGCCTCTATTTTCTTCATTTTCCTATCTTTTTCCTTCAATTTTCATCTCATGCATTTATGTGACCTTTCAACCCCCCTTTTCTCTTATTTTTCTTTATTTTCATAAAAAAAATGTCAATTAATGCCTCTTGTCTTTGCCAATTTCCCTTAGCCCTAATAAACCAAATGAACACTCGCTAGGATGTTTTACCCAACATTCATTTTGGAATACATGTCCCATGACCTTGATCTTATTTTACCTTTATTAACTTTATTACATGAACTTTTAACTTGGGGTTGTTACATACCCCTCCCCCTTAGGGGAACATCGTCCTCGATGTTCTATGACACCTACACCCAGCAAGCCACTAAAAAACAAACAAACAAAAACATATTGCCCATGGATCTTTATAACACAACTCATTGCAGTGTTTATAATGACTATCGATGAGACATGACAAACGTACCATTTACTAGAGTTTTATAACACAACTCATTGTGGTATTTACAATATCAACCACGTATATACTCATACACCTTTTCTTCAACCAAAAAATAATCATACTGGCTATCGAGCTTTATAAATCCAGCTCGATGCAGTGTTTACAATAATATACACATATACATATGCACATTTTCTCAACCAACAAATAAAAGGATATGATGCCTACATCTGCAACAAGGGAATCCAGAGGTTCATACCTCCACCCTCACAAGTAACACTAGGATTCACCTCCTTCCTAGAAAGTCCAGAATCCACTTCCAAATTCAAACCTACATCAAGTATCCAGTGCTATAATCCTATGCCACTTGTCCTCTCAATGAACAGTTATGAGCTCATTGTTCCAGGGAACACTCCCAATGTGCATCGGATTCCATCTGGAAATGCTAATAACCAAAACAAATCCATCCACAACCTTCCCTTATTTGCTACACAGTCCCTCGGGCAATCCAGTCACCCCCTTTCTTGCAGTCACACACCTTCCAAGTTTCGTGGGCATCCCCTTCTCTGCTACATAGTGCCTCGGGAAACCCCTCCCTTGGCAAGGTTTCCTCGCATCAAAAGGTCAAAAACCCAAGGCATATCCCTGCCTCAAAACCATCATACCGGCCATAGCATGCTCATGGAAATCAATGGATACTATTGGTTACCAGTATCCCACAATGGCCCTCCTCTTGAAGTGCTTTACCACATACTGCTGCATGTTCCAATTCCTTTAACTGACGTTGCTAATTCTTGCAATCAGTTTCAACCACCCAAACTAGGTATTTTCATGCTTTCCTGTACCAAGCACATGATTTCCATTAGATTCAAAATAAATTGAAATAAATTCACATCATACATCTTCGGTAGCTCATCAATGAGGTACACTTGCAATGTCATTTACTTCTTGTCACAAGTCAAACTAGTTGTTTGATCAAATCATCATGAATAAACATATCACATCCAATTAGCTCAAAACGAAACCATCATAATCAAAATCATATATCACATGTAACTATCATAAACTAGAATCATAGATCACATGCATAATTAAAACTGAAATAAAATACTAGTACTTATCCTTCAATCAATTTGTTGCTTTTGCCTTTGTCCTTTGTCCTTTTCATACACACACCAAATCAGTTGCCACACCCGGCAAGCACCTAGTGCCTTCACTTCTCTTCAAACATGTACACATACACATAATGTACATCAAATGCATACATGCACACACGATGTACTACCCAACACATACACCTACTCGCGGTGTACCCCACAACACAATACATACATCTACACCCAGTGTACAACACAACACAACACATACACCTACACTCGATGTAAAACACAACACAAACACCTACACCCGATGTACATCACAACACAATACATACACCTACACCTGGTGTACAACACAATACATATACCTCCACAGATTACAACATAACAAATAGACATCAAAATACAATGACTACACAATGCACATAACATAGTACTCCATGTACACAACACAACATGTATGACATGCACGCAATACCACATGAACAACAATACCATGTGTATGATATGTACACAGTACCCCTTGTACACAACACCACATGTACGCCGCACCAACTACACAACACCACCTACACAACATGTACACAACACCACCTGCACAACTTGTACACAACATCACATGTACACATCACCACATGCACAGCACGTACATAGCACCACATGCACACAAAAACACATTTAAAAGATGTACACGACACCACACGCACACAACACCACATGTACATCATGTACATAGCACCACATGTACACAACATTGCATGTACAACATGTACACAACAACATATACACACAACACCATATGTACAACATGTACACCGCACCACATGTACACGACACCGCATATATAACATGCACACAACATTATATCTACACAATACCGCATATGCAACATGAACACAAAACCATAGGTACACAACTATTACATATGAATCATGCACACAACACCAGTACTGCATATCCTAAGACCACATTGTCCTTACCAAGAAACCTTGCTTTTAGTGTCTTATCCACTATCCATGCTTGTCCCAACATGTCGCAAATCACACTATTTTCATTCCTCTAATGTATCCCTCAGCATTACCTTCCATAGCATAAACATATACATAGTATAATCACATAATATTAATTCATATCCACATGATACTGACCTCAAGGATCTGTCAGGGCTACTCTTCCCACTTGATTCCTCATAAACCAAGAACCTCTTCATGTCATTCACTTGCATAAGAAATCATTCCTCCACAAGAATGATCCCTGAAAATCATGTTAGACAATGACATACATACATATATATAGACATTAGCATAAAAAAATCATGATCCTATCATACAACGACACACATACATGATCTATGGGTTCTCAATGATTTTAAGGAATAGCTCAACCCAAACCTTCTTCAAGATTTCATGGCAGCCTTTTTTGTCATGCAATCCATGCATCATATTTCCATAAACACATAACTCTCAGTGCATAAATAAACATAACAATACACTAGTTACCTTACCTTGTTGTGCCAAGCACACTTCCTTGTAATTGAATGCATACACTTATCAAGGAACTCCAATTCCTTGATGAATCTAGCTATAACTGGAAGCCAATTGTTATACCAGTCAAATATATGTTTATGAATCTAACACATATCCATATAATCTCAGACAAAATCAAGGTTAAGAAGACTTCCTATATGCAAAGCATTCATTCATTTGGAATTGTGGTTTCCAAACTTAGCCAAAGGAATTCTCACCCAATTCCTTTCTTTTACCTTTTTACTTTGTTGCAATTGAGTCTTACTATGTGTTATCACATCACCTAGTTGTTAGTTACATAAACAAATTAATTGTTACCTTGTCATGCTAATATGAAGCATGTGGCCCTGCAACTGTTCACACATTCCAAATAACAATACATCCTGTGTATTAATTTGAAATCAAACTTTACTGAGACTAATAGCCATCATACTCAATAGTCAGCTCACAGTCATAAATCATAATACTACAACTAGCACCCACTTACACTAAAGTACATATCAACTGTCAAACACGTGTGTTAGTACAACCATATTAAAACAAGATCATTCCTTCAAGCAATATCATAGACACATATTCATATCATGCAATAAATTAAACATTCAAACCAATTGTAATCATACCATGTTAAATAAATAAATTAGAGGACGTAATCAAACTCATACCTCAATGTATCTCAGGGGAGGCTATCACATCTGCACAAGTCAGTCCATATTAGTACGACACAATATCACAAATATATCGACTCATGCCTAAATATCATAACCATAACCATCTATATTATCATCATATAGATACAATAACATCAATAACATGATACAATAACATCAATATAAGAACTAGTTATATACCAAGTGTAAGGACCAGTTCTATACTATATGTATATATATTTTTAAAAATAAATCACAAAAATACAACCATGAATATCTCAATCACTAATAATAATAGCGTCATGTGTCCGGATCCTCAACCTGAGGTCCTCATAGAATAATGTGTGGGCCTTAAGGCTAAATAAATGTTAATCTTATATCATTGTCAGTCAACTAAAGCGAGGCACTACATACACCCCCTCTTAATAATAGACTTCGTCTCGAAGTCCTTGGAATAGGTGAGGAAAAAGGTGACGCATCTCCTAGGGGTCATCCCAAGTAGCTAATCTAGGACTATAATTGTCCCACTGGACCTTAATTTGGTCCACTAACCATCATCTAATCTGCAAAGTTCGTTGGTCCAGTAGGACAATTATAGTCCTAGATTAGCTACTTGGGAGGACACCGAGGAGATGCGTCACCTTTTTCCTTACCTATTCCAAGGACTTCGAGATGAAGTCTATTATTAAAAGGGTATGTAGTGCCCCGCTCTAGTTGACTGACGGTGATATAAGATTAACATTTATTTAGCCCTAAGGCCCATACATTATTCTTTTAGGACCTTAGGTTGAGGATTGGGACACATGACACCATTATTATTAGTGATTGAGATATTCATGGTTGTATTTTATTGTGATTTATTTAAAATGTATATATATATATATATATATATAGTATGGATGTGGTCCTTACAATCAATATCATATTATTGTGATACAATAACATCAATATCTTAATTGCAATGACCATAATCATCATGCATATAACAAGAAGTTACTATCATTCATGACTATCTGGCACATGTGCATATGACCACATTGATTAACTGACATCTATCATACATGTAACCACAACAACCATAGACTAACAAACATGTACATAAACCTAATGCTTATAACAACCATTAACCAACATACCTGCATACCCACCATATAAACCTATATGAATATTTTCTCTTACCCCGAGGTCCAATGTTGCAACCTCGCTTTGATGATCTGCATCTCCTGTTATATCTTAGCCAACACATTAGCATCATAACAACCAACAACATCATGATGACACAAACTACATAATGACCACCACGATGCATGCCTAGCCTACCATGTAGGCATAACCATAACCATGGAAATGCATGCATAACAACATATAGACACTGACATACATAACAAATGCATATACAACTGACATGAATCAACTTCTACCTGAAAACACAACTATAAAAATGACTATCACCATGCATAGACATCAAGCACATATAAAACCTACATGAATGCATGACAACCACATTCTGCCCATCCATGCCAAGGGGAGAATCGTGCTCTGATACCACTCTGTGGTATCAGATATCACCCAAAGAGAATGAAACCCACTCTGATACCACTCTGTAACACCCTCCTCCCACCTTTACCCAAGCTAACTGGTCCACCAGGGTAAACATGTAACGAGAGTTACTATGATATGATTCAACTCCCCATGTATAGTTAAGGAAGTGGAACCGACAAGACAAGACCAATCTGACCTTCCTCAAGAGCTTTAGAACCTTCAAGATCCAACCAACCCCTCCAAGTGTCCAACCCCTGAGCCAACTTGATGTTTTGTTGAACTAGACCCCCATTCACTCCCATGACAAGCCTTCCATGCGACTGAGACCCTCTAGTCTCTCCCACAGCAAGGAATCCATGTGACTGTGGCCTTTTTTAGGTAGTTCTGTGCCAAGGACCCTGAATTCTGAGCCACTTTTTCAAGGCTAGGACTCAGGCCTCTGCCCAAAACTTCATGAAACTTCCATAAATGATAAATAACATTGAGACAAGGCTACTAATACAAAACTTGAACAAGGACTTGACCTGACCCCTAACAACCATGATAGGCATTCTGTCAAACACATCATGAACATGTAATCTACAAGTCATAACAACATATCTGAACATAGGAACCTCATAATTATCTGAGATTCATCAAGAAGGTTTGATGCCCTCTCTCAATAGCTACATGAGCATCTATTAGGTCATACATTCATTAAAAGTTCATTTACTAATCAAAACATGGTGAGAGCCATAACCAAAGTCTTTCATAAACCATGCTTACAACCAACATATAACTAGCAGAATAACAATGATAGAGTAGCCATTAAAACCATGTATTAACAAGTACATTTACACATAAAAAAAACAGGAGGAAAAGAGCTCTTTTTAACATATGCATAATCCCACCAAGTCAGGGACTTCCACGTACCACCCGACGATAGATTGGGTTGAACCAAATCTTTCTTTCAACCAATCATGCATGTGCCATATTCCAAGCATGAATGTGGGACTTACAACAAAACAACCAGGGCTTCCTCAAGCTTTACCATAATCCACCAAGGTATTCCTAGGCCGAGTCCCTCATCTATACAACCAAGCTTTACTGCAATCTCATCAAGGGATTCCTAGGCCCAAACAAAAAACATACACTACAAGGCTTTACCGCAATCCCACCACATACTGGTCCAGGGATCACTAGGCCTATACAAGCATGGACGCCTTTGGATATCTCCACCTAAAATGCAAGGAATTTATTTGTCCCCATCCTCTAGGATTTACCGTATATTGCGCCATTCACTAATCTAGGATTTCTAGGCCCAACGAGGGTATACACAACCAGTATTTACCCCAATCCCACCTTCACCAGTCCAAGGATTCCTAGGCCTTGTGTTTCATCCTAAGACCATCCCACTAAGTTTCGAAACCATTTGGAAATCAAGCTCAGCCATGTAAGAGAAACCCCATCACACCATGGCTCTCTAGAAATGGAAAGGCAACGTTGAAAACCATTGTCACACCTGGAAAAACCCATGTCAATGACAGCAAGAGAACCAAATACACACATCCATATACCATGCATGACAAAACTAGCAAGGAAATAATACATGAAACTCGATACTTGCAAGTAATCCCACTGTAGTAGCTTGATCCAACTCTTTCTTGCTTGATCTTTGATTTCCTTCGCCTTATTTTCCTGTCCTTTTCTTTCCTTGCTCCAATGATAAAGTGATCCAAGCATATTCTAAGTGTATACATGTATGAGAGAGTAGAGAGAATAGAGAGAGAGCTCCAAAATTGAACTGACAAAAGGTAACACTGAAAAAAGCCATGAACAGATCCTCATAAGCCTTTTTATCATTGAGGCCTCTATTTTCTTCATTTTCCTTTATTTTTCCTTCAATTTTCCTCTCATGCAATTATGTGACCTTTCACCTCCCTTTTCTCCCATTTTCCTTTATTTTCATGAATAAAATGTCAATTAATGCCTTTTGCCCTTGCCAATTTTCCTTAGCCATACTAAGCCAAATGAACACCTACTAGGATGTTTTTCCCAACCTTCAACTTGAAATACGTGTCCCATGACCTTGGTCTTATTTTTCCTTTATTAACTTTATTATATGAAATTTTAACACAAGGTTGGTACATCGAGGAAGAAAGAGGTGTGGCTAGTCCATGGCCTTACACCGCATCCCACCATCCTGGCAAGCTCTAACAGCCTGCAGAGTACCCACGCATCCCTACAAAAACCTTAGCCCTTCATAACCTTCACTTCCAATTATCGCAGATTGGAGTAGTGAATTAATTATGGTTGAGTTTGGGAAAAATCATTGTTAAGTGTGTTTTAGTTATAATTATGTTTTAAGTAATATTATATTAAAGTGAGTTGGTTTTTTTAATAAGTCGTGGTTATCATATGTAAATTATGGAGACGATGATTGACTTTGTGCAATTCATTTTGTTGGTTTCAATTTTTTTTAGCATCATCATGCAATGAGTGTTAAGTGGACTATTCAATCTCATGATTGGTAACAAATGATACTCATTTTTATACGGAATTTATACCTACGGATAAGTATATCTTCCCTAAGTGAGTAGTTACACTTAGAACAACTGAAGTAAAGATGTTTAACCTTTTCTTACAATAAACAGATAAGATAAAAGAACCTACTTGTGATCTTTCACTTCCTTTGATCTTGTTTGAGTTGCTCCTATCGCTCCCGCTCAAACTGAATTCGCTCAATTGGTACCTGCCAACATAAACAGAAGACTAAAACAATCAAAGCATATGATCTATTTATTGTAAACAAATGGAATCGACAACATTTGAATATGCATTCATCAAAGATATAGACAAAATTATTGGAAAAGAACAAACAACTTTATTGATTGATAGAAGGAGAAGTTACACCCAACGTGGTTCGATCTCGTGTCACTCAACCAACTTAGTCCAAGCCCTCATCACACCAATAGCAACATCAATCCAGCAGCATAACATTACTTTGAAAATGATTTCAAGTCTCTAAACCAACAGTATTTCTCTATAATATCCAAGCCCTCTGGCTCTATGATGGGAGGCCAATTTATAGATGAATTCAAGTGGTTTTGTCATTAATATGGCATTGAATGGTTTTCCATAATTGGATGATTAGTTTCCATGTTCAAAGGGATGAGAGGATAGAGGATTAGATGATCCAAGGCTATCCTAAGTCGAGCTCATCTTGATAGGATAGGAGCTGGGTTCCTTCTAGAAGGCTCTAGAAAGGAGGAATATACTCAGGATCCAATGAACATTTCGAGGATTCTTGCCCAACGCAGGCTTGAGTGGGCTTAGGTGCTTTGCAACACAGCCTTGAATGGGGCTACTTGCTCTACAGAGCACTTACCCTTGACCAAGGGTGCGTTGGTGACCCAAGGAAGCACTTCAGCAAGGTTTGAAGTCAAGAAACTCTCATGGATGAAAGCACTCAATGAGGTGGCATGTCTAGGGCATGTAGCAACTAAATTAGGGTTTGATAGACCCTGTTTACACTGATCTGATCGTCGGGAGTGATGTGCCCAAATAGACCTGTAACAACTACCCCCTAAAGCATGAAGTCAAAAATGATAATGTTGAGTGATATGCTTTATGATGTGATGAGGAGGATCTAAAGAAAATGGTGCCCTCCATCAATTACAATACATAATATCATGATATCTTTGAATTTTTCATGAATTGCTGAGGGAAGGCATACCCATGCTTAGCATATAAACTTTTCATTACATGTACATAAATTAGATAGTCGTCTACAAATATAGACCCATGATAAGATGACCATCTGTGTAAAGTCATCATACATATGATTTAGTACTCTCCTGAAACCACAGCCTGGATGGATGAAACTAGATCCGGGGTCCTCTATCTCGTCCAATTGTTTTCTCAAGTACGAGTATAACCATGTGAAAATGTGATCTGAAGTCGAACATGGGAAGACACCATCTGATTACCAGCGAATGATGTAAGTTGTTAACAGACGCGAGAGAAATCACTAATAATGATAATGATTCTCAAGGTACTATAGTACATTCTTCATGGTGTGAATAGATGTTTTGATGTCAAACACCATACAAAGTCTTTCAGTTGAAGGCCTGTGATGTCAACTTGTCGCCGGAAGCGAGAAACTTGCCATTAATGTATGCAAGCCTCAAGGTACTGGAAGGGTGTTTCTAAGTCAACTTCCTAGATAATGTGTTGATGTCGACAAGGTGTGACTCATCGCAGGAGGGCCTTGATGTATCCCCCATCAACGACGCGAAACGAGTGTAATGATTTTGAAGACAGAATGTGACTGATGACACAATGTTCAGGAATGGCGGTCATGAAAATGAAGGTTTATGAGTATTGCAATGGATGAAATTTACTGAGTGACTTCTCTTGAACATGTCGGCGACACTGAATGAATTGGTACCATTGACCCAAAACCAAAGTGACGGATTGTGTGACAGACCATAGGTATGTTAACCATCAAGCAGATAACCCAACCCAAATAGTCACAGAGATGAAGTGAAAGTGTCATGTTCAAGAGTGACTTGCTACCATAAACTAATTTATCCCTTTTCCCATTTTCCCTGGTCATTGCTGACCGGTACCTCTTTATTTTTTTTATAAAGCTTGAGGAGGATAACATATGCTTGATGTATAATTCTACCCTTCGGGTGAATCAATCGCTATGTGATTTATCCCTTTTCCCATTTTCCCTGGTCATTGCTGACCGATACCTCTTTATTTTTTTTAGCAAGCTTGAGGAGGATAACATATGCTTGATGTATAATTCTACCCTTCGGGTGAATCCATTGCTATGTGATGTTTTAACGAGTCTAGCGAAGGTGAAACTCAGTCTTGTCATGATGGACAAGTTTGTTGCTATTTGATGCTTTAACGAGTTTAACGACAATGAGAACTTGGTTCTTTTCATGTTTAGAGAGTTTTAAAAGGGACAAAAAGAAAACTCCACAAGTTATTTTTCGTAAATTTGTCTCTCAAGTCCGAAAAAGTGTAAAATAATACAATACAGAACCTATTGACCATGTTCAATCAACATATTCCTTTTTCGTAAGTAATCTATCTCAGTCCGAAAAAGGGTTAAACTTATACTGAGTAGATGTCATTTCCAATCTGTTTACGAGTTGAAAAGAACAACCACCCGACAATATTTTCATATTTTGAGAGTCTGAAAAGAACCAAAAGAGGACTCTAGGGGGGTTCCTTTCTTGATGTTTAACAGAGCTCAAAAAAGAGATAAAAGTATGCTCTGTGGTCAAAAGTACATTTTACAATCATGCATGTCAAATTCACTATGTCAACTGTAAACATGCTCAAAGAACCACCAAACGGATTAAACATACCTGTTTCATTGGTAAAAATAGGTAAAAACTATAGTTTATTCATTTAATGAACATGAAATAACCATAAAACAAGAATTTACCAAGTCATTTTACCATTCAGTTTTGTGCTATGAACCAATTTTTTACCTCAAACTTCAGCAGTTGATTGCAGGAGATTATGTGGATCATTCTTCATGCCGTCAGGACCAGGTAGGAGATCTACCTCTTCTCTTTCATTTAAGGTCATTCTTTTTCAATTTTAGGCAAATTTTTTAGGGTTTTGGGGTCCCTAGGGTAAATATATCACGCCCTAGGATCAACGCACCCTTATGCATTGAAAACTGTGCTGCAGAGCAGTCAAACAGAAGGGAAACTACTCTACATCGCACTGTCTAAAGATCAGGGGTGTGTTGGGCACAATTTAGAAATTTGATTCATCATTTCTACCCAAAATCTCTTCAGTTTTTTGCATGAAATGGATCCTAACTAAGCCTATGGTGTGATTTCAGACTTTGATCGAATCAGAATGGCTATCACATGGCGTGAAAGAGAACATGAAGAACAGGATATGGTTGCCCTAAATGATCCTGGTACTGTTGAGGCCCTCAGAGATTGTGGGTTACTCAAATATTTCAGGTTATCCGGGATGAGGCAACAGTTAGAACTATTGCAGTTCTTGGTTCATTCATGGGATCCAGTGGAACAGGTTTTTCACATAGGGGACAAAGTGTTCCCTATATTTATCAATGATATTTACTTTCTCACAGGATTGTCGAGACGTGGTGACCCCATTTCTCTTTCAGGTTCTACCCGTGGGGGTGAATCAGTGAGGGACTACATTCGACAATTCTGCTAGCTAGGTACACAGCCTAGCAAATATGGAAAGATAAACATCATGGATGTTCGTGATATGCCCTTGTGAACAATCCTCTTTACTATCACAAAGTTGGCGGGTAGCGTGACACTTCATGTCGTGAATAGATCATACATGTAGTATGCGCTCGAGTGTCTCGAGCCAACTATGTTCAACTGGTGTGAGGTAGTACTCTCTTTAATGAAAGAGTAGTTGAATAAAGTAAAAAGCGGTAAGACGAAAAATTTCAGCTATGGATCGATCTTGATTGCTTTTACTTTGGAGAGAATTCCATTGATGCAACCTCAGTATGTGACACTAATTTTAGCCGGTCCTAGAGATCCACAGATGCAGAGATGGCTAAAGTTGATGGCTAGACATGTTGGTCAGTCATCAACCTCATTTTCTACCACATTCTTCAGTTGGCTCCATCGACGACATTTGTCATAGAGGAGCATCCATATGCAGGGATGGATTTCCGTAGAGATCCAGATTTGAGATTACCAGTGGGTGCTCAATGAGATGCTATAGGTAAATTTTTTTGACCATGTATTTTTGAGGATTTTGAGTTTTTACATGTTTTTTTGTTTTTTGATGTTTCCAAGTCTAAACTAAAAATGTTCTCATGTATACAGATGTTGGCACTATTCAACCAATGGGTCATCAACAGGAGGCGGGTGAACCAGCGGGGAGAAATGTCAGAAGAGAAGTTCTCCAGGATTTAGATCTGATGGAGACACTGGTAGAGTTGCAGCATCATATAGAGGGGTTAACCCTTAGTATACCAGATGTTCAAATCGAGGAGTTACCGATGAGACTACAACACCATAATATTGGTGTACCTAGCCGTTGGAATGAGGCTATTGTGCATGATAGCTCAGGCAGTGACCTCTTACCATGAGCATAATTAGATCTACTTAGGATGATTTACTATATGCATTTTGAGGTTTTGAGGTCAGCTGACCAACCTATCTTGGGCACAAATTTTTGTAAAAACTTTGAACATCTATCTATTTTACTTTCAGTTTTTTTGTATGGTTATGTGTAATCCTATTCAACTGTTGATGTGAATTGAAAATTTACTCTTACATATGTCGTAAATGTTTGTTTAATGCATAATTCGCTAAAGAATCAGTCAATGTGTTAAAGTTTTTGGAAATGTGTTGATATTGAATGTAATTAAAATGTCTTTCCAAGATATGAACTCTAAGGAATATACGATGAATAGTTAGATTTCGGATGGTATAAACATTCGTAAGTTGTAGTACGACAATTTGTGAGTCTACCCTAACGATGATTCGGCGAACGCCAAGTGAAATGGCATCAGATAGGAATTCGATCAATGCGTTATACTCAGCGATATTGTTCATAGGACGACCGATACAAATCCCGTGAAAACTCACTAACTCGCCACTTGGAACGAATATGGTCCATGCTACAGAGGATAGGTTGGACGTACTACGACTAGCACCATCGACATAACCAACAAATGCTTCCAAAGATTCTGACATCTGCAACAAATGCAAAGTGGATTACTAACCACATAAAAACTCTAAAAGTCACATTGTGACACACACACGCAATCAAAGCATATATATAGTTTTTTTACTACGCACAATCAAGCATAGTAACGTTTAAGATACAGCCCATTTCAACACTGCAACAATGGAATTCCATCACAATCAACCACCTCGTAAGCGCCTTTTGCCAAAACACGCTTGAAAATTTAGAGGCCCATCCATAGTGGTTCAAATTTTCATGTTCCTAATTTATCGGCTTCCTGATCATAAAGCAAGACCAGGTCTCCTTTTGAGAATATGCGAGGCTTGACATTGTAGTCATATTGCGTCTTAATTCGTTTCTTATGTGCTTCATTGGCCAATGCGGCTTCACGACGTGTTTCATCTAGATGGATGAATTCTAAGAAACGTGATTCCTCATCAGAAGTGTCAAGTAACAAGTCAATTGCGAGTTTTAGTGATGAAATCTCACATTGGATTGGCAAGATTGCCTCAAGACCATACACCAATTGGAAAAGTGTGAATCCATTTGCGTTTCTTGCCTAGGTTCAGTAAGCCCACAAAGCTGAGTACAGGATCAAATTCCAGTTTCATTTGTCAACTCCTATCATTCGTTGAAGAATTCGCTTAAGGACTTTGTTGATGGCTTCAACTTGTTCATTAGCCTATGGATAATAAGGAGTAGAACTATCATGTGAGAGTCCTAACTTGGCAGTTAATTTAGTCATCATATGATTGCGAAAATGCGAACCATGATCTGTAACTACAGCTTGTGGTACACCAAACCGTGTAACCATATGGTTGAAGAAAAAAAGTGCATCTCTCTCACCACTGTTGTTTAATGTAGGCATCGCCTCGGCCCATTTCGTAAAATAGTCAATGGCAACAATAATATACCCATGCCCCTTGGCCAAGTGAGGGTTACATGTCATGAAATCAATGCCCCATTTTTCAAATGGTCCAACAACGACGACATGATGCAGTGGTGCAGGTGGTAATTGAGTTTTACAATCAAAAATCTGGCATGCATGACAACTTCTGACAATAGTAATAGAATCGTTAAATATGGTAGGCTAGAAGTAACCAGCACAGATAATTTTCTGTGCGGTAGCATAACCAGATAAATGTCCACCACAAGCACGAGAATGGAAATCATTTAGAACTTTCTCGGCTTCCTCATGTGTGAGGCACCTATAAAAAATCGCATTGATACCGCGACAATAAAGGGTGTCACCAATGATCAGATAATCTTTGGCTTAATATCAAATACGTCGTTGTTGCAAGCAAGAGGTATCGGACCGGAAAGTTTGGGTTTGGAGATAGATCAATATATCTCCATACCAATGATCAGATGACGAGATCAGAAACAGAGACTCATACCAAATTGACGGTTCCGTTGTTGAGTCGATGGCAATAGAGGGAAGGTCGCAAAGAAGCTTGGGAAAAACTAGAGATTTCTTTGACTTGGATTTGATGAATTCTAGATCAAATTCCTACAAAATGACTATCCATTTTGAATATTTTCCCCTCGGCAATTGACGTGACAAGATGTATGTCATATGGTTGTAATCTGAAATGACAGTGGTCTTTCAGAGCAGGGTATAATGGCAAAATCTCTATACAGCTTGAACGGAAGCCAAATCTAGCTTTTCCACATAAGAATACTTAACTTCGGTATGATTGAGATTATGACTCAAATAATAGATCAGATGTTCAATCTCAACTTCTTCTTAGACTAAAACCATAGAAATGGTTGTATCTGCAGCAGCGAGATACAAGAAATAGTCGTTCTGATAATTAGGGGAATACATTAATGACACTCGGATCATGGTATCTTTGAGAGCATCAAAGGAAGCTTGCGCAACCTGGTACCAATGGAAGGGAATTCCCTTTTTCAAAAGACGAGTAAATCCTTTAGCCATTTCGACATAGTTGGGAATGAATCTCCTTAGAAAGTTAGCCTTCCCTTCGAGTCTCTCTAACTGAAGTAAATTGGAAGGTGGACGCAGATCAAGAATTGCCTTAACCTTCAAGGGGTCGAGTTGAATTCCTCGTTTGGACACTACGAAACCAAGAAAATGACCAGAACCAACACAAAACACACATTTATGTGGATTGACTCAAATTTTGTAGTGTCGGAACCGTGAAAAGATGGCTCTCAAATGTTGCGGGCAATCAGCCCATTTCCGTGAATGAGCAAGTAAGTCATCTAGATAGGGTTGAACAATGTATTTGATTTCATGGAAGGCATAATTCATTGCCCTCTGAAAATTTGCCCCAGTGTTCTTCAAACCAAAAGGGAGTTTCCTATATGCGAATGTGCCCCAACGAAAAATAAAGGAAATTTTAGATTGGTCTTCTAGGTGGATATTGATCTAATCATAGCTGGAAAATCCATCCATAAATGAAAATATTTCACATCTGGCACATTCATCAATTATCTGGTCGATAAAGGGAGTGGGATAGTTGTCTTTTGGACAAGCATGATTAACATCCCTATAGTCAACACATACTCTTATTGTTCCTTGTTTCTTCATGACAAGAACAATATTTGAAACCCAATCGGTGAGAAGTGAGGTATATGAAACCAGCATGTGAAAGTTTTTCAAGTTCTACTTTTATGGCAGCAGCCTTCTTCAGATGATCAAGATGGAGGTGCTATCCTACCAGCTTCACATCAAGATACATTTTAATCTCGTGTTCAACTATACTAGAATCAATACCTAGAATTTCCTCATATGACCAAGCAAATATATCGCGGAATTCACAAAAAAGAGCACAGTAAGTTTCAAGTTCCGATTGAGAAGAAGATTTTCCAACATGGATGTTTTCTACAATTCCAGGTTTGGTCTAAATATCGATAGAAATGGTCTCTTCAATATTCGATAAGTTTCATTTGGAATCGACTGTGTATATAAATACAGAATTTGAAAGGAAATCAACGATTGAAGGGCGATTTAGTTCATTTATAAATGTGATCTAGAAGATGGGATCGATGATGATAATCTGCCCATGGTTCTTCTTCTGTCATCATTGATTGGATGATTCCTTCATCAGTAGAAAATGTACGTGAGAAAGGATCAAAGGAAGTACCATATTCTAAAGAACGATCAACCCATACAATTAGTGATGATGGATTTGGATTTGCTGCGCAAGTCAAAGAGATCGATTGCTATGCGAGCTCAATTGGGCTTAGCGACATGGTTTCATTACGCATATCAACATCGAAATTATTGGAAATCTTCCATGAGCCAGATGAACTGGAAGATATCATGTTACAGGTCTCAACTTTTGCAACTTCCATCGTTTTTGATGGTGACAGTAGTGAAAAGGTGCCCATTAGGGAAGAATATTTGAAGAAACCTACTCCAATGTTTTGAAGAGATAGTGAAGGTCCGTGAACTAATAGAACACTTCCAGTTTCATGTGAACTAGAGGCGAAGAAGGCGAGTTGATCAATTACTATGATTTTGCTTTTATGAGGGAAAGTGATCATACAAAAGTATGTCGAAACCACAGCAGCCATAGCGTAAACCCATGGTCTTCCTAGTAAAATATTGTAGTCAAGGGGTTTGTCAACAACCTCAACTTCAACAGTTACAGTTTTTCCCCCTAGTTCTATCTGCAGGTTACTTAAAATTCCACAAGGTGTATAAGTGCAACCGTCAAAAGCTTTTAACATCATAGGTGATCGTGACAAAGGCGGTGAGCCAAGTGTTTTCCAGCAATTCATTGACATGATACAAGTAGATGCACCTTCGTCAACAATGGTTCAATGAATGAGGTGATTCAAAGCATTTACTTGGATCAAGAATGCTAATTGTGCTAGTAACTGTGGTGTATAACCCGCATGGTTAAAAACTATGAGATTGGAATCCGTTTGATCAATTCCACCAATTAATGACAATAAAGCATGCTTTTGGGAGGGACAATTTAAAGCACCTCAAGTGTCGACATAGCAGAAGGTCACTGAGCCAAATCTTCTACTATGTTATAATTTTGCGATGCTCGAGCTCGAGGGCTATAGATTTATGAACAACTCCCTTAGGCATTTTATTGTTAACTCTGGTGTAATGGGTGGTGGAATGGAGTTAGACGAAGTCGAAGTCGAAGTATTGGGTTGATCTATAGCTTGGTTATTCGACGACGACGGTGGATTACCGTAATATTTACTTCATGTAGTCACCAAAACATTAGTCTTAGGCTTAGTGGCAGATAGCATAAGCACTTGTGAAGTGGAAGCATGATCTGTAGCAACCAAATGAGTCTCTAGGTTTGGAAAAGGGTCTGTCAACACAGCGGATGTACTAGAAGTCTTAAGAAGTTTTGAGACTTCAGAGCGGTGAGGAAAGTCTCACGTAAAGTGCTCCTCATTACAAATTAAACATGGGTAACAAGGTTTCCTAGCCGGAGAAGAGGAATCAGATGATTTCTCTTGAGGGGGAGAATTTTGTTTCTTTTTGGTTTTCCCCTTTTTCTTGCTTCTAGATTGCTTTTCATTTTTACCTTTGTCAGATGACATGGCATTTATTTCAGAAGAAAGTGTATTATCAGGTGTATTAGAGGTTTGATTTGAAATAGCAAGTGTTTGACTAGATGGTCTACTTGTTGTTTGAGTGCTTGAAGAACCTATCACACCGTCACTGGCATGAGAGTCCTTACTGGATGGAGGTGGTGGAACAGTAAAAGCTGGTCTAGGTGCATTTGGAATCTTATCATAGAGCGTGCCAGACTAGGTGTAAATCAAGTCCTAATATTGGGCACGAGCAATTACTTTCTCTTCAATAACAACTCCTCCTTTAGCCACATCCTCGATGATAGATGGCAACAAGGATCTAATAAACCACTTGGCCTAAAGCTGATCATGAACAAAAATTTTGACCATTCGACGATGATGATGCCACTCATGAATATGATCAAAAATGTGAGTAGAAGAGGTCTGTTTAAGTTGTTCAACAATTCTATTCCAGTTTCATATCTGATGGGTAGCTGTAAATGGGTTTAAAATGTAGTGGCTAAGGCTGTGAAGTTGTCAAATGAAGCTCGTGGTAATTCAATATATGACTTTATAGCCGTAACAGTGAGCATTCGATGCAAAAGATGTAGTCTTACTGAATCATCATTTAGGGAGTTGGATGAACACCATAAATGAAAATTCATAACGTGATTGGACAGATCTTCTCCAGGGTTTCCATTGAACTTAGGAATATCATAAGGCAATTTGTGTGGAATCACCGGCCACCAAGCTGAATAAAGAATGGGATCATTGGTAAGTCGATTTAAATCTGGTAATTCAAGTGTTGCGACAAAAGGAAACTGTCGGTTTAGGTCAGGTTGAGCGTAACCAAGGTAAGATGGAATTGCTTGGGAAATAGGCCTTTGCATACCAGCATAAGGAATCTGTTGTTGGTAACCTTGATAGGGGTAGGTTTGTTGAGCATATCCAGTATAAGGTTGTTGTTGGGAACCAGGATAAATTTGTTGTTGACCAAACCCAACATAGGCTTGTTGACCAAGTCCAGGATAAGTTTGGTACTATTGGAATTGTTGTTGTTGGTATTGTGGTTGCCACGGTTGTTGATACAACGGTTGTTTCCCACCAGTATAAGTTTGACCAGGTTGTGGATAAATTGGACCAGTATAAGTCTGAGTCATCCTAGTTAATGGTAAACTGGCCAGAGGTTGTTGGATTTCAAACACAAATGGTTATTGTAAAATGGCCTAAGAAGACTGAGTCTGTAGACATGAAACTTGAGGGTAAGAGGTTGAAGGATCAGCTTGCAAAGGTTGAGATACAATCAATTGAGCTTACGACTGTGGTAAAGTCATAATGACAGGTGTAGTAGGTGTGGATGAAATAGGTTGTATTGGTTTTGATGAATACACAAGCCTTGGTTGAACAAGCATTGTAGGTTGTCATTGACAAACAGTGATTCCAAAATAAGTTGGACCTAAAGATGACGGTATACTACCATATGGTGGCCCCCCAGAGTATGGAGAATAAGCAGATTGGGCATATTGTTCTCCATATGGAGGTAATCCAGTGTTAAGTGGATACATTGGATAATAAGCAGATGGACCAACTTGATATTGACTTGATGATTCAAATTGTTTAGTATCCATAAGTGAAGAACCAAGTAAAATTCATGTGGACGACATGGGTGAAGACCATGGACTAGAAGAAACACCGGAGTGAGTTCCAGATAATGATTGGTAACCCAGTGGGATGGACAGACCACCATACAGATGTGACTCAGGTTTTGTGGTAAACATCAAAGAAGTAGCGATAGTAGATGCTGTCGCATGTAACAGATGTTACAGTCTAGAATGTTGTTTTAGCCATAGTCAAATGACCTAATAAATGTCCTAATGAATATACAGGAGTTTGAAAATAAACAGGATCGGGAGAAGCAGTGTAAGTTAACCAAGGAAAAGGAGGATAAAGATAAATCCCTGGTCCAAAATGAGTTGGAGTTCTAGGTGAAGTTTCTTCTTCAAATTCCTCTTCAATAGCAATCAAACCAGGTGGAAGGATTTCACCATCAGGTTCGTAATAAATTTCTGGTGTTTGACTCTGTGGTAAAGGAGAAGTCTCAACAATTACAGATGTCTGAGGATAAACCAGTTGATCGTCTTCCGATACGGGAACAACTTCTGGTTGTTCAACTTCGGGATCCAAGTGTTCTGATTAAAAAACAACGGGTTCAGGATGAATTTCTTGAACAAATTATAGTTGAGGATCAACTTATTGTTGGACAACTTCAGTTACCATTTCACTAAGTTCACTTTCAGTGTCCTCAGGTAATTGTAAAGGTTCCACTTCAATAGCATATAAACCAGTTATAGTAGGAGTAACTGGAATAGCAGTACGTAATGATATAGGTGACTATGGTAAATCAAATGAAGAACCAGAAATTTGTGATGTACTGGACTCAGTTAAACGAGACCGCTTTTGTCGACTAGGTGTAGCTTCAGGTGATAAAGGCGGTTTACTTGCTGTCCTATGTGAATGATAGGGTAAAGGTTGATTTTCTTCCACGATTGCTAATTGATTTTATTATAAAAAGAAATAAACAAAAAGAGGGTAATCTAGGCAAAAGAATTACCAAGTAACTGTGAACTGCAATATACCGCCTTGGAGGAGCCAAGGACTTAACATACGTGCAAGTAATCTCCCCAAATGTTGTTTTCGGTGTATCACAGTATACAAGGTAGTCCAATCGCTTACCTATGGATGGATAGAAACCTAATGTAGTCCTCCCAAATATACCTGAAATTACGTGGAGGCCCAATCCGTGTTAGCATTGTCTAATGCGAAACCGCACAGTGAGAGCATTCCCTTATACTTTTCGTACAATAACACTGCCCGATATACCCGAAAGTACATGGACGATCTACGATATACTTACGTATGTGGAATGAGGTATCACACTCGGAATCTATCGCAGACCGTTAGCGACAACTGCTATGTTTAACGACACCAAAACACATCTCTAGCCTAGACCTATAAATGTTATGCGTTAAGTTACAATGCTCCATTAGGTTAATTGAGATAAATTTTAGTTGATCTTGTTTAAAAGTTTTCCTTTTAGGTTCACTGTGTGATGTTTCTGGAACTCCTAGAATGCAACTAAGATTGGAAACATTCTTTTCATTTGATTTAAACACTGAAAACCATAACTAAAAGGGATAGAGCAATCAAAATCTCCAAACAAAGAGCATAGAGCACATCTAATGCAACTTTCCCTATACCCTTCCTACACGCACACACAAAATTCTAAATGAATTATGCATGTTTTTATTTTCATTTGTTTAATGTTTATATGAACATAAAGAAACTAAATGCACAAACGATCAATCAATGCTTTTCACGAGAAATGAAGACTTTACGACAGTTTCTTTTTCAAAGAAATGAAGACTTTACGACAATTCTTTTTCAGAAAAGTAAAGACTAATCAATGTAAGCTAACTTTGGGATTGATTCGAAAATGATCAAGAAAACATAAAGAAACATTGAACAAAAAAAGCGAAAGTGGGCATGGAAAAGAAATGCTAATTTGGACTTTAGGGACAGAGAAACATTGACCATTCAGCAAGAAAGATGTGAAACAGTTTGGAAAAAATCAAGCAAAAAGATGGGTTTTTGGCTTGACAGGGACCAGCGCAGCTTTGAGTGGGAGACAATGTGTTGCAGGGCACTATCTCTAGGCTAAGGCCGCTTTGCAACACATTGTGTCAAGAACAACAATGCATTGATGCCAGAGATCACTATCAACACACAAATAAGCACACATTTTGACCAAACAAGCTTCAAAATGACTGAATATAGGTAAATGAGCTCAAGCAAAGTCTATTGGTGCTGCTAAGACAAGGGATAACTACCAGGAACAATGGTCGTTCCCCACCGGATTCGCCAATTTGTTATACGGCATTTATACCTACGGATAAGTATATCTTCCCTAAGTGGGTAGTTACACTTAGAACAACTAAAGTAAAGATGTTTAACCTTTTCCTACAATAAACAAATAAGATAAAAGAACCTACTTGTGATCCTTCGCTTCCTTTGATCTCCTTTGAGTTGCTCTTATCGCTCCCGCTCAAACTGAATTCGCTGAATCGGTACCTGCCAACGTAAACAGAAGACGAAAACAATCAAAGCATATGATCTATTTATTGTAAACAAATGGAATCGACAACATTTGAACATACATTCATCATAGATATAGACAAAAGTATTGGAAAAGGAACAAACAACTTTATTGATTGATAGAAGGAGAAATTACACCCAATGTGGTTCGATCTCATGTCACTCATCCAGCTTAGTCCAAGCCCTCATCACACTAATAGCAACATCAATCCAGCAGCATAACATTACTTTGAAAATGATTTCAAGTCTCTAAACCAACAATATTTCTCTATAATATCCAAGCCATCTGGCTCTATGATGGGAGGCCAATTTATAGATCAATGTAAGTGGTTTTGTCATTAGTATGGCATTGAATGGTTTTCCATAAATGGATGATTAGTTTCCATGTTCAAAGGGATGAGAAGATTGAGGATTAGATGATCCAAGGCTATCCTAAGTCGAGCTCATCTTGATAGGATAGGAGCTGGGTTCCTTCTAGAAGGCTCTAGAAAGGAGGAATATACATAGGATCCAATGAACATTTCGAGGATTCTTGCCCAGCGTAGGCTTGAGTGGGCTCAGGTGCTCTGCAACGCAACCTTGAATGGGGCTAACCGCTCTGCAGAGCACTTACCCCTAACCATGGGTGAGCTGGTGACCCAAGGAAGCACTTCAGCAGGGTTTGAAGTTAGGAAACTCTCATGGATGAAAGCACTCAATGAGGTTGCATGTCTAGGGCATGTAGCAACTGAATTAGGGTTTGATAGACCCTGTTTACACTGATCTGATCGTCGGGAGTGATGTGCCCAAATAGACCTATAACACTCATGGTAGATGGGTCATATTGAGTAACGTAAAGTATTAAATATTCCATGTAGTTAATCCAAAAAAAAATTAACAGTGCTTTCTCAAGTCAGTAAAAGTGAATAGCTAATATAGGTGTTGGGTAGTGGTCCCCTAGGTCCAAGTTTTGTCCGAGTCATGTAAAGACTCTGGATTTTGAGGAGAGGAGCACAATTAGCGCAGATTTATAAGAGTGAAAAGGGCTTTAGGGCGGGTCAAAGCCCATTCTTTTGTAAAGGGATGGAATTACCTAGAGGATTTGAGCTCCGCCCATGGTTTGTGGACCATGGCATTGTAAGGGTAAAATCATATATAAAGGGATGTTTTAGCAAGTCCAAGGCATATATTGAATTGATGAGATCTCTTTGAGTCTATTTTTGGAAGATCTTTTTGTATTTAGGCGAAGGGGAAGGCTCCTGCATCTATGTGCACGGAGACCTTGGTAAGTTTGCAGTTGTGTGTGTGGATACCTTGGTAAGTTTGCAGTTGTGTGCGTGGAGACCTTGGTAAGTCTACAGCTGAGTGTGCAGGGTCAAAAACATTGTATCTAGGAAGACTTGACTAATAAAGAAGAATTTTGAGAATAAATCTGTGCATTTTTGTATGTTCGCATCATTTATGTGTTTTTGTCTGCTTATGGTTCGTTTTATATATTTCTTCTGCAATTCCATCGTGAAGGTTCATCAACTATTTTATATGTTGAATAATACATGTTAGAATAGTTTCACACAGTTCAATAATATGTTAAGTAGGAAAGCGCTTTACGACTATAACAATAAGGTTATCAATTCGCGAAGGTCGGTGTAAGCCCTAAACAGGTAAAGACTTCACAGCCACACTACATAGTCCCTCTGGATGTAGAAACCTGGTTCTAGCATACCCCAATATCACCTTGGGTAAGATTGCGGTCTATGCAAGCAGGTCGTTGTCGAAAGGGTCGATCATATAGGGTTTTGTTGGTTAGCACAGCTAACTCTGAACCTAGGTCTAAGCCCCTGAAGCCAAAAATATGCCTCGCCAAGGTTCAGCTCTACTAAGTGACATGTTAGTGCATGTTCTCACACTTATAGATGCACACTAGTGCATGTAAGGGTGGTTGGGGATAGTTGTGAATCTTACGTGACTTTGGTGGAATAGATTACCCACCTCACAGTTGATTTTCCAAATATATCCAAATTGAATGACACTAATGGTTCACCTTAATTCCAAATCTTTATGCATCATTATCATCATGACAAAAGATGGGAAATGGAAAGGGTATTCATAATGTTTGACTAGAAAGGGCTCGAACACAATTTATTCTTGCTAACGCCTTATTTAATTTGAATTAGGTTGTGTCAAAGGAGAAAAATAAAAACCCACAAAAGGAAGAGTGGGATCCTCTTATGTAATAATTTCCATGATTTTTTCAACCATAGTATCCACATCATCATAAACCTCTCCTACTAAAGGTTTCTTTGTGTCTGCATCTCGTAGAAGATCAAATTTAGGTAATGTGAACTTGAGCAAGAAATCAATCTTGCTCCACAATCTTCATCAATCAACAGCCTCCTCACCATACTTACCTTCTTTGAATCTGCTTGTCACCACTTAGCCCAATTTGAACCCACCACCATACTCATTAATGTAGTTTTAAATTCAACAAGGCGACACAACATGATGAAGTACGAGGCACACCATGTCTCAACGACATAAACAACTCCAATTTGGAGCATTCATCATATATTTCTTGAGATTGGTGTTGGTTGGGGATGAATTCTATATTCTCCCTAACCTAGCCTGTGATCTTCTTAATCCCATCTTTTTTTGTCTCGATCTCTTCTAAATTTAGATTCAAATTATGGACAATGGAAGGAGTCCAAAATATTTGATTGTATTTGTTTCACCTTCTGCAAAAAGTATTCCAGTTGTAAAAAAAGAGTGCAAAGGAGTAGAGAGGTTTACAGCCATCTTCCAAGCCATAGAAGCACACAAAGCCCAAATCAAACCCTCTCCAAAGGATAGTGCTCTGAACAGTCTTTCCTACGATATGCGGATGTCCTAGAATGGACTTCTGGATCAAAAGTTAAAGCAAGTTGAAGTTATGCCTCTCAAAACCAGAAGACAAAAGAAAAGCACGAAAAATTTTAAGAATGAGGTTGCGTACTTCTACCACGTATCCAATTGGCGATTGGAAGCGGAGGTCCCTGGTAGAACTAAGGCTAATTGGAGGTCCAATCACATTGAAAATCGCATATAGGAGGATCAGGCAACATGGCATTCAACGCTTCGTGTAGTAGAGCTCCAATATCATAAATCACACATCGATGATTGCACAACAGTGACACTAAGAGCACATCGACAATCCAATGAGTCAGGGAAAGTCGCAAATCGGAAACCAACTGACCACTATAAAGGAATTACAAGGAAAAAATCATCGATAGTGTAAATCGTTGGGGGAATGCCTATAAGCATTTACAAAGGAATTCAGATGCAAAACCAGAAGAGGGCATGTCTTTTCTCACTCCTTTAGAGGGCCATGTGGCAGAATACTATTGGTCCCGATAAAGCCATGTGGCGTCTGATGTCACCATGATGTGGCAGTACAGAGGACACGTGGCAGGAAAATTCGGTGTTTTGAGGGGTCATGAGGGAACAAAACAGGGCGACACATGTCACACTCACAAGGTGACACGTGGCAAAGGATGACGTCAGGTCGCAAATCGACGATCGCAGATTGAGGAATATCACTACATCAAAGTAAAATCTTTGATTGTGATCCACCGATAAAAGGGATCTGATATGAGGGTTGGCCCACAATCACATAAAGAGCCAAAGAACCAAGGGTTAAGCATAGAGCATGATCGAATATCGGCAATCAGAAAAATGGAATGTCGCAACTCCTATGTAACACCTATGATTGCGATCGGTCAATAAAGGGGCTCAGATATGAGGGTAGGCCCATGAAAAAGAAGAACTTTAAGGACCAGGGCGGAGATCAGTCTACAAAGGAATGATAGCCCTCGGGCAGGAACAAAAGGCCCTAGCCTCAAGCCCAAGCCTTCGGTTGGTCCTATGGAGGAAAATGTTGAAAAGGACTAAAACAAAGGGGGCCAGAGACCCCAAGACTCGTTTGTTTCGCAATGAATCTAAGTATAAAGTGCCAATATTGAGAACCTCTAATATAGTATTACGGCTGTGTATCTAGGCATATCATGGCTCCGATAGTGTTCTACAGGAAGTCGAGAGGGACAGATGAGTTGGCAGTTGTGCTTAGAATATGTCATGGCCATCATGAGGGATCACTCCTAGCTCCTGTAAGTAAAGAATTAAAGTTGTTAAGACCGAAAGCGACAGGGAGTCGGCCAAGAGAGTATGAAGAGTAATGTGGCAGAAACATGGTTGGATCAGAGGCCATCCGAGGAAGTGGTGTGGAGATATTTTTAAAATCATCATTCAGTTTTCATATGTTTTGTTATTTAGTTGTTTTGTTAGTATGTTATTCTGTTTTATTTTAAAGAAAAGCATATTTCAGTTGTAATAATTTGAGGCGATAAACTCTGCACGCCGAGACCGCTAGCCATGCAAACAGATGGGAGCTTAGGTCTAAGATATTTTTGTAACTAATTTCCAAGTTCTCCCTGTCCTTATAAAAGGAAGGAAAAACACATAGAAAAGGTTCAAAATTTTTGGGAAAAACTTCTCTCTTATGGGACCTTTCCCTGTTTTCCTAAAGGCCCGTCTGAAGCTTGTTGTATGTTGGTTTTCTAAAAGAGAGTAATACAAAGTTCAAGGTGATTCAAACTTATTAGATTTGAAATATGTCCTTCTCTCTCTGCATTATCATTTGAGTCAAAACATTGATGTATAATGCCTATTTCATGGTGGAAATCGAGTCTTTAAAAAGCGCTCCATGCATCTTAGCATTTCACAACACTCTCTCTCACTCATTTTCTCTCCGAGCCTTGATATATATAATTCTTAAAACCTAAGATTTATATGATGGACTCTTCTTCTATTGTCTTATCCCATTACCTATGTTTCAACAATGAAATGACTGCACATTCCTAATTTGATTTGGCCACTTGTGAGTTGAAGATTATTCCCTGGATACTCATGTACACATGTTGCTTTATGTTTAGTACCTTCATGGACGATTCTGAATCAAACCCATTTGCATTATTTGTGAAAAACCAAATTGATGAAAGTTTTTAATACAAATTTGTCAAGCACTCTTTAATATGTTCTAGGCACTGGTCTCTCCCTTCAACCCGAGGTTGTCTCTAGGAAGCTTTCATATCTCCAAAAGCACTTGTGCTACAAGTGTTAGAAAAAATGACAACTATCTTTTTTGCGTCCTTGCCAGGGAACGAATTGTGAAATACTTTTCCCTGGGTACGACAAATCTATGCATTCCCTCTGTTAGGTGAGCAAGGGAAGTGCAAGTTGAATATCCCTCACCTTGGTGACTCCACTGTCTGAATTCATTTATAAACATCTTGGCGACTCCACTGTCTATATTTTTATTTGATCATTCTGGCTTATAATAGGCCCCATACCTACTCAGATACCTCTCAACAAAAAACACCATTTGTATCTGACCCAGAAAGAATAATATTCAGAAGGATTTGGAAAGAAAAGACTCCAAATATTGATGCTATTGTCTCTTCATTTCCTGAAACCTCCTCATCTAGTTCACAGAAGGTCGTAATTCATTGTTCTGAATTTCCTCCTAGAGTTCTGGTATATCCTCCAGAAAGTGGTCATCTGCTCAGTACTGCGTCCTTAGAAGTCAAAGAAGAATTTGGGGAGAAAAAAGATCAACTCCAAAGCATCCCTACCCACAGTGTGAACAGTTTCTCATTCCACTTCCAGTGGGTTGTCTTACCATTGGTCATACCTAAGGCTCCTCCAATAATTCAAGTACCACCACCTCTGATCCAAATGGTTGTCCCAGGTTTCTTGTTGAACAAATATGCTCCCTTAAACCTGCCTCAAGCTTTAAATTCTATGCCACGGGACTATCTCAAGCTCTTGCCCAAGTATAATGAAGAAGTTGATATAACAACGCAAAGACACATAGAAATTTTATGTGCCTTTGCAGAGAATCTAAATGTTGAACACCAGGATGTAGTGTTGAGGCTTTTCGTCCAATCTTTGGATGGGGAAGTCAAGAAATGGTTTAAATCCTTGCCAAATGCTACCATTAACACTTGGGAAGAAATGGAGAACTCCTTTATGCAAAAATGGGGTGAGAAGAGAGACCATGGATACATTCTCACTGAGTTTAATGCTATCAAGAAGAAATATGGTGAGGATATCTCATATTTTATTAAAATATTTAATAAACTATACAACAATCTACATGCTGAAATCAAAGCCCCACAGTTCGTTGCCCGAGTAGTCTTCGCCAGGGCCTTTGATTCAAAATTCAGTTTTACTCTAAGAGAGAGGAAGTCTCCTACCTTGGACCAGATTCAAACTGATGCCCTTGAGGTAGAAGCAAAATTTACCTCCATAGGGAAGTCAAGAAGCAAAACTAACTTTGGAGATAAGAAAAGGGGGAAAGAGGAGGCATCTTCCTCAAGTCAAGGAAGAGAATCTCAAGAACAGAGGATAGAGGAGATGGATAAGTTGATAAAGAACTTATCAAGCAAACTGAAAAAAATGGAGTTGGAGAATAAAAGCCTTCAAAGACAGAACTTCCCAACTACTAATCGGGGTTTTAATCCCCAATACAGAAGGCCTCCCCTATAGATAATGCAAAGGGAGAGGAGAGAGAAACAAGACCACATTCATCCTCCATTGTATATAGAAGATGATCCGGAGGAACTGACAGATACAAGTGATGTTTAGGGGAACTTGTATTCCTATTTCTCCGATGAAGGACAAGAACTCAGAACATATGAAGAGGAGGAGGAGCTTGATGCCACACTGGATGATGACAAGATCGATGACTACTGCAAACAGTTCGTTGATTTCATGCAGGCTTAGCTGCACAAGAAATATGATCTACAATCATCTAGAAAGAGATCGAGAGCACAAGATCAGAATGAAGGTACTTCCTCCCAGGAGCCCCCTAAGCCTACTGACAAGGGTAAGGAACTTGTAGATCCAATTTCTCCAAGAAAGAAAGAGTCTTCAGATCCGAACTGCGATAATCCTGAAGTCATCAAAGAAGGTAAATCACCTCCCGCTACTAGATTCATTCATGAAAAAGAAAAGGATCTTGTAGAAATTAGCATTGTAGAGAAAGACCCTACCATCTTTAACCTTCAGAAAGAGCTTGAGAAATTCAATATCCCAATCGCATTGTTCGAGCACTTGAAACAACCCACCTACAAGGCCCAAGTCTCTCAGTTTATGTTTCCTTCCACTTCAGCCCAACCACTTAATAGTTTAAACCTGCAAGAAGAAAGGCCAATGGTAGTCTTTGGACCTAATGTTCAGGAACAAGATCCCTCCACTCCACCTTTTTATGTTACTTTAGTAGTGCATGAGCTCCTGCTCCATAATTGCATATTGGACTCAGGAGCTTCTCATAATTTGATGCCATTATCAGTAATGGAGCAGTTGGGTCTAGAGATAACTAGACCATATAAGGATCTCTATTCTTTTGACTCTAAGAGGGTCAAGTGCTTGGGGATGATCAAGGACCTGGTGGTGAATTTGGCCCAAATCCCAGTGAAAAGTGTGGTGATGGACATCGTAGTTGCTGAAATCCCTGCAAGGTTTGGTATGTTTTTTCCAGGTCTTGGGAATCAAAGATTGGAGGTTCCATCAAGCTGGATCTAACTTATGCTACCATTCCTATATTTGGTGGAGAGGAAAGGAGACTATATAGAGAATCCAAATTCGTTAAAACAGTCACAAGAGCTGATTTCTCAAACAATGCTCTTGTGTATGGGACAGAAAGGATATATCCTACTTCATGCTGGAAGAAGATGACATTATTCTAGAAGAAACACAGGTGCAACCTGTAATCAAATCAGACCAACAACTCAAAGAGTGTAGAAAAGTATGGAAGTTGTATTTTTATGGTGCCAATTCTAAAGAAGGAAATGGAGCAGGGGTATTACTGATATCTCCAAAGGGTAGCTTGATTCCCCTCTCTTTCAAATTAGAATTTGAAGCAACCGACAATGTGGCTAAATATGAGGCATTGCTATTAGGCATTGCCATTAAGCCTGCAAGCAGCGAAGAATATAAACATCAACTATCTGATGTATTTGGAGACTCAGAACTGGTAGTGAAGCAAATCAAGGACCAATTCCAAACCAAGCACCCCCAGCTGAGGGCTTACAAAAATGAGGTTTGGGACTTGATTGAAAACTTCTTCTCAGCTTTTAATGTCCAATTCTTTCCCAGGGAAGGAAATCGAATGGCTGATTCTTTAGCTATAGCTGCCAGCAACTTCAAGCCACCACAAAATCCACTGCTCAGGTATGAAATTGAAGTTAGGTACAAACCCTCAGTGCCTGACAATGTGAAGCATTGGCAAGTGTTTGAGGATGATGAGAAAATCAAGCGCTTCATGGAAGTCATTAGGGAATTCTCAAACTCTGTGATTGACCAAGAAGAAGAAGAAGTGACAGAAGAACAACCAACTGCCTGGGAGGAAACTATCGCAGGACATAGAGTTCTACAGCTGAAGGGAAATTCCATTCCACGGGGTCTAGTTCCTTTGGAGAGGTTATTCAAATCCAACGATGTGGCTTCTAAACCTGCTGAACAGGAAGCTGATGAACAGGTGGAGGATTGCAACATAGGCTCAGAGGACGAACCCCGGATGATTAAGTTGTCAAAAGGGATCCCTCATCAATACAAACAAAGGTACTTAAATCTCTTAAAAGCCTATAAAGATGTTTTTTCTTGGTCTTATGATGATTTGAAAACTTTTGATGTAAATGTTATTCAACATAAGATTCCTTTAAAGAATGATATGAAGCCTTGTAAGCAGAAACTCAGACAGATCAATCCCCTCCTACTCCCATCCATTGAGAAGGAAGTGAAGAAGTTACTTCAGGCTAAAATCATTGTACCATTAAGGTACTCAGAATGGGTTGCAAATCTGGTTCCTGTTAGGAAGAAGAATGGAGAAATAATACTGTGCGTAGATTTCAAGAACCTCAACAGAGCTTCTTTGAAGGACAACTACCCATTGCCTAAAATGGATCATATTTTACAGAAGGTAGTTGGCTCAGATCAGATGTCTATGACAGACGGTTTTTCAGGGTATAATCAGATAGCAGTGCGTCCTGATGATTATAAGAACACTGCATTCACTACACCTTGGGGGAATTTCATGTGCACAAGGATGTCATTCGGCCTTATAAATGTGGGAGCAACTTTCCTGAGGGAAATGGACATAACATAATGTTGACACCTAATCATCAGGATTGGGTGAATAACTGAAATTGATGTAAATAAATAATAGAAAATATGAAGAGTCACCAGGAGATGAAATGAACAGTCTCTCCCTCATGTATATAATAAAGACCAACCTGAATGAATATCATGAATTGATTTGAGGAGTTACCTCCTGGTCTGACATGGTATCAGAGCCAGCTCCCAAAATTAGCTTTTGTGTAACTCCTGGTGTCAGTTTCCTGCCTATTTTGCAGAACTCACACCTCTGCCATGCTCCTGAGGCCTGAACCCACATTCCTTACATTGTCATATGTGTTTTATATTCCCTCTGAACAGTCGGCCCTCCGACCCTCTCTCCTCAACCAACACTCCATTGAATACGCGGTCCCCTCCCCACTGTATATGGGGTCTTCGCAAGCACGCAGAGACTAGCCTGACAGACAAGCCAATGTTCATAGTCGCAGCCCGGGAAAAGAGGTTCTCGCCTGCCTGAATCATTGGAATCTAGAGGGGAATACATCGATAAATGGTATGGAATGTTGTGTGTTATATAAGCGCTACTTTACAAAAACGCTACTCCTCTGCTTTACATAAACGCTGGCATATATATATGCAGTCTCCACGTTGTTTTCATATCCCATGGTATAAACGTTGTTATAATATATACGCTGTCCCAATATTATATACACGCTCCTCCATATCATATATACGTTGTCCCAATATCATATACACGCTCCTCCATTTCATATATACGTTGTTATAATATATTTTGTCTCCACGTTGTTTTCTGAACGCTCCTCACCATACTCCAGGTTAATACTGCGTTGCCTCTGTTGTTCATTACACCCTCACATGTAATACCGCTCAACAGTCATATGAATGTTGTATTTAATACTCTCCCAATCATTGTGCGCACTATGCTCTTCTATCCATAGTGGTCTCCATCCCACATGTTTAATCTTTTGAGCTGTCTTCACTTGGTTTTACCTTCCATGCGTATCTGGTAAATCGATGGTTTGTGTTTGTTCTGGAAATCTCATGGTGGAGCTTCGATAGGCTTTTCAATAGGGTATAGAAACCTTAAATCTCATTTCAATTGCGCATTGCTCCATTCTGGCATGTGTTCTAGGGGATACAATACCACATTACCCCTCATTTCAATTGCGCGCTACTCCAATACTATTTTTGTCCAGAGCCTATGCGTGAGAGCCTCCTCTCCTGCGCGAATTTTTTGGCACATTTTTTTTTGCTAGCAAAAGTATTTTTTTCTCAGCAAAAGTACTTTTTTCTCAACAGAAGTATTTTTTTCGCCAACATAAGTTTTTTTTCTCCACAAAAGCACATTTTTTTTGGCCAGCAGAAGTATTTTTATAGCACTCAGATTTTACAATGCATTCAATCATATCTATTGTGGGAGTAGCTCTCACTGGCAAGGAGAACTATCCTAAGTGGTCCCGGAAGATAAAACACACCCTCATTTTCAATGAGTTGTGGAAAGGAGTGCTTGTTGGAGACGGAGACAAAAAGCCAGAACAGCCTACCTCAGACAAAGAGTTCGCCATTTGAGAAAATAAGAACAGCAAAGCCTATGCATTAATTGCAGCATCTGTAAGTGAAGAGGTGAGTTGCCATATTTTGCCATTTTCAAATGCTTTCGAAGCCTTACAAAAGCTGAAAGAACTATATGACTCACACTCTGCACTTGAAGTTGTTCAACTCATGATTAAACTCTTCACTCTTGAATTACAAAATAATGATCCTCTTGCTCTTGCATCTGAAGTAAAATCTATAATGCATGATATCAAAGCCACTAAGGTTGAATTGGATATTCCTCTTATTGCTTTTCTCAAGGCACTTTATCCTACTTACTCCAATTATCTTGAGTCATTGCAAGCAAATGGAAATCTCAAAGATATTACCTTTGACTCTCTTGTGAAAAAAATCGCTGAAAGAGAGAAAGCTTTTGGAAAGAAGACAACCCCTGAATCCTCTGAAGAGGTTGTGTGCCTTGCTCATAAAGAAAAGAATCCTGCCCAAGATTATTCTAGAGGAAGAGATGGTCGAAGAGGAAGAGGAAGATATTTCAAAGGCGGGGGGGGACAGACACTCTCAAGGAGAAAAGTCAGATTTGCACTACATACGCTGCAAAAGAAATGGATCACATGATGCCTCTACATGCAAGTTACCTTGGGACAAAATTGAGCAGCAAAGAAACCAACCCAAAGGTAAAACTAATGGCATAGACAAAGCTAAAGCACCTGAATCCGCTCATTATGTTGTGGCACAATGTAATATCAAAGTAAATAAAGACTTATTTAATGCTTCACTTGCTTCTTGGAAAAATGATTGGTTGTTTGATTCAGGAGCAACTTGCCACATGACTCATAGAAAAGATTTTTTTGAAGAATTTACTGACAATGTTGATGGAGCAGTATACTTTGCAGACCAATCAAAACTCAAGCCATCAAGGCTTGGCACAATCAGGCTTAAATTGCCTGGTCTTCCAGACTTCCTTCTGCATCATGTTCTATATCTCCCACAGCCAAAGAGAAACTTGTTGTCCTTGTTCCACATCCGCCAGCAAGGTCACTCCATTCATATGTTTGATGGCAAGCTTGAGGTGAGAAAATCATCTGACCACTCACTTATCATGAGGGGGATAGAAGAAGAAAGGCTTCTCAAGCTGTAGGGTACATGTGCTCATGCACAACATTTCTCATACAATTCTCATTATGAAGAAGGTACACTTCCATCAAGTTTATTACGGCATGCTAGATTTGGACATTTGAACTATGACAGCCTCCGCTTGATGAAGAAAAATGGTGTTACTGGTTTGCTTACAATTCCTAGGAAACTTAAGCAATGTGATGCTTGCATTCTAGGAAAGCATAGCAAACAGTGTTTTCATGATTCACATTTAAGAGCACATAGAAAACTTGAATTCATTCATTTAGATTTATGTGGTCCAATGCATGTTCCTTCTGCAAATGGAAATAAATATATGATGACATTTATTGATGACTACACCAGAATGTGTTGGGTTTATTTATTGAAGAACAAATCTGATGCTTTTCAAACATTCAAGAACTTTCGTACATGGATTGAAAATGATGCACAATCTCATATTGGCTCTATTCGCACTGATAATGGAAAAGAATATACTTCAAATGAATTTGAAAACTATCTTTGCCAACATGGGATCAAACATCAAACAATTGTGCCTTATAATCCCCAACAGAATGGTGTAGCTGAAAGAATGAATAGGACAATCTTAAATATGGTGCGCTCCATGATGTTTTTCAAAAATGTAAAATTGATGTTTTGGGCTGATGCAGTTCTATGTGTTGTATATATAAAGAATAGATGTCCATCTAATGCTACCAGAAACAAGACTCCCTATAAAATGTGGTATGGGCATATTCCTTCGGTAAAGCATCTCAGGGTCTTTGGTTCCACCTGTTATGCCTTCATACCAAAGGTACATAGAAACAAACTTGGTGGAAGAAGTTGTAAGTGTATCTTCCTGAGGTATTCAAACACCTCCAAAGCATACCGTCTCTATGATGCAGTCAATAAAAATTTTGTTGTATCTAGAGATGTAATCTTTCTTGAAACATCAAAAATTGACAATGTTGTTGAGCGGCAACTTGATCGCTTGGATAGATTCACAAATGCAAAATCATTTCAAGAATTTGATAATCGGATTCCACATCTTGAAGGGGGGATTCCTATACTAAATCAACCTGTGGAATCTTCTTCTGAAGCACTCTCTCCCCCGCATGAAACTCCAACAACGGATGATACTTTAAGTGATGTGATTGATAGAATTGGGAGACTCAATCTTGATTCAGTCCCAACTCAATCAACGGAGCAGCCTGGTCCATCTGAGAAAGGTCCCCCAAAGTGGCTGACAAATACACTTGAAAGTGTTCATCCTGATGAGGTCGGAAAGACAAGAACTAAAAATTCAAACTGGAAAAATGGAGGTGATGTAGATGACTCTGATTCACCTGTTGATATGGATGTTTCTTATGATTGTGAATTGAATTTGTCTACATATTTTGCATCAACTTCCTTCAAAGAAGCTGCTTCTCATGATGAATGGAAAGAAGCGATGCAAAAGGAGTATGATGCCCTCATAAAGAATGGCACTTGGAAGCTGGTTGATCCTCCATTAGGAACCAAACCAATTGGCTACAAGTGGGTCTACAAGAACAAGTATAAAGTTGATGGCTCACTTAACAAGCACAAAGCCAGGCTTGTGGCAAAAGGTTTTGCATAGAAGGAAGGGGTCGATTATGAGGAGACTTTTGCCCCCACAGCAAAATGGGCTACCATTCGGACACTCTTTGCCCTAGCAGCTTAGAACGGTTGGAAAGTCCATCAAATGGATGTAAAAACTGCTTTCTTGAATGGAGATCTAAAAGAGAATGTTTTTATGTCCCAGCCTGAAGGATTTGTTGTGAAATGACATGAACATAAAATATGCAAACTTGTGAAATCCTTGTATGGCCTCAAACAAGCACCACGAGCCTAGTATGAAAAACTAACTGAGCATCTTCTGAAACTCAATTTCAAACATTATGATCTTGATGATGCAACTTTATTTGTCAAGAAAGTTGGCAAAACAGTTGTATATCTTGTGGTATATGTAGATGATCTTTCGATGACAGGGAACAACGAAAGCTACATTGCATCCATAAAGAAGGAATTGAAGAAAGATTTTGAAATCACTGGTTTGGGCTATGTTCATTACTATCTTGGTATTGAAGTAACTCAACATCCGAAGTCCATATTCCTTTCTCAAAAGAAGTACATTGGAGATCTGTTGAACAGGTTTGGCCTGACAGAATGGAATCCTCTTACTACTCCAATGGAACAAAACATAAAGCTCACATCCATTGAAGGAAAAGAATTTGAGGATGCAACAAAGTATAGAAAGCTTGTAGGAAGTCTCAACTACCTAACTACTACCAGACCAAACATTTCATTCGTTGTTGTAATCCTCTCCAGGTTTATGCATTGTGAGGGACATTGGTCTACTGCAAAAAGAGTTCTAAGGTACTTGAAGGGAACTCAAGACTTTGGAATCAAGTATACACAGGTGGATGACTTCAGCTTGATTGTATACTCTGATTCAGACTTTGATGGAGACAAAGAAATTGGGGTATCTACTTCAAGTTATGCTATGAGTCTTGGATCAGGAGCTGTCTCCTGGAGATCACGCAAACAATCAGTTCCAGCAGATTCCACAACAGAAGCAGAATATGTGGCAGCAGCTGAGGCAACAAAAGAAATTGTGTGGCTTAGGAAAATTCTTGAAGATTTGCAGGTAAAACAAGTACAATCGACTCCACTCATGATTGACAATACCTCAGCAATAAAGTTGGCCAAGAACCCAAAGTTCCATGATCAAATGAAGCACATCAATACTAAATATCATATGATTCGACATCATGTTGAGGCCAAAACAATCCATCTTCGCCATTGTTCCACTAATGAGCAAATTGCAGACATCTTCACCAAAGCGCTTGGAAGAGAAAAGCTTGAAAGATTCAGAACGATGCTTGGACTCACCAACATCCCTTCAGATTAAGGGGGGGAATGTTGACACCTAATCATCAGGATTGGGTGAATAACTGAAATTGATGTAAATAAATAATAGAAAATATGAAGAGTCACCAGGAGATGAAATGAACAGTCTCTCCCTCATGTATATAATAAATACCAACCTGAATGACTATTATGAATTGATTTGAGGAGTTACCTCCTAGCCTGACACATTTGTGGGAGAGCAGGACAAATTTGTGGTGGTTTATCTGGATGATATCACTGTTTTATCCAAAATAGATGAGGAGCACATTGAACATCTGAAACTCACCTTTGAGAAATGTAGGAAGTATGGGATGCCTTTAAATCCCAAAAAACCCTAGTTCACTTTGAGCAAAGGCAAGTTGTTGCGGCACATCATAGCACAGGAAGGGGTAAAGATCATCCTAATCGAGTGGAGGCATCAGTCATATTTCCCTACCAAGAAATAAAAAGGAGGTCCAAGTATTCTTGGGAAGGATTAATTTCTTGAGGAGATTTATGCCTAACTATGCAGAAATAGTGAAAGGCATTACGGAGATGTTGAAGAAGGAGAATGAAGTAAAGTGGAGCCCAGATTCCTGAGAATCCTTCTCTAGAATCAAGAGAGCTTTTGTAGAGGCTTCGGTGCTAGTCAGCCCAGACTATTCAAGGCCATTTTACATCTTTTATTTTGCCTCCCCCCATACTGTAGCCGTTGTGTTACTACAGAAAAATAAGGAAGGCCATGAGAAGCCTATAGCTTTCTTCAGCCAAGTGTTGCAAGATGCTGAACTGAAATATAATATATTGGAAAAATAGGCATATGCTCTAGTCAAAGCTCTGAAGGCTTTCAGAGTTTTACACTCAAACATCATGGCTTATGTCATGACAGCAGTTGTTAAGGACATCTTGGTACAAGGGGACAGTGTTGGTAAAAGGGGTAAGTGGATTGCAAAAATCCAACGGTATGACATGGAGGTCAAGCCCACTAAACTCGTTAAAGGGCAAGGGTTGGCCAAAATCCTATCGGAATCTAACTGCCAAACCTTGGGGATCAAACTCTTAACAAGAGAAGATGAATAGGGGACACAACCCATGATCAAGACTTCAGTCCAAAATATTCATATCAAATATGAACCCTGCGCCTGGTATCAGAATGTCATCCATTATCTCTTATTTTTGAGGTGCCCAACGAATATGGAAAAAACCAAATACAGAGCATTGAGGGCTCAAGCCCAGAAGTTTGTTATATCCAATGGGCAATTGTACTGGAAAGACTCGGTGGGAATTATACTATTGTGTTTGGTTGAGACAGAAACTCAAAGAGTGATGGATGAGTTCCATAGTGGCGTTTGTGGGGGGCACTACAACTGGAAGACCACTGCACATAAGATATTGAAAGTGGGGTTCTATTGGCCCAAACTATTTGGATATGTTCATTCTTATGTTAGGTCCTGTTAGCAATGTCAAGTGTTTGCTGAAAAGCAAAAATTAGCTCCACTCCCCTTGATCCATGTTTGTGTAGAAGAACCCTTCAGGCAATGGGGATTAGACTTCATCGGAGAGATACATCCTCCTTCCAATGGCCAACACAAGTGGATCCTCACTGCCACAAACTATTTCACCAAGTGGGTAGAAGCAATCCCAACAAGGAATGCAACTGACATTGTGGTAATGAAATTTTTGGAGGAGAATATCTTGGCCAAGTTTGGATGTCATGTAAATATTGTGAATAATAACGCTTGGGCTTTTGAGTCTGCAAAGTTTATCACCTTTTTTTAGAAATTTAACATCACAGTTGGTCACTCCACTACCTACTGTCCTCAAGGAAATGGGTTTCCTGAGTCTTCCAACAAAACGGTGGTGAAAATCCTGAAGAAGACAATTGCAGAAAGCTAGAGGAATTGGGATTCTCAACTAAAATTTGCACCATGGGCAAAGATGGTCACTCCAAAACGATCTACAAGTGAATCACCTTTCGAGTTGGTCTATGGAAAATAAGTTGTATTCCCTATTCAGCTTGATATGTCAGTTCTTAAGATGCTACAAGATGCAGAAGAAGAACCCAACTCCCAGACTAAAAGGATAAATCAATTAGTGGAGCTCCAGGAGACCAAAGAACATGTAAATCACATATTAGGCAACTACCAGCAAAAAATGAAGTCCCTATTTGATAAGAAAGCTAAATACATACCTCTCCAACCAGGAGATCTAGTCCTGAAGTGGGACTAGAAGTGGTATGTGACAAAAGAAGACAAAGGGAAACATGGTAAATTTGATCCCTTATGGTTTGGACCCTTCAAGGTTGATGAGCCTAAAGGAAATAAAAATTTTATGTTGGAGAACTTGGAGGGTGAAATGCTTGAGTTTCCTGTAAATGGGAAATTCCTCGAGTTTTATTTCCAGCATTAAGAGGTTCAATTCTCACCCATTGTACATACGAGTAAGCCATTGTAAAGTATCATAAATTCTTTCAGTTCTTTATATTTCTGTTTTTATTTTCATATATGAATAAAATGACTCCATACCCAATAGATAGAAGGTTGCTAGTTTGTAGGTTCTCACCACTTTGCTAGCAAGGCATTGTCCCCAGTTGGAGCCAATGTTGTCACCTTCTGCAAAAAGTGTTCCAGCTATAAAAAGAGAGTGCAAAGGAGCAGAGATATTTACAGCCATCTTCCAATCCATAAAAGCACACAAAGCCCAAATTGGACCCTCTCCAAAGGATAGTACTCTAAACAATCTTTCCTACAGTATGCGGAAGTCCTAGAATGGACTTCTAGATCAAAAGTTAGAGCAAGTTGAAGTTATACCTCTCAAAACCAGAAGACAAAGGGAAAGCATGGAAAATTTTAAGTATGAGGTTGCGTCCATTAGGAGAATTTTGAGGTCTAAAATGGGTCTCCTAAGGAAATTATAAAATAATAATGGAAATAATAAAATAATATTAGATTACATCATCAAATTTTAGAGGAAAAAAATAAATAAATAAATATATATATATATTTTCAACTCGTATTTTCAACTTATCTCCCTATGGGTTTACTCAAATTTCGAGCGGAAACACTCATTGGACGCAAAATTTGATTTCTCATCCAAGGAGTACACATGTTACATACTTTCGATGGACCCTGCTACATGAAAAATGAGAAATACATGAAAAAACGTAATTGCAATCATGTTTTTAATGTATTTCTCATTTTTTTGTGTAACCGAGTCCATTAAAAGTATGCGACCTTGGTACTCCTCAGATGATAAATTAAATTTTGCATCCAACCAGTACTCCCGCTCAAAGTTTGAGTAAAACCTTAGGGAGATAAGTTGAAAATACGAGTTGAAAAAGTAGTTTTATTATTTTTTAATATTTTTACTTTTTTACTCCAAAATTAGTGAATCATTTACTTTTTTTACTCCAAAATTAGTGAATTGTCCCCCATGGCTAACATCATCATCTTGAATCATACTAGCTCTTATAAAGTTTATTTTGGTTGTACATTTTTCTTAGGAGGCCCATTTTAGACCTCAAAATTTCCATAATGCTTATGTCACGTGTCCTATCAGCTATCAGAATCGGAGGTCTCTGTCAGCATTGAAGCTAATTGGAGATCCTAGCACATTTCAAATCGCATATCGAAGAACCAGGCAGCATGGCATTCAGCGCTTCGTGTAGCAGAGCTCAAATATCGCAAATTGCACATCAGCGATTGTACAACAATGCCACTAAGAGCATATCGGCGATCCAATGAGTCAAGGAAAGTTGCAAATCGAAAATAGGTGATATTTAACTAACCACTATAAAGGAATTGCAGGGAAAAAGGTAATGTAAACCATCGGGGGAACGCCTAGAAGAATTTACAAAGGAATTCAGCCGCAAAACCTGAAGAGGGCGTGCCTTTTCTCTCTCCTCTAAAGGCCACGTGGCGAAATACTATTGGTCCCCATTAAGCCACATGGCATCTGATGTCACCATGACGTGGCAGTACAGAGGACACGTGGCAGGCAGATTCGGCGTTTTGAGGGGTCATGAGGAGCCAAAACAGGGCAACACGTGTCACCACTCATAAGGTGACACGTGGAAAAGGATGATGTCAGGTCGCAAATCGACAATCAAAGATTGAGGAATATCACTACATCAAAGTAAAACCTTCGATGTGATTCATCAATAAAGGGACTCCGATATGGGGGTTGGCCCACGGTCACATAAAGAGCCAAAGAACCAAGGGCTAAGCACAGAGGGTGATCGGAGATCGATGATCAGAAAAATGGAATGTCGTGACTCCTATGTAACACCTTTGAATTGGATCCGCCGATACACTGGCTCTGATATGAAGGTAGGCCCACGAACAATAAGAACTTTAAGGACCAGGGGCGGAGGGCAGTCTACAAAGGAATGATAGCCCTCAGGCAGGAACAAAAGGCCCTAGCACCTCAAGGCCAAGCCTTCGATCACGACCCTCGTTCCTATGGAGAAAAATGATGAAAAGGGGCTAAAACAAAGGGGGCCACAAATTTCGGGACTCACTTGTTTCCCAATGTTTCTAAGTATAAAGTGCCAATATTGAGAGCCTCCGATATAGTATTACGGTTGTGTATCTAGGTTGTCTCTAGGAATCTTTCATATCTCTTGAAGAACTTGTGCTATAGGTGTTAGAAAAAGCAACAATAGTATCTACTCTCAAAAATTAAGGTTGCAACTTTGCAAACAAGTGCATTATTTATGATAGCTTGCACCACAGTTTTTTGCTCAACTTGTTCAATAGAAAAAATTAAAATTTCAGCACTAAACTTACTATCCTTTACCTCACCTAAACAATCTTCCACTTTGATGAACATTGCTCATTTTGGTGATGATACAACGACATTAATCAAATTCCTATGTCTTGCATTAATCAACCATCTAAGATAATGGAAAGCTATGTACTACCCCATGAATTACTAATTGGATTCAAATTATCATCAAGATGTTGTCTCTCTTTCTTCAGCGAAATTGTTCTAACTTTTTCATAATTTGGCACCTTGTAACCTTGATGATATTTTTTAAGCACTCTCACCAAATCTTGCCAATATGTTGATCAAACCACATTAAAAGGGATGCCACAAGCAAAGATGGCCCTTGCCACTCTAGAGTCAACTTCTTCTCTCCCTTGATTATCATATTAAAAGAGAAGGAATGATAAATTATGATATGGTGGACTTCTAGCCCAAAATTGAATCTTATACATAATAACATATCCTTTCAAGATAATGATCAAAATTTGTAATTTTAGTTGATTCAAGTGAATTTACGCAAACTTGAAAATATCAATAATTATATTGAACTAATAATTATGAATTTTCTCCTTTCTTGATATGGTTTACTCAGAGAGTGAAGAATAGTAGCTATTTTTTTTTAAGGAGAAATTGTAGTTTCTGAAACACAAATTGATTGGTTTCAAAGTTAGTAGGTTTTGAATCTCAAATAGATTACCATTCTTGGATTCAATGCATCGGGAACCTAAGAAACTTAGAAACAAATTGAAACAATGCAAGGAATTGGTGAGATTAAATCATATGCTTTCTGTTATGAATACACCTTCATTTCATTCTTGAGAAATTTGTTTTGGGTTGGAGTTGAGCGTAACTTGATTAAGTAACCAAGATAAAATCACTAATTTGGAATTTTGGAAAGAGAATTGTTTGAACTAGAAAATACAGTAGATGAAATTGCGTTATGATCCTTCAGGGATAGAGAGGTATTTTGGCACACATGAACATTACTGATTGTGAATATTATTGTACATCCTATAAAAGATTATGAAAATTACACTGTATAATTAAAATCCATTATTGCTAGAAGGATATGGATACATTGTAACCATTTCAACTAATAGCGAAGATCTTCAAGGTTTGTTCTCACTCCATTGACCAAAAAACATGGCAATTTAAGAGTGAGATGTTATTATATACAATCAACATGACAATGAATTGGTGACTATCTAGAGACTAGAAAATGCAGTAGATGAAACTACTTTATGATCCTTCAGGGGTAGGGAGATATTTTGGAACACATAAACATTACTCAATTGTGAATATTATTATACATCCTATAAAAGATCATGGAAATTACACTGTATAATTAAAATCGATTGTTGATAGAAAGATATGGATACATTGTAACCCTTTCAACTAATAGCAAAGATATTTAAGGTTTGTACTCACACCATTGACCAAAAAACATTCCAATTTAAGAGTGAGACGTTATGAGATACGATCAACATGACAATGAATTGGTCATTCTCAAAAGAGGTCATGCTAGAACACCAGGATGAACCTTGTCTTTGATTAGCTTCTATCATGGTTATTATATCGATATATGTAGATTCTTTTAGCTTTGATAAATTGTTCAACATATTGAAATTTTACATGGTCTCAGTGAAAACTATTCAACGCAGATTCCATATCTAATGATACATATAAAAATGGTTCCTTACATAATTTTTAAGATTTTTAAGAAATTGAGAGACACCATTTTCTCTCTCCTTTTATTAGTAATTCTGGTAAGGAGTATTTTCCAAAGAGCAGTATTCCAATCCAACATGCAGGAGCTATGACTAACATCGTTGAACTTTATCCATATATCGCAACATAGGTATAAAAAAATTCGTGGAGCATATGTGATTGTGTATGCAAAGCATGAGTCCCATCTAACCTTCACAAATTTGTTGGCAAGCTTTGAGGGTGCACGCTTTTTTAAAGTTTACGAATCTTTGTCTTAGTGACTAACTTAATAGCCACAACATATTCCTTTGCATTTGCATTTTCCACACTTGAAACAATGCAGAAATATTCATTACTAGCACATCTTTAACTTTATCAGTACGTATTTATGATTAGGTGAATACATTTGTTGTGACCAAAACCATCCCACTTAACTTTTGTATTGAAACAACATAATTCCTTCAATTTTTCAAACTTATTTTTGTAGAAACCCACCTTTTTCTCTAGTTAGACATTCTTTTTTTCTAGTAGAATAAATTTCTCCTTGGAAATAGCATATGCATTATAAACAAAATGAAATGTATTCTCACTAGTGGTTGAAAAGTTCAAACTAAAAGAAATTTGGCCATGTTGGTAATGTAGCATTTGGATTCTAGTGTCTTGGATTCAACAAACACCAATTTCATGTGCTCATCTCATTGTAAGCATCTTTGGTAGATTGTTCAACTTGCCATGCTATGCCAAGCATCTCGACAACTATTCATAAAGTGTCTTACATTTCATACCCTTAGAGGAAGAGGTTGGAGTTCTTGTTACTTTTGGAACAAGATCTTCTCTTGCAACTATGACTAATTCTATATCCATGATTGTGACCGGTTAAAGGACTTCATTTATGGAACCAACAATTTCTAAGAGGTAGGTACAAGAAGTGGCTTAAAGTAAATATCACAAGCACTTTATAAGTTGATGTTCTTCCTTACTACAACTCATATTAGAAGCTAATGCCAAGGAAGATGCATTTAATTATCAATCTAGGGATTCCACAAGTATGATAGCCTCTACTTATCCTAACAACACAGTTGGTTTTGTTGATGAAATGCTCATGGTTTAGGCCATTGTATTATTGGGATCAATCATTGATATCATTCCTAAGAATGAAAACTAAATTGGTGGGAAAGTGAAATCTTGCACTAAGTGTTGCCACTTAATGGAAAATTGAATTTTGTAATTGTAGAGAATTGTGATTAGTTGTCGAAACAACATATAAGGTAAATGAAATTGTTTTATGCTTCAACATGCTTAGTCATTAACAAATGCAAATCAAAGGAAGTGGAGTGCCATTTTGGGTCCATGTGGCAAGGGTGCCCATTAGCCTCTATGTTCTATGTTGTGGGAATAGAGTGCTTGGGATATCTTATTTGACATTGGGAGAAGCAAGTCTCTATCAAATGTATTACTCTCATGAATAAGGGAGCTAGACAAATTGTAAATGACCATTTTGCAAATGACTACTTCCTCACCATTCTTATGAAACAACAATTTGGGAAGAACATTATGGATTTCTACCAGATATTTTTCTATGTTTTTGCTTCTAGCATGTAATCGGCCAAAAGCAATGCTAACGACAAAGTCGTTGAAACCTCCCTACTTGCTTGCTAAGCAAGGTTGGTCTTGAATCCAACCATGAAATATTTTAAAGTTATCGATGCTTTGTTCTTTTAAGTTGGTTATTAGGGTGTTGGAAGGGCATGAAACTTGGAAGGTGCTCTTATGAAATTGCATTTTCCAAGGATCTCCCCTAGGTAATGAATCTCGGTCGGGTTTGAAATTGTAAATTTCCATCATAACCCCAAATAATGTTAGGTGAAATAGATCTTTATTTGTCAAAACATTTGGAAGACTTTGGATGTCTCTAAAACCTATCTACACTTGAAAGGCCATTAGGGGACATTTGAGGTGTAAAATGGGCCTCTTAAGGAAAAAAAATAAAATAATAGTTAAAATGATTAAATAAAAGTTAGAATTTTCCGAGGGAAAGGAAGAAAACTACTTTTTGTAATCGTATTTTTGACTTATCTCATTATAGGTTTACTCAAATTTCAAGTGTAGGCATTCGTTAGAATTTTGCATCCCAAGAGCACCCACCTTCAATACTTTTAATAGACCCACTGTGAGATAAATGGAAATACATGAAATAAATGTGTTTATGCAATTGAAGTGTGGTCACTTATTGGAATTATGCATGCAACATGTACCCACCCTACATACTTTTGATAAACCCACAATGAGGTAAAATGGAAATAAAAAATAAAATAAAATAAAATTGTGTTTTTGTGTTTCAAGTGTAGGCACTTGTTGGAATTCTACATGCAATGAGTACCCATCCTACATAATTTTGATAAACCCACAATGAGGTAAAATGGAAATACATAAAAAATGTGTTTTTGTGTTTCAAGTGTAGGTACTTATTGGAATTCCACATCCAACTTTTGATAGACCCACAATGAGGTAAGCTAGAAACTTGCATACTTTTAATAGACCCACAATAAGGTAAATTGGAAATACATTTCGGTTTACCTCACCATCCAACTTTTGATAGACCCACAATGAGGTAAGCTAGAAACTTGCATACTTTTAATAGACCCACAATAAGGTAAATTGGAAATACATTTCGGTTTACCTCACCATGGGTCGATCAAAAGTATGCAAGGTGGGTATTCGTTGATGTAGATTTCCAACGAGTGTCCACATGTGAAATATGTAGACATGTTTTTTTCATGTATTTCCAATTTACCTCTTATTGGGTCTATCTAGAGTATGTTGGAAGGGGTCTTGTTGGATGTGGGATTCCAGCCAATGTCTACACTTGAAATTTGAGTAAGCATATAAGGAAATAAGTCAAAATATGCTTTAAAAAATAGTTTTCTTCCTTCCACTCCAAAATATTTATGGTTGAAATCATCATCTTGAATCCTATCGATTTTTTTAAAGTTGATTTTGATAGTACATTTTTGGTTTTGAGACTTATTTTTTACCTCAAAATTCCCCTTATGGTTCCCTTAATTACTAATCATTGCAATTGTCTTCGGTTTTGTTGTATGAAGTAAAAATGTTGGTCATGACAAAAGAGACATTGACAAAGTTGGGGATTGTTACCCACCAATTTGTTGGGTGCTTCTAGGGGATGATTATGGTAAATTTCAATGTTCCATCAAGTTTCCAGGATAGTGGATGTGGGAATAGGGAGACATGGAGGGAGGATGTGTGGAAGCACCCCAAATTTTTAGGGAAATTTAGGGGGACAAGAGGACATTGGGTGTGTGTGTGTGTGTGTATATATAGATATTTATATCTTGAGAAAAGAAATCCGTATCTTCATTCATGATAGAAAAGAAAATATATTTTGTACATACACACTTATAAATGTGTGCATTCATCAAGGATATGCCTAGATCATTTTGTGGAAAAATTTGTCAATACATATGCTTGAGAGAAATCAAAAAGTGTGCCAAAAGCCATATAAGGTGTAAAAGAAAATAAAAACCAAAACAAAAAATTAAAATACAAGGTGGGGGTCAAGTAATGGGGAAATTTGTCTTTCATTTGCTCCCTTTCTTTTTTTGAACCTGAAACCATTCCCTAGCTTTTGGATCCACCATAACCATCGCCATGCCACCCACATAAACATCGTAAGGATGCTCCTTTTTTGAATCTGAGCTTTCTAATATGTGGACATGTTTGATGCTCACAGTTCCATTGCCAGTGTGTCATATTTATCTGATGTTTTATCAGAAACTGATAGAAATCTGTAACAGAAAATTTAAGGATCTGAGTCTCACCTCTTGACTAAGTTGTGTGGTCCTTGTCCCTTTTAATATGTGATCGATCTTGTTGTTCCTATTTGTTTTCTTCCTCTTCATCATCTAAATGGGGGATCTTAGAAAAATTCCAACCTTTTGGCCTTTTTAACTAACCTTTTTTTTGTAGACTTCTTGGCCAGGGGGTACATGTTTTGTGGATGCCTGTTTGAAAACATACACAACACCGGAATGCCATGTTCTCATAATCTAACACTTGTGACCACTGAAATTCCCCGTGTTCTAAGGTTATGTGATCTGGTAGCCCCTTACTTAGATTAATCTCCAAGCAGATTCTAGCAAAGGTGAAGAGGTCATTCTCTGATCTCTCCGAATCTATTTTTTGAACTTTCCCAATGTATTTCTTATGTCTTCCAGAACTTTGTGATGCTAAGATGGAAGAGGGAGGTTTGGAAGCCTAACCCATACAGGCATAGTTGTGACCACCATAGTAGTGGCATCAAAACTAGGAAACCATGGAGTGATAAATAAACCAGTTCTACCCCAAAACCATGGTCCTTCATTTTGAACAAAATCCAAGTTTTTTATGTTTCGAATTGGACTATAAAGAATACTTTAGAGCATAAAAAAAATTCACAATTTGGTGTCCAAGAGGTGAAAACCCAATGAAATAAAGCATCAGATTTAGGCCAGAAGCCATTAAATCTACAAATAATGGCTTTTGTCTGAAGAGCAAAAAACAATGAAGAAACCTCTAAATTTTTTATCTCCATGGATGAAGCTTGCCCCATTTTGTCCACTATATAGGGTCCTGGAATGTTTTGATTCAGGGTTGTATAGGTAGTATCCTTCCCTTGTACTGCAACCTTAAAGGATATTGGAGCTCCATTTTTTGTCTTGGGACCGAGATCACCCCACGTAACCTTGAATTCAAAATTATAGTTGATTTATTTGTGATGTTGTATAGTTGATTTATTTGTGCAAAACCTTATAGGACCTTCCCATCAAATTGCAAACATTTAAATGATAGGGTTATTCCCCCTTTCATCTCGATAGACTCCTTTATAAAGGAGACAAAATGTATATTTCTGATCCAAAATGTGTGTGATTTCCCACTAAATCTTTTAATTAAAATATATAAAAAAATTCAATTTGTGAAGAGAATGAAAATCCCCACAACGTAGTGAACCAGAGACCAAAAGCCCCTGGACAGGGCTGGCACGGGAGGCATTGAGATGTGGGCTTGAGTTCATGTAGGGAAAACCAGGGGAATGTTCCCTGAGGAACGCTCATAAGACGATACCAGGGTACTTGCAGAAAGAGTGCAGTTGCAACACATTTTGGAACTCCAAAACTGCCAAAATCCTCCCCACAGAGGGCACCCTTATATAAAAATTATAGCAAAAAAATAGGGGAAAGATAATGCGCTCGAAGGTTCATGCCAAGAGTCCTGAATCATCCACTCTATGAGAACGAGAGTGTCATCATCACTGTTCACGCAACTCGAAGCTCATTTTTGTTACAGGATTCAGACTTTTGACAAACAGCAATATAGAAGAAAACCACAGATCTGAGGCCCCCTACTTTGAAAAACTCCTTGGACTCGGTGAGCCCCAATCCCAATCGAAGCTCTGCATGAATTCTCGAATAAGATTCAAGATTCAAGATGATGATTTACTTGAATTTCTTAGGAGTTTTGACAGGGAATAAATCAATAGACTCCTTTATAAAGGAGAAGGAATGTGTATTTCTGATCCAAAATGTGAGTGATTTCCAACTGAAATTTTTAATAAAAAATAAAAATCATTTTGTGACCTCTCCGTATGAAGAGAATGAAAATCGCCACAGAGTAGTGAATCAGAGCCCGAAAGCCAACGGACAAAGCTAGCACGGGAGGCATAGAGATGTGGTGTTGATTTCATATAGGGCACACCAAGGGAATGTTCCCATAGCAGCGCCCATAAGATAATACCAGGTCACTCGCAGAAAGAGTCCAGTCGCAGCACATTTGTGAACTCCGCAACCGCCAAAATCGTTCCCCATAGAGGGCACCCTTATACAAAAATTATGGAAAAAAAAAGGGGGAAAGATAATACCCTCTAAGGTCCGGGCCAACAGTCCCCACTCGTCCACTGCAGTACAATGAGAGCGCCATCATCATTGTTCACGTGGCTCTAAGCATCGTTTTTGTTACAGGGTTCAGAATTTTGACAAACGCTAATGTAGAAGACAACCAGAGAGCTGAGCCCCCCTACTTTGAAAAGCTCCTTGGACTGAGTGTTACCCTAACCCCAATCGAAGCTCCGCATGAATACTAGAAATAGAACCCCTTCCAAGCTTGTAATCACTGCAAAGGTCAGTGTCCTGACGCACAAAGATGCCTGGGAAACCAGCAAAAGATTTGCCTGTGACAGCGACGCCAATCTCTATGAATCAAAGTATCGAAACCCTATCACAAACGCTTGCCATTCTTACCACAGTCAAGTGATTGTAAATCAACCAAGAAGGCATACATATATATATGATTCACTTCAAATTCAATAATGAAATAAGTTGATTCATTCATCATAAATAATTCAATGTAATAGAAATAGTGAAATATTATATATAGATTTCAATTTATCAAATTTATTATTTTATTATTTTTTAGTGGACATTTATTTAAATTTATTATTCATTATTCCAGAATTTGCTTAGTACTAAGCAAAATAGTAGATATTAAAGTTTGAAGACTAGAATAGTAAATTGAAATTAATCAAACTAAAAAATAGTAAAGGGTGACGAATCAAAAACTATCTCTAGGTCATTAGTTTCTTGAGTCAAAGCTCAAAACTTAAAACTAAAAATGAACGATGAACAATGAACCATTTTTATCATAAGTGAATTGATCATCCAACCAATCAACACCAAAATCAGGAACTAAAACTAGTCGACCAAAAATACATAAATATTCAAATTTTGAAAAAAAGACATAAATATTTATGTGCATCCATATGAGTCTAAACCATTATGCACAATTATTAAAAGAGTTTCATATATATATATATGGAGAGAGAGAGAGGGGATGCACCAAGTGAAATCCATATTTGAACCAAAAGTACATAAATAAAGAGGCTCTAGATGGCATCTACTATCCAAAAAACAATCATGTTACAACAAATATATATATATATCAAAGTCATTGCCTATATTGGGACCCTCATCATCAATATCACCCTCGTTGAAATCCTAAAATCTTGAAAATTGTTAAGTATGTTGGATTTTGAGTGGGATCTATCGTGCCCTTTTCCAAGTGATCATCAAAGGGGGAAAAGGGGGACCCATGGTAATCATGCATGATATATGCCCGTGGTATTTCGGATGACCCATCGTAATCTCCCATGGTATTCAGATGGCCAAAGGTTTTCGCCCATGGTATTTGATACCTCATGACTTTAAAACTATGTTGCAGGAAACACCATGGGAGGGTTGTCCTAGTACCAAAAATATGTTGAAACGTAGAAACAACCCTTAAACATTGTCGTCCATCTTAGATGACATTTCACCATTTCGAAATGTCATATAGGATAGCCGATGGCGTTTCAAGGCCATTTCAGCGACTATGGGTCATCTTTCGGGCGGAAAAATGATTTTTTCCTTTGTTTCTCGGGCATCTCAAGGGGCCAATAAGGGCGTGGATTCCTTTTATCACCCAAAAACACTAATTTGACACTTTTTTATGTAGAAGTTAACAAATTTTAATAATAAAAAAATATTAGAAATAGAATTTATAGAAGAAGAAGAAAAAAAATTAAAAATATATATATATATATATAATTCTCTAGAAACCCTATCAGTCTCTTCTTTTCTTTAAAAAGGTACTTCATTCGCTCATTTCTCACACAATCTTTAGCAAGAGGAGATTCATATAGTAACCTAATAAGTTTATTTGTGTTTTCGAGCATGGGTAGCAAGAGGAAGGGCTTGGGCAATAAGAGGAAGGGGGTGGGTAGCCACTGTTTAGGTGAGTGCTTCATTTTCTAATTGTGTAGCATTCATGGCTTCTCAAAGTTATGTTTCCAGTGCCTCTAAATCTACTCAACCAACCAGGCAACAAGAATATTATCCTCTATGGAAGTATGTTACCAAAGTGAAGCAGATGGGTTCTAGTGGTACATGGGAATAGAATTGTAATTTATACAAAAATGATAAGACCTTCAAGGGCTCTTACATAAGAGTGAAAGCTCACATTTTGCATGAAGAGATAATGGGTATTGATGTGTGTGCACATACCAGAAATCCAAAGATGAGGGCTAAATTCAAGAGAGGTAGCAATGATGCTCAAAGGATGGATCAAAGAAGAAAAATCAGCATGGGCACTATCAATCCTCACATGAGTGATAAAATTGAGCCAAGGATTGTTCAGAAAGTGTTGAGACCCTGAATTGTCCTCTTTTTAACACACCTTTTCCTTCACCTCCACCTTTTTCATGATAATTTTGCTACATTTTCACGTTATAAGGTCACTTCAGATATGCTCACACATAATAAAAGGTATCATTCATTCATAATGAATAATCTTTAGTTTCTCTGTGAAATCTAATCAAAACATCCCTATGGCTACCGAATTACACTTTTTTGCAGCTAAATCCATTGTTAGGTAGCTTTCAGAACGCTTTGAGGAGAATAAAGTATATAGATGGATGAAAAATACTAAACTTATGGACATCCACCTATTACATTGATCTGGAAGTTCACAAGATCCAATAAATCTGATGGTCAAACTAGAAGTCAACTCTGGTTACAATACTCCATTCTTGTACAAAATTTGAAGGTAGATCGTTGCATCATTAAGCAAATTTTGGATTAAACAAAAAACCCTTGGAACTAAATACTATGATGTGTTGACTTGAAACCTTCTCATGATTTTCTCTTCTCGTAGCAAATCATGAGAAGTATGGTTTATGTTTTGATTTAATTACTTAGTTTCAATTATAAACTAGGTTGTTGGCTTCTAACTCTTTGAATTGTTATTCGACGGACATGACAAATAGCCTTCAAACAAGACAAAAGGAAACCTTTTAAGTTTGTAATTATTTGCTATGTAAGATCGTTGTTTTAATACAATTAATCTGTTCCTTTGATGATCAAATGTGTGGGTCAATAACTCGTTAATTGAAGTTTTTTCATTCTTACGCTCGACAGGAGGTCCCCCTAAAGATTTGTAAGCCAATTTAGTTGTTGATTCAATATTGATTATATGGGTAGTCTCTTTTCCTTTTGCAGATAATAAAATGCTTTTTATTAATGCTTTGTTTAATGTTATAGTTTATTTGACAGTGCCTTGTAATTTGCACAGGATTGAGCACTCACTTATAAACCAAAATATCCAAAACATTTCCTTCCTTAGATTATTCATTGCAGTTGTTTTGCTTAGTCTTAGATTTGTGAGTTGATGTCTAGATTGATTTCATTCATAACTACGCACATTAGTAGTCTATCAAAGTTGTAATTTAGATCATCGCTTTCAAGCTCTGTTTCTTAATGTAGTTTTAAAATAGATGTAATTTCAAAACACTTAGAATAAGATTTCTTTCAATTAAATAGTGTAGAAGATTTCAAATTATGTCAATTAGAATAGCATTTCAATTCATTGCAATAGAATAGGGTTTTAATTTTGCTCATTAAAATAATATTTTCAATTCAGTTCAATAGAATAAATTTCAATTTTTGTCAAGTAGAATAATTTTCAATTTAGTTTAATAGCATAGAGTTATCATTTGATTTCACCTTGGAGAAGACAAGTTTGATAGAAAGAACATGTATGTAGAATTGATATGAGTTAATCTCGCTTGACTCAAATTTGTAAGTCATTTCAATAGATTGGAAATTATCTTTCATCTTCAAACAAAAATAGAACTCCTAGTATATATTGTGCACATGCACTTCACAAGTACACAACCCTTGGTTTGATAATTTAATGACGTAATTTAACTATCAATTAAATTACCCAGCATTTTTGGCATCATTTCCACGGAAGTACATATATGACTTTATTTTTTATTTGTATATTATAATAGATGCATTCATTCTTTAGATGCACAATTAAAATAATATTAAAATCGTTTAGGATGCATGTATAGAGAACGAGATTCTAGGGGTAGATTTATAAGTAGAGGTAGAGGACATAGTTCAATACCAACATCACCAACCACTTCTACTAGACCACGAAGTGCCACACCATCCATTAACACTCGCATTCCATCCATAGAAGGTAGACATAGACTCCCTGAGGTACATAGGTCTAAAATTCATCCTAGGGACTCACCAACTTCGTCCACAAAAGTTGTAGTTGAAGAACCTACATCCCCTACTAAAGGAGTTGTATTTCTCTCTTCAACATGTGAACAACTCGTAGGACGGGAGCTAGAAGTGCCTAGTGAAGAAGAGGATCAAATTTTTTCTGACATACCATTAGTATAATAACTAGACGAATAATTAGAAAATCCTATTGTTGAACCTTATATTAGCTTTGAGAAATCTACAATGACATGAGAAGGGGAAGGAGAAGTACATAATAGAGATAGTGAAATTAGGATTGGTGGAGGAAAAGGTAGAGGAGGAAATATAGGAGATCAAGGTGGTAGATGTGGAAGAGGAAATGATAGGGACTTTCGAGAAGAATACCCTTATGGATTTCCTATCTTGGATGAAGATACCACAACTACCATGAAAAATATATCACCTCCTATCCTTCCAAATTTTCATGGCTTAAGAACTAAGGATCTTCAAACATTCCTTTTTGAGTTTGAAGTATTGTGTAGATCATATGATTATTTACTTAATACTCAAAAACTGAAATTGTTTCCAACCACTCTAAAATATGGAGCACTTAAATGCCTCATGGGTCTAGGAACACATTCTATTATAACACAAGACGATATGAAAAGAGTATTCCTAGAAAAATACAAAGATTACTATATGCATTGTATTCTAAGGGATGAAGTTTTTAAGATAGTTCAAAAAGAGGATGAAAACCTTAAACATTTGGAGGAAAGGTTTGCCTACAATATCAAAAGGGACAAAATGCACAATTTAGATGAACAGACACTAAAAACTCTTTTGCTAAAAATTATAAGATATGAGTGGATTGATCTCCTGAATTTAATGGGAAAAGAAGACTTCTCTCAATTGTCATTTGATGAAATTTGTAAGTTATGCAAACACATTTCAAAAGTAAGGAAAAATATGGCAAAAATCTAAGAGACCAAGTAATGTCGAGAGAAAGAAAATATGCATCCAGAACAATAAGTAGAGCATAATTAGGAAATCTGCTTGACAACTTCAAAGCATATATCCTTGGAAATCTTACTGAACAACTCGATGCTTTAAGGATACCAAACAAGCAGAAAAGCAAGAATGTTGCATTATCTATTTTTTGTCCTAGCTGTAGGAAAAGTGTAATGTCTCTTCCCACATTTACCCAAATTCACAAGATCATTAGGGTAGACATGAGATGAGAGTTATTATGTGAGACATGATTTCCAATACACACTTATGGAAAGTGGGGTCCACATGTCTAGAATTGACTGCAAACAGCCAGTGACACATGATCACACTATTATCATCCTAACTTGACCCGTTTCATTTCCTTAAATTTAACAAAACTTTATATTTTTGGCAGTTTTCTCGGGTTCTAAACTTTCGAGGCCGTTTTGAGGGCCTAAACGACATTTTCATGGGAAACGGAGAGGCCAAAAAAGTGTGAAACCAAGTTATAGCTTATATTTGGTATCCTCGTGGAGATCTTCGAAACGAGGTATTATGATAGTCAAACGGTGATCATATGAAAAAGTTATGACCATGTTGATGCCTCTAAAATCCTAGCACCAACATTGGGGATAACCACCCGATCAGGGATTTGAATACCGTCCCTTATCCATTTGGATTAGTGGCTCTGACTGGTTTAACTAGGTTCAGTTACCTTCTCTCAATCTCCGATGACTTAAAATATGACTTTCATCCATCAATGGAGAAGAGACATCATATCATCCCTCTTGCTCATTAGGCAGGAAAGTGAACCTTACGCTGATATAGGGCTCAGCTAAGCCACCACTAAGTTATGACTTAAAATTAATCTAACTAACTCTATGGTATTAAGTTAATATTAATTGTTAATCCTATATGATACTATGATAATGTTATCCATATGAAACTTGTTAGTTTAGTACCATTTATTAGTCCTAAAGTAACACAATGTTAATACTACACTATCATTAAAGTCTTGTTAGGTATTAAAGTACTCCTAGTTATCTCATATGCCAAATCTAAACTAATATATCATATGATATTATACTAATTAACTAACCATACTATATAAATAAATATACTGTATACTATACTAATACTATTTTATAATAAAATAACTATACTATAATATATCCTAAATATTACTAATATAGTTCTAACAATAAAACTAAATATTTAATCTAGTTTATTACAAGATTATAATATATCTATGATAAAATATAAAATAAATGTTGATTAAACTAAATAATGTTATTATAATTCTAAGGAAACATTTAATTAAAATAAGATCTAATTAAATACACTACCTAAGTAAAATTAAAATTATTCTAATTCTTTTAGGTTATTATTATTTATTGAAAGTTAATGTTAGAAAACTAATTAATAATTAGTATGCTAAAGTTAACTCTAAAAAAGAAAAGAAAAGTAATTTCAAATGTTAAGTGTTATTGATTAAAAATAAATAACTTAATATACAATATATTACATTAATCCTTATGATTGATTTTTTAGTGTTTTGAATAAAGATTAAAATCAATCAAGAAGGTTGACTAATATAAGGGCTCAATCTTGCCACTGAGAACCAAGATGTTTGCCTCTAAAGAAAGAGGACTTTATGCAGAATTAATTTACAAATGCAAAACTAATTTAAAATGAAAATCCTATCTCGAACTAGAACGGGATAGCCCTCTCCTAATCCGAGAGCAAATGAAATAAAACAGGGGGAAGGACTGGTTTATGAGCGAATTCACCATGTGATTTCCATTAAATAAAAGAAATAGTTCATATTAATTAATGGAATAAAAAGCAAAATACATTTGTAATTAAATGATAAATAGTTATCATTTATCTCATATATACTTCAATGAATTCATTATAGATTCGATCTCTTTCTGCCTCTTGGAGATAGATCTTGTAAAGCTTCAATAACATATCAAAATTGAGCCAACAATAGTGTTAGAAATCAACAAGAAATACTATTTAGAATAAAGATCGAAATCAATTACAAAACTTGGGCAAAAATAAAAATAAAAATTCAGTGTTCTGGTAATAGTACACATGAATGGTAATTCATTTAAACAATGCCAAAGCTTTTTACAAAATACGCAGTCCTTGAGAATTTGAGACCTATGATCTTACTGCATGCAATAGTGCTAAGCAATAAAATAGGGCCAAAAACCTTCTTTCAATCTCTACAATCACTTTCTCTGTGCAAAACAGAAGTGCATAAGCACAAATTGAATCATAGTAGAGAATCCCCTATGCTGGATCGCGACCTCTTTTGTTGTTGTATCCATGCTTCTTATATAACCATATAAGTTTGTTTCCTTCTCCTTGAGCTTAGGCTTCAAATCCTCCATTCCACCTATAATTCAAACTAGCAAATCTTTTTTTTTAAATAAAAATGATTTAATTAAATCAAAAAGAAGCCAAATCTGATATATAAACTAAATTTAAATAACTATATTGAATTAAATTCTAGAACTAATATAATAATAAGGAAGATAAATTCTAATTTAAAAAGTTTAAAAACAAAAATAAAAGTGGATTGAAAAGGGTGTATTTGACATGTCAAGCCGCTCGTTTTCATCATTAAATTTACAACTCTCTTTGAAAACTATGAAGGCCGCCTCCAAAACTTGATCTGTCATGCCAAGAATTCACCTCCCAGCAATATATTTGAGTTCAAATTATCTTCTTGTATCCCAAGATTGAAATTGTTCCTGTAAGAATGCCGAAGGCGTCTTAATTTCATCGCATTGTCACATTTCCATTGGCAGCCATTTGTGCTACTCTCGTTGGGTCAACATCCGTTCCTGCATTCTTTTCTCTCCAATTCCACATCGTTCGGACTTGTAAACGGATTGTTTTGATGCGATGCATATTGTGTATGGAAAACTGATCGATTTCGTTTCCAACTGACAATAGTTGTTGCTTATTTCATGGGATCCGATTATTGGGGCAGATCAGAGATTATGTCATGAAAATCCTTGCCATCGACATTCTATCAATTAGGCATTCATCATGAGACTCCCGTTCAAGAATGAAACTGGAGTGTGCCATTGATCCTCGTGTTTACATGGGTCTTGCATGGTTGCAGGTGGAACATTTGGCATGAGTTTGTTTCAAAATCCAGAATTGTGTGCCAAATCTCATTCCAAATGACGCACCCTACACCTTCCACTGCGCGTTTCACGTCAGTTTTGAAACTAGAAGTCGCCAAAATCTTCGTTCTTGTATGAGGTAGTTTCAATGTATGTGGTGCGATAATTTGCTGCTATGCCTTTTTTATTGGAAAAATTGCTCTTATCCTCAGACCTGCAATATAAAAAAACTAATCATCATTCAACAGCTTAGAAAACTTTAACTTCACTCAAAATCATGTGGCAATAAATGAATGCAATCAATATTTAAAATGCATTCCTAAGATCTAGTTTGGCAGTAAATTGGCATTTGATGCTATTTGGAATGAATGCAGAATTGCCAAGTGGGTTGCATAAGATGGACTGGGTGATACCTATATGACCTGTCATGGGTTAGTTCATATTGCACTCCATGTGATTTAATGTGCATTTGCATGAAGAAAAATGCGATGGATACATAAATGGCACGATATTGTTTGCCAAAATTGTGGTATTTTGTTTTAATGCATGCTTTTAATACGTTCCACAACAATGCCTCAGGATTTTGTTTTAAGAGTTTGGTTTTACTTGAGATGGAATTTACCAGCATGTGGGAATGGAAATAGTGTCTTTGTGAACAAACTCGCTTTGACATTACCAAATTTTGATGCATACGAAAAAGTCAAACCAAACTTCAAAATTAAAGAACCATGTTTATAATAAATGTGTTGTGTACTACCTCCCTTTGGTGAAAATAAAATGTGTGAGAAGCTAATGTATATATATATATATATAATACATTAAGTTAAAGTATGTAAAAAAAGTATAAATTATTTATAAGGTGAATTTAATTGTTTATTTATTTATTTTAAATATATGTTTGAATATATATACACTTTAACAATAACTTTGTTATTCTTTATTTTAAGTTTGATTTATTATATATATTATATTACAATAAATTCAATTTATATTATTTACAAAAAGCTCTAATTTATTATATATTATATTTACAATATGATGTTTCATATGTTAATATTTACAATGCCATGTGGAGGAAACAAACAACATGTGTAGCTCTGAGCAAAAATCCAGGTGAATTATCAACTTAAAATGCCACATCACCTTCTCTTGACCAATAAGAGTGTTGTTATAAAAGATAATCACCAATCATACAAGGCGCTTATTGCAACAACCAAGACATGATCAACCCATAAAAAACAACAAAATCAAGTGGCTAAAACACATCCAATCTTCAAACAAGCGAAATTTGCAAATAATTAATCCAAATGAGGTCAAACAAATTGAGATAGACAGATAAAGACACATCGAACTCATTTAGGCCATCCACATTCTCAAAATCCAATAATAATATTACCAAACGATTAGTTAAAAGGGTCCCCATGTGAGATTTAAAAGTGAAAAATGGGGGGGTTGTGTTTTACCACAATAATGGCGACACACGGGAGAAGAACCAGTTATCTCTGATTGAAGATAATGAACTTTAATTTACCCAAAGGTTAAAAATAATGGAGTTCATGAAACCGTCTAACAGTAAAACATCTCCATAGGTCCCACATAAATAGATTAAGTAATATGAATTTGTAAAGATAAGTACTCAAAACATATTCGAGTAAAAGTCATGAATCCAGATTTAGGAAAAAAAAAAATTTAACTACTTCATATTAAAAATAGAAGAAGGTAGATATAGGAGTTTTTGATCAAGCATATATCCATTTTATGATTGTTTCTGACATCGCTTCGCTGCCAGTGAGCCTGAACAGTACCCCGGTGAAGTTGTCTTTTATGCCATACAAGCATAGTCCCGCTGCCAGCGAGCGTCCATAGCCCTGACGGATTTACTTGTATTTCCCATGCTTCCTCTTTAATCACTCTTTTGATAAACGCATTTGCAAGCTTTTATTTTATGATGTATTTGAGTGAAAGAGGTGGGATGGTAATAGAGATTTATGTTTAATGGACATAATACTTTCATAATGTTTACTCCAAATTCTTTCCCTAGAACTATCAATCAGAGGCTTTTATGTGGAGGGGTGGGAGGGATTCATTGTGTTAAACTCAAATCAATTCTTTCCTTGAAAAAGTAAACTCAATCACTTAGTAAGGATGTGTGTTCCTCCATGAAAAATATTTGAAGCAAGATAGTCTTATGGTTCCATAAGGATATGCCTTTAATGATAAATGAAACTCACTGGAATAGAAAGAGTTCAGAGATTTCCGATGTATGAAACCAGAGTTGGATTGAAAAGTCCTCTAACTGAAAGTTAATAATATTACTAAAAGAATATGCACGAGGATTTTCAAAGGGATTGAAAATGATATATCGTGAAATCAACTCCATGAAAAGGGGCGAAAAAGAAAACAAACCAAATGAGAATCAAAACAAACAAGTTGATAAAATCAAAAAGCATGGAATGAAAACGACTCAAACAAGATGATGATGACTTGACATAAAAGCATTAAAATTGTGTTTATAAATATTCGTCAAGTTGAATTATTGTCTTGTTTAAAGAGTTGTCGTGTTCCTGAGTTTATTAAAAATGAACTAATGACGAATTGTGATTAACAATTTCTTTTGTGAGTTTTAACAGGGATAATTTTCCTTAAACATGACTTAGTTTAAAAACATATCATAATAATGATAAGGGAAATATCAGATTAAGAAAAACTTCCTAAACAAGTCTTTAAATACTTCTCCTTTAAGCATTTTGTTTTCATCACAACCGTCTTATTCACAAGATTTGAACTAATACAAACCTGCAAAAAGGACACCAAATATAAGAAAAACAAAATGGGAACTTAAACAAACTGAAATAAAAACAAACAGATGATAATAATGATACATACCTGAAAGAATTAGAGAAATAATTTACCTCATAGATGTTCGTTTTCTTCCATGTATCTATTACGAATCATCTTTTATTCAAGCTATAAAACAAAAAGAAATTTAAATTATTCCTAATCTAATCGGAATAAGAATTATGGCTACGTAAGATCAAACTTCCAATGTAACCAAGAAAATTCCTTACTATCTGCAGAAATATACATTATGTACATTAGTAACAAAAATTCAACAAATATCAAAATATTAAAAGAAGACTTATGTGCATATATTGTTAATGTATTTACAAAAAGAATTTTATTTGTAATCACCCTTTCTTGAAAAATGTCCTCCAACCAAACTTCTAATGGAGCGTAAAAGTATGGATGAATATTGATTAGAAACTGAAGGAGATCAAATGGAAGAATGGATGAACAAACGTTAATGTTATGTACATAAGTGAAATTATGAACTGAGTCATCCAAATGACCTTGAAATGAATTCTTAAGGGGATCATTGGATGAGTGAGGTGATTGGCAGAATGATGAATTTATACTATCAAGTGTTTGAAAAAATAAATGTTGATTAATTGGATTCTGAACTCTATGCACTTTTAATGATACACTCGATAAGTATTTAATGTTCGTTTCTTCAAACTGCCAGCCATTAGTATTTTCCCTATGGTTAAATGACAATTGAGACTGATTCACAAAAATTTCCTTCCCACAAGTTTCGATTTGAATGATATAATCATTAACAGTGTAAACATCAACTTGTGGAAATGATAAAGGTTGAAAATCAAGATCAAAGATAGGAAGTTTAGAATCGAAAATGGGAAGGGAAAGGTCATTACAATTTGATGCAGTTTCAAAATGAAATTCTTCATTGGTAACATTGGTAAAAGGAAAATATTCATTTTGAAACACACATGAGTTATGAGAGATATGAAAAATTGATTTAATTATTTTATCTTCTGCATAACTATGATGAATAACTTGACTGAAATTTTCCTTTGGAAAACATTTAGATCCATCAAAATGATTAAATTCAAATTTAAGAGAATTCTCAGAATCATGAAAATTGTAGTCTATTGATAATTCATTACCCTGATTAAATTTGTGTGACAATTCATTACTAATGAGATCTAAAGTAATTCCTTTGTCTTCTTTAAAATCGTATGTGTCAAAAGGAATCAATAAGGATTTAGTAAAAGAAATGTCTTTGCAAAATAAATCTAGGTAAAGGTAGCAATAATTGTTTGAGGAGATGAACTTGAAATATTCTCTATCTGAACATGTTTCATACTCATCCAAACAACTTCGAGATTCATGCTTTTGTAAGACATTTTCATTTTTCTGAGAATGAATTTGTAATTGAGTTTGGTCAATAGCATGAGATAAATCAAAAATATCATTTGCATAATGCACATCATTTTCATTAATAATTTCCACATGTTGATTTGCTCGATTAATAGTAATAGTGGATTCATTTGAATTTTCAGCAATATTATCAAGAGGAAGATTAAGATCAACAGTAAGATGTAGATCTATGCATTGCTGAGATTTATCGTTTATAGATTGTGCATTGTTAATTTGATTTAATTCCGACATGCTATTTAAAATGGACGAATCTTCAATTACCAATACCTTTTCCTCACAGGGAGAAGGAAGAGAAAGGGCTTCTTCTAACCATTCTATAAATTCCTCATTTGTAGGTTGATCTTCATAATTGAATTTTAAACATACCAATTTGAATCTGAGAATGAAATCAACTAAGTCTTCGTTTTCTAACTTTCTCAAATTTTCAATTTCTTCGCATACCTGATCATGATTACAATTTGCAAATGTATGAAGGAATATTGATGCACACTCATCCCAACTGTGGATCGAGGCAACTGGAAGCGATTCACACCAATGTTTGGCAACTCCTGTAAGAGTCACGGTAAAAATCTTGCATAAGACTAGTTCATCAAGATCAATATCTGAATCAGAAAAATCTAAAGAAAATTGAAGAATATGTTCAAATGCAAAGGTATTACCTTCACCGTCGAATTTTACCTTCGTCAAGCATTTTGTGATTTCGATCGGAATGTTATAATTCAAGGGTTGAGGGATACAACTCCAAACAAAATGTTTAGTATGAGTCATCTAGAAAAAATAGATTTACGATCTCAAGACTCAACAAATACAATTTTCGGAGGTTTAGGCCCTCCTTCTAGTGCCAAAAATGTTGATGCCTCTAAAATCCTAGCACCAACATTGGGGATAACCACCCGGTCAGGGACTTGAATACCATCCCTTATCCGTTTGGATTAGTGGCTCTGACTGGTTTAACTAGGTCCAGTATCTTCTCTCAATCTTCGATGACTTCAATCTTCGATGACTTAAAATATGACTTTCATCCATCAATGGAGAAGAGACATCAGATCACCCCTCTTGCTCATTAGGCAAGAAAGTGATCCTTAAGCTGATCTGGGGCTCAGCTAAGCCACGACTAAGTATTGACTTAAAATTAACCTAACTAACTCTATGGTATTAAGTTAATATTAATTGTTAATCCTTATGACACTATGATAATGTTATCCCTATGAAACTTGTTAGTTTAATACTATTTATTAATCCTAAAGTAACACAATGTTAATACTACACTATCATTAAAGTCTTGTTAGGTACTAAAGTACTCCTAGTTATCTCATATGCCAAATCTAAACCAATATATCATATGATATTATACTAATTAATTAACTATACTATATAAATAAATATACCTTATACTATACTAATACTATTTTATCATAAAATAACTATACTATAGTATATCCTAAATATTACTAATATAGTTCTAACAATAAAACTAAATATTTAATCTAGTTTATTACAAGATTATAATATATCTATGATAAAATATAAAATAAATGTTGATTAAACTAAATAATGTTATTATTATTCTAAGGAAACAATTAATTAAATTAAGATCTAATTAAATACACTACCTAAGTAAAATTAAAATTATTCTAATTCTTATAGGTTATTATTATTTATTGAAAGTTAATATTAGAAAACTAATTAATAATTAGTATGCTAAAGTTAACTCTAAAAAAGAAAAGAAAAGTAATTTCAAATGTTAAGTGTTATTGATTAAAAATAAATAACTTAATATACAATATATTACATTAATCCTTATGATTGATTTTTTAGTGTTTTGAATAAAGATTAAAATCAATCAAGAAGGTTGACTAATATAAGGGCTCAATCTTGCCACTGAGAATCAAGATGTTTGCCTCTAACGAAAGAGGACTTTATGCAAAATTAATTTACAAATGCAAAACTAATTTAAAACGAAAATCCTATCTCGAACTAGAATGGGATAGCCCTCTCCTAATCCGAGAGCAAATGAAATAAAACAGGGGGAAGGACTAGTTTATGAGCGAATTCACCATGTGATTTCCATTAACTAAAAGAAATAGTTCATATTAATTAATGGAATAAAAAGAAAAATACATTTGCGATTAAATGATAAATAGTTATCATTTATCTCATATATACTTCAATGAATTCATTATAGATTCGATCTCGTTCTGCCTCTTGGAGATAGCTCCTGTAAAGCTTCAATAACATATCAAAATTGAACCAACAATAGTGTTAGATATCAACAAGAAATACTATTTAGAATAAAGATCGAAATCAATTACAAAACTCGGTCAAAAATAAAAATATAAATTCAGCATTCCAGTAATAGTACACATGAATGGAAATTCATTTAAACAATACCAAAGCTTTTTACAAAATATGCAGTCCTTGAGAATTTGAGACCTATGATCTTACTACATGTAATAGTGCTAAGCAATAAAACAGGGCCAAAAACCCTCTTTCAATCTCTACAATCACTTTCTCTATGCAAAACAGAAGTGCATAAGCACAAATTGAATCATAGTAGAGAATCCCCTATGCTAGATCGTGACCTCTTTTGCTATTGTATCCGTGTTTCTTATATAGCCATATAAGTTTGTTTTCTTCTCCTTGAGCTTAGGCTTCAAATCCTCCATTCCACCTATAATTCAAACCAACAAATCTTCTTCTTTTTTAAATAAAAATGATTTAATTAAATCAAATAGAATCCAAATCTGATATATAAACTAAATTTAAATAACTATATTGAATTAAATTCTAGAACTAATATAATAATAAGGAAGATAAATTCTAATTTAAAATTAAGTTTAAAAACAAAAACAAAAATAAAAGTGGATTGAAAAGGGTGTATTTGACATGTCGAGCCGCTCGTTTTCATCATTAAATTTACAGCTCTCTTTGAAAAGTATGAAGGCCGCTTCCAAAGCTTGATCTGTCATGCCAAGAATTCACCTCCCAGCGATATATTTGAGTTCAAATTATCTTCTTGTATCCCAAGATTGAAATTGTTCCTGTAAGAATGTCGAAGGCATCTTAATTTCATCGCATTGTCACATTTCCATTGGCAGCCATTTGTGCTACTCTCGTTGGGTCAACATCCGTTCCTGCATTCTTTTCTCTCCAATTCCACATCGTTCAGACTTGTAAATGGATTGTTTCGATGTGATGCCTATTGTGTATGGAAAACTAATCGATTTCGTTTCCAACTGACAATACTTGTTGCTTATTTCATGGGATCTGATTATTGGGGCAGATCAGATATTATGTCATGAAAATCCTTGCCATCGACGTTCTGTCAATTAGGCATTCATCATGAGACTCCCGTTCGAGAATGACACTGGAGTGTGCCATTGATATTCATGTTTACGTGGGTCTTACATGGTTGTAGGTGGAACATTTGGCATGAGTTTGTTTCAAAATCTAGAATTGTGTGCCAAATCCTGTTCCAAATGACGCACCCTGCACCTTCCACTGTGCGTTTCACGTCAGTTTTGAAACTAGAAGTTTCCAGAATCTTCGTTCTTGTATGAGGTAGTTTCAATATATGTGGTGCGATAATTTGCAGCAATGCCTTTTTGATTGGAAAAATCGTTCTTATCCTCAAACCTGCAATATAACAAAACTAATCATCATTCAACAGCTTAGAAAACTTTAGCATCACTCAAAATCATGTGGCAATAAATGAATGCAATCGGTATTTAAAATGCATCCCTGAGATCTAGTTTGGCGGTAAATTGGCATTTGATGCTATTTGGAATGAATGCAGAATTGCCATGTGGGTTGCATACGATGGACTGGGAAATACCTATATGACCTGTCATGGGTTAGTTCAGATTGCGCTCCATGTGATTTAATGTGCATTTACATGAAGAAAAATGTGATGGATACATGAATGGCACGGTATTGTTTGCCAAAATTGTGGTATTTTGTTTTAATGCATGCTTTTAATACGTTCCACAACAATGCCTCAGGATTTTGTTTTAAGAGTTTGGTTTTACTTGAGATGGAACTTACCAGCATGTGGGAATGTAAATAGTGTCTTTGTGAACAAACTCACTTTGACATTACCAAATTTTGATGCATACAAAAAAGTCAAACCAAACTTCAAAATTAAAGAACCATGTTTATAATAAATGTGTTGTGTACTGCCTCCCTTTGGTGAAAATAAAATGTTTGAGAAGCTAATGTATATAAAAATATATATATACAATTAAGTTGAAGTATGTACAAAAAGTATAAATTATTTATAAGGTGAATTTACTTGTTTATTTATTTATTTTAAATATATGTTTGAATATATATACACTTTAACAATAACTTTGTTATTCTTTACTTTAAGTTTGATTTATTATATATATTATATTACAATAAATTCAATTTATATTATTTACAAAAAGCTCTAATTTATTATATATCATATTTACAATATGATGTTTCATATGTTAATATTTACAATGCCATGTGGAGGAAACAAAGAACATGTGTAGCTATGAGCAAAAAGCAAGGTGAATTAGCAACTTAAGTTGCCACATCACCTTCTCATGACCAATAAGAGAATGTTGTTATAAAAGCTAATCACCAATCATACAAGGCGCTTATTGCAACAACCAAGACATGATCAACCCATAAAAAATAAAAAAAAGGAAGAAGAAGAAGAAGTCAAGTGGCTAAAACACATCCAATCTTCAAACGAGCGAAATTCACAAATAATTAATCCAAATGAGGTCAAACAAATTGAGATAGACAGCTAAAGACGCATCGAACTCATTTACGCCATCCACATTCTCAAAATCCAATAACAATATTACCAAACGATCAGTTAAAAGGGTCCCCATGTGAGATTTAAAAGTGAAAAATGGGGGGGGTTGTGTTTTACCACAACAGACACCAAGAAGTTGGAGGTCTGAATTACTCATTTATATAAACACTTAGTGTACATAGTATCTGTAGGTTATAGATACATATCTAATCATTTATTCAATAAGCTCACTAGAGAATCATAATTGACACAATGGCAAATCTAAACATTCAATCTCAACTCAGAACTTGACCTAGACTGACCAGAACATATTAGAAATTTCGTCAAATACATGGCATACATGTAAGCTACATGTCATAAATGCATATTTGATCATAAAATTCTAAGATTCATCTGAGAATCACCAAAAAGGCCCAATGCCCTCTCCACATAGCTGCAACAAGACTTAGTAGTCCATACATTCATCAACCAATCAATAGCTAAACCATTCATGACAGGAGCCATAAATAACATGCATCATGTAACCAATAAATAACTAGCATAGGAACCATGGTAACTTAGCCATAATATCACCAACATAATCACTACAAATATGCATGAATCACAATAGAAGAATAGCTTTTATTAATATATGAATCTACCAACCAAGTCAAGTACTTACACTTACCACCCGACCATAGATTGAGCTAAACCAAATATCTCTTTTATTCAATCACCCATGCACCATTTTCCAAGCACGAATGTGGGATATCATGGAAGAAACCAAAAAAATCCAAACCAAGGCTTCCATAGGCCAAACTACCTCAAGCCTCAAATGGTGATTCCACCTCACGGTCGAACATCACTAACACCAACCAGACCAGTCTCTACCCAAGCTGTCTAGGGCTCCGGGAACTAGTAACTCGACCCATAGTCTTCTATGGTTCTAGAGAATTTGTCAAACCCGGCTCCAGGGACTAGTAACTCAATCCACCAAGGGCTCCAAAGCGTTTATCCCAACCTAGGCTACAGGACTAGTAACTCAACCTAAGTTGTTCCAGGGCTTTTAGAGTGTTTGTTCTAACCCGCATCCATAAGGAATTATGAGCACCAACCATAAAACAATGAAATGGGAAAACCCACAACACCGTGTCTATCTAGGAAATGGCAAGGCTAAAACCATTTTCAATTCAAACAATCCTCCATGTCAATGACAACACATGACCAAATAAGCACTTGCATACACCCTGCATCCGTAAATCAGCAAGGAAAACACACATGCAACATGTTTCCTACAAAGAAATCCAGTTGTAGTGGTTGATCCAATTGTTCCCTTGTGTTTTTTTACTTTCTTTTGCCTTCTTTCTCCAAATCCAACTGAATACTAGAGTGCTCAAAGAAAGCTCTAAGTGTGCAAGAGTATGATAGAGTGAGAGAATAGATCATAGATCCAATCTAAAACTAACAAAAAGTTGTGAACTAATCCTTAGAAGAATTTTTATCATTGAGGCCTCTATTTTCTTCATTTTCCTCTATTTTCCTTCAATTTTCCTCACATGCAATTTTGTGACCTTTCACCTTCCTTTTCTCCTATTTTCCATTATTTTAATAAATAAAATGCTAGTTAATGTTTGTCTTTGCCAATGCCTTTGAAAATTTCCATATCCATTTATTAATCACTAGTGATCCGCATCACTATGTTTTTTCCCAACATTCAGCTTGGAATACGTGTCCCATGACCTTGGTCTTATTTTTTTATTTATATAGGAAATCAACAAGGGGTTGTTACAAAAAGCATGCTCTACATGAATGTCCTTTGGATAGTGTCGATACATGTGTCATATGTGTAGAAAATCATGATACAAAAGAATGTCCCTCAATACCTGGGTTTAAGGGTGTTTTGCAAGATGAAGTTGGAACAAGTCAAGCTGAATCACTTTACTTTGTTTCTCCTAAAATACCATGGCATCCTAGACAAATAGGTACGGTACAAGATCCCAATGCATAATATCAATCATATGCTCAACCACAAAGTAATTGGAATGCACCTATGCCCACCTCAATCCCAAATCCCAACCTAGTCACAGGGTTGGCAAAATTCTTATGGTAGGAATCCTTAATATCCCCAATTCCAATAACCATACCCTCAATACCAACCTCAATATTACCCCTATCAATCTTCACAACCTATGCAATGACAATTCCAACCCCAATGACTATAAGTCAACCATTTCCCTTACCATTGACTCCATTGCCTCAAAAATACAATCAACTACCTACTCAACCACTTCTGAATACAAATAATAAAGTACCTCAATAATATTGAGGGTCAAAATTTTCAAGATTGCATGAGAGCCCTTCTAGGTATAAGTGATGTCTAACTTAGATCTAGTAGGGTTTTGCAAAAGAAATCACCACCAGTTGTCATCCAAGAATTTAAGGAGGATAAAATTACTAAAAAGAGGTATATCGTTATCAAGAAAAGATACCTACAAAGGAAGATGTTACTACACAATTAGGTGACAACCGAATAAAGTCAACTCCTACAATTCCACTAGTAGAGAAACATTATGTTTCCCTACAAAGTACCCCATTTCCTCAAAGGCTCAAAATTGATGAGGGAATAGAAAGGAAAATTGTTTTAACTGAATATGATATACTAGATGAATTGAAAAATATTTGCATCAAAATTCATTTACTTCAGACTATAAAGGAAATACATATATATGCAAAGAAAATAAAGGAGTTGTGCATTAAAAACCAGGAAAAAAAAGATGTTAGAAATATTCAATTGGTAGGGAAGATTGCATATATTATGATGGGGAAACCAATAGTTCAAAAATATCTAGATCCAAGTAGCCCTATTCTAAAAATTCACATCAATGGTACTGAGATCCCAAATAATTTGATTAATTTAGGAGTAGCAATTAATGTCATGAGTAAGCACATTGTGGATCAATTAAAGCTTTCTAATATTCAATATACTCCAGTTCTATTACAGTTAGCAGATAGATTTGTTATCAAACCTTATGGTATATTAGAATATGTATCTCTATCTTTAGATTCATGGGAGTATCTTGTGGATTTTATGATTTTATCCCATAAGCATAATTTAGGAGGCCATCCATTGGTCCTTCTTGGCTAGCTACACCTGATGCATTCATAAGTTGTAGATCTGGTGATATGTACATGTCTTATGGTAGTACTACTAAGATATTCACATTATATCCGCCTGCAAAAACAATAACTGAACCAGAAAGTGAAGTTTGGATTGATGATGATAATGAGGACTTTGAAGATACTCAACCAATTTTACTCTTTCACAAATAGATGAGGAAGATACATTGATAAACTCTATGAACAATAATGATTCTACTTCATATTGTGAACAAGATCAAAGTTTTCAAGAGCAATGTAATATTAAATATTTATCATCTCATCAATCTAAAGTAGCTTTAAATTCTAAACATTAAATTCGTTGGTGAAAAATTTTCCAGTCAAAACATTAAATATTAATAATAACCTGGAAGAATTTCAAAAGAAACAATTGATAAATGTGCTACAAAAACATTCCTCTACATATGCATGGGAATATATCGATATGAAAGGAATTGATCCTAACACATGTATGCATCACATTTACATTCAGGAAAATGCCAAACCAATTAGACAACCTCAGAGAAGGATGAATCCCAATCTAAGAGAAATTTCTGAGGAACTACAAAAACTGCTTAATGAGAATTTCATTTAGCCAATATCATATAGTCAATGGGTCTCACCTTTGGTGGTTGTTCCCAAGAAGAATGGAAAGTGGAGAGTGTGTATTGATTATAGAGAAATGAATAAGGCTACTTTAAAATATCATTTTCCACTACCTTTCATTGATCAAGTACTAGATACCTTAGCAGGGAAGAAATGTTTTTCATTTCTTGATGGTTTCACTGGATATAACCAAATCCAATTGGCACGAGAAGATCAAGACAAAACAAAATTTACATGTCCATGGCGTACATATGATTACAGGGTACTTCCTTTTGGGTTATGTAATGCCCTGCAACATTTCAAAGAGTATTTTTAGGTATATTTTTTTATTTGATTCATGATAGCCTCTCTAGGTCTAAATGATGTCCAACTTAGATCTAGTAGGGTTTTGCAAAATAAATCACCACCAGTTGTCATCCAAGAATTTAAGGAGGATAAAATTCTTGAAAAAGAGGTATATCTTGATTAAGAAAATACTACTACAAAGGAAGATGTTCCTAGACAATTAGGTGACAACCAAATAAAGTCAACTCCTACAATTCCTCTAGTAGAGAAACCTTTTGTTCCCTACAAAGTCCCCCTTTTCCTAAAAGGCTCAAAATTGATAAGGGAATAGAAATGAAAATTGTTTTACCTGAATATGATATGCTAGATGAATTGAAAAATAATTGCATCAAAATTCCTTTACTTCAGTCTATAAAGGAAATACCTATATTTTCAAAAACAATAAAGGACTTGTGCATTAAAAAACCAAGAAGAAAAGGAAAAGATGTTAAAAAAAATAAACTTGAAGAAAAGATTGTAGATATTATGATGGGGAAAACAATAGTTCAAAAATATCTAGATCCAGGTAGCTATTGTAAAAATTCACATCAATGGCACTGAGATCCCATATGCTTTAATTGATTTAGGAGCAACCATTAATATCATGAGTAAGCAGACTATGGATCAATTAAATATTCCTAATCTTCAATATACTCCAATTATAATACAGTTAAAAGATAGATATGTTATCAAACATGATGGTATATTAGAAGATGTATCTATATATTTAGATTCATGGGAGTATCTTGTAGATTTTATTATTTTAACTCCCAAGAATAATTTAGGAGGCCATCCATTAATCCTTGGTAGACCTTGGCTAGCTACAACTGATGCATTCATAACTTGTAGTTCTGGTGATATGTACAGTTTTTATGGTAGTTCTACTAAGAGAGTCACATTGTATCCACCTACAAAAACAATAACTGAAGCAGAAATTGAAGTTTGGATTGATGATGATAATGAGGACTTTGAAGATATTCAACCAATGTTTACTCTTTCAAAAATAAATGAGGAAGATCAATTGATAAACTTGATGAACAATAATGATTTTGCTTCATATTATGAACAAGATCGAAGTTTTTAGGAGTAATGTAATATTGAATATTTATCATCTCATCAATCTAAAGTAGCTTTACATTTTATGGAAAAGTTTGGCAATTATTTGGTAGAAAAATTTATAGGCAAACACATTAAATATTAATAATAACATGGAAGAATTTTGAAAGAAATAATTGATCAAAATTCTACAAAAACAATCCTCTGCATGTGCATGGGAATATACTGATATGAAAGGAATTGATCCTAACACATGTATGCATCACATTTACATTCAGGAAAATACCAAACTAGCTAGACAACCTCAAAGAAGGATGAATCCCAATCTGAGAGAAATTGTCAAGGAGGAACTACAAAACTTAGTCTAATGTGAATTTCATTTATCCAATATTAGATAGTCAATGGGTCTCGCATTTAGTGATTATTCCTAAGAAGAATGGAAAGTGGAGACACTACAAAGAAAATACCTTCTAGTGGAGGTTATAATGGAGGTTTTTAGTGTTATAAAATTGGTAAAAATTGTCAAAAAAACATCTACTAAAACATTTGTTTGTGATAGCAGATGTTTTATTGGATATTATAATGGAACTTCATCACAATTTAAAAAAATTCGGAGGTCGGAGATTTTAGCGGATGTTTGTTTTGTGGTGCTCTTCATGGAACAAGTAGCACTGGTGCGCTACTTATATAAAAGCATCAAGTTGCATACATAAATAAAATCACCAAGGCATTGAGTGCAAAGAACACCAGTGCTTTCAGTGTATACCATCGCAGTGATTATATATCAAAAAATGCTATGGTGCATTCATTTAAGGAACAACATCGGGGCACACACAAAATAATTACAGTCTTGGTGCTTTTGTTTAAACTCGTAACGACGATGCATATTGTTTATCTAAATGCATCGGTGCATTAGTGGTATAAAAGGACCAGTGTTGTTAATTCTAATAATGCATCGACGCTGGAAATAATATTTTGTAGGACCATGGTGTTAGTTATATGAAAGTGTTGGTGCATCAAGAATTACAATACATATGGATGTTAATTGCAAACAATATCGGTGCTTGAAGAACTAAACGCCTCGGTGTTGTTGTTTTTTGAAAAGGCATCGGTCATGCAAAAATATGTCGTCGTAGTGTTTTTATATAACATAACACACCGGTGCATTTTTATGTTATGGACTCACCGGTTTTTTGTATGAGATTTTATCTTTTTTGGAAACATCAACCTATGATAGTGCAATTATTGTAATTTTTTAAATCTATTTTTCATCAAAAAATAGGCATCTATCTTATAATAGTATTCATATAAATTAAAACTTGATTAGTGCATTTCTAGGTTATTTTTGGATTAATTTTTTATATTATCAAATTTCGCATCTCTTCATCATAATATTTAATCATCCATATATTTAATCAGTGGTGTAACATTTCACATTGACATTGGATAACACAATAAAATAAATTAAAATGTATTTTATCATATATCAATAAGAGGCTCTTTGCCATACAAAATGGGATTGTTACTGGTAACCCTATGTATTTTAATTGGGACACTATGTTCATTACATTAAACAAAATGTCTAACTTTCACAGACAATTATTTCAAAAAATACAACAGGTTTCATTAATATCCAAATAAATCATCGTTCTTCGTTGCAATTGTTGTCAGTGCTTGAGCTACTTCCATGACTTGGGTTATTTGGAGGAATGTTTTGTTTGTTGTATCAATTTTTTTCGTCTTCTTGATCTTGTTCCATCTGCAAACATAAAAATAAAGTGTAATGAGTGTATTTACATTAGTGAGAATAAAAAAAATTGAAATAAATAATATCCATCAACGTAAATTGAATAGCAATGTATCATAGCAAGAAGTGACTCATAAATTGTGCACATGGTTTCAAAACCAAGTATCATGCCTTGTTGCAACAAACCTTATGTTGACATAGTTCCATACTTTGTTTCCTGCATGTTTTAAACCTCATTATAAATCATAATTTAATATAAAGGATTTTTTGTTCTATTAATTATAAACTCAGAGAAGTAAAAAAACATAGATACTTACAAATTCCACTATTAATTTTTGATATCCCAACATATACTCATAACCTTTATTTAACCCAATGTCAATCAACTCTTTTGATGGCTCTTCTTTGTATTACAACAACTATCTTTGAAGACATTCAAGGATGGTTGTAAAAAAACTTAAAATATACAAAAATGAAACCTTGAGTTGTTATAAGGAAATATTAACAATTACTCACAAACTTTGAAATCAACCATTTTCTTCCTTGTCGTCATGTTTTATGTGCTAAATGAGTTCCATTTTGTTTTCTTTTCTGCAAGAAAATACTTAAAAATTAATATTTAATGCTAAATTATTTTTTTATATGTACAAATTCAATCATGATTACATACATTTGAAGCACGTTGTTGTTGATATGACTCCTCCTGTGATGCAATTATGTCCATTTCTTTGACCATCTCCTATTACATTTTTTTGGACATTCTTACTAGAATGTTTCGCATATCAGCTCGTTGATCATTTGAGATTTTCATAATATTCCTGAAAAAAGTAATAAATTGTTTTTATATTGATATATGAAAACTAAATATAACAAAATCAATATTAATAAATGAATGGTTTGTATTAATATATACATATAATTATAGAAAATCATTTTAATTAGGAATATTACCTTTTGAAATATTAGTTTTTGTTGTTGTATGTTTTTTCTATTGCAAGTCTCACATGTCTCATTGATCATTGCTCTAGAATTGCTTCATGTAGTTTAGATATAATTTGGTTCTTAGAATCATTGGATTGATTTTTATATTATCAGTGGAAAATACGTCTATATGTTCGTTCCACTAGATCCATCATAGTTTTGTAAAACAATTCCCCCCTTTCATTAACCTACAGCACCACTCCAGATGAGCTAAGGACCAATTCATCTCCATTTACATGTTCTATAATTTTTCTTTTCTTAGAAAGACATTGATATTTTCTTTTGTTGTTGCTCCCAGTAGAACATTAAACATATATGAATTAATAGATTGTTTGAAACGTGTTATCTAATATTGTAAAGTATATTATTAATGAAAAAAAAAAAAAAAACAACTACTCATATTGATTAGTATTTTTTCATTCACCTTATTCATCCTTCTGCAATTTTTCTATCAGGTTTTTACGTTCTTTTGCACTTAGATTAGAAATAATCTTATAGACCTTCTTCATTTTGTGGCTCTGCATGACACACATTAACCAATACATATTAGTTAAACTTACATATAGTTCAAACATATTAATTTTGTAAATAATTTACAAAGAACTTGTCTTCTCTAGTTTTTTCAATGTGCTATCATTATGTCGATCAATATTTTTGCCACTTGACATCTTTTCAGACATTTTTTTATCAATACACAATCTTTACCATTCAATATAGAAGCCATTATATATATATTTTTGAGATAAATCAAATAATTTTCCGCCAAAAAGAGCTCTGGTAACCAGTGTGTTTATCCCATTAAAAGCACCAAGCATTTAATTGTTCGGCATCGTTAGGGAAAATTAATTTTTTAAATAGTTTTAAATTATGACAGTGTGATTTATAATGCTAAACGCACCACAATGATTTAACGGTGTTATTTGGAAGAGGTTCCTTGATGCGTTATATTACATTAGGAGCAACGATGAACAGACTAGACAAATTGACAGTGTTATAATATACTAGTGCGTTGTATTAATAAGGCGCATTGGTGTCTTATATTATACAAGGCGCACTACAAAAAACAAACACACACACACACATATATATAAACGGACAGAGTCGATAGGGTTTGGATCTAATTCAATAAGTGATTCTCCTACTTTACATGTAAAACACCCTATATATAGTAAGTACACAAACTCATTAAATAAAAAATGCCTAAAATAAAATACCCTGATTGTGATGTGGTAGAGGAAGTAAAACCCTAAGGTGAAATTTTGCAGGAAGAAGCAAGTGTTTAAGGTAAGTGTTGATTTTTATTGTTTTTTCTGAATTTTAATTAAATTTAAATAAGAACGGAGATCGTAAAAAAAATTACTAGTAAAATTTTTGTTATATAGGGTTTTCAATTTTTTTTTCTAAATTGTGAATAAATCTAACAAAAATTGTAAAAAAAATTAATAGTAAAATTTAAAATTTTTGCTAACTAGGATTTTGAGTGAATCACCATACTTTTCAAATTTTGATCTTTCTACGGTTCCAAAATATTGGGTTGTTTCGCAATGCTCCTAGTATGTCTCACTTGTAAATGATTTCTCTTTTAATTAAACCCTAACAGAAATTGTAAAAAAATTTATCAGTAAAATAAACATTAAAATTTAAAAATTTTACTATGCAGGGTTTGAGTGAATCATCATACCTTTCAACTTTTGATCTTTTGAATAGTTTTGTTGCTCCAAAATATTCCACTGTTGCGCAGTGCTCCTAGTATGTCTCTCTTGCAAATCACTTCCTTGAAATTTTAGGTAAAATAATGAAATACGGAATAACCTTTTACTATTTAAAAGACTTTATGAAATTAGATTTCTAAAAATAATTTGTCACTCGTTTTTGAATTTTAGAAAAGAAGAAAAAAATCACGTTTTTTTTTTCCAATTTATCAGAAACATCAGTGTGTTCAATAGTCAAGTGCACCATCCCCAAGGGATAACTCAATTGGTCGAGTTCTTAGTTTTAAATACCTTGCCAATTGGGAGGTCATGGGGTCAAATCTCCTCGACGCCCTTGGGGTTAGGCCCGACCAGATAAGCCGACGGGTAGATTCCTTCTGGTGGATCTGCCTGGATTATTACCCGTGGATGTAGCGGCCACTAAGTGACCATGAACCACAGTTAAAAAAAAATAGTCAAGTGCATCGATGCGTTTATAATAAAAGTGCACCGATATTGTCGGGGTGCCAAATTTTTTCAACGCACTAACATGATACATTTTTTTTATTCAAAATCTTGAAATGGTGCGATTAATTTTTTTAACACAAAGATATGGTTTCTATTTAAAGATGTCAGTGCTCCAAATGTTATAAGAGCACCGAGTTGGTTGAATTCTTTTTTATTTTCTGAAATCTGGAAACAGGAGCATAACAGTGTTGTTTTTTTTTAATGCATTGTTGTGTTTTTGTACAAGAGCACCGATATGATAAAATAAAAAAAATTTAAGAATGTCGGAAGCTGGTGCTAGTATTATTTGAACGCCTCGGTGCTAGTATTTTTTTAAATGCATCGATGTGCTTTGTTTTGATAAGTTCACATGTAGAGTTTAAAAGTTATCTAAAATTTTATTTTCACATTAAATGACATATTAATCTCAAATTTTCTTTAAGACACATCCACATGAATTACAGTAGTTTATAATATACATTTCCCACTTAAATTCGCCTTATCCTTGAAAAATGGTTTGAGAATTACATTGAAATTCAGATTGTGGTTATATGGTTCTTGAGATTAATTTTAGATATGCTCACAAAATTTTATTTTTTATTTTTCTCAATGCAAGGACAAAATATCAATAATATCAAATGGTCAATTCTTCAAATTTTAGCTCGTTCCATATTGATGATCAAAGTCCTTCACAGAGTTCTCCCTTTCCATCCCCAGTAAGTTCAAATTTTATTTATATTTTGATTATCTAATTGAAATTATTTATTTTAATCCATGTTAATTTTAATAAAAATGTATCCAAATTTGCAGGATCCATATTCAGAATCAAGTTCATATGCAGAAAATATTCCTCCATTTTAAAGACGTCGGAAGCTCTTATTAAGCGCAACATATCACAAGTAGTTGGTAGATGAAAATGGATAGCCTCTGCACCCTACCAAGTGGAACATGGCATCTTCTAGTCGCAATCCTAGATCAACAATGGTAATAATTGTTTGGTATAATGTAATTTCAACAAGCCAATTACACTGGCATGCTTACTAATATCATTGATATCGTATCAATGATGTTCAATATTTTTTGAAATTAGGATTCCATTGATGATGAGCGACCCACCTACCATCTTCTGGTACACCCCACTACAATGTCAACTTGAGAGAGGGCTACATTAAGAGCAAGACTCGAAGACGAAGCATACAAAGAATGTTTGAATCAACCACCTATTCAATTACCGCTACGTCCATATTCACCAATTAGGAATGACTACAACAATATTAGTTCTTCACCACAAGTTTGCAATGGAGGCAATCAAATATAGGTTGGTATGGATAATTACTTGTGGGATACAACTTCCATGGAGGTAATGTTGTTAGTTGAATTCCATACTGATGAGCTAGGGGATGATGCTCATATCATGGATACCTTATTCAAAAGCCTGAAATCTGCTTCCACCACCCCTCTTTTTGGACCTGGTGGCAAGTCAAAGTCTACTCAACTAGGGAAAACTATGTTGTTGTATAACTTGAAAGCAAAGTTTGGCACGTTGAATGCATGCTTCTCGACAATATTGAGGTAATTCACTTGCATGATCAATCAAGTCCCTTATATTTTGAGAAATCTTGTCACGCAACTAACATTAAAAATGGTTGATTTTGCAAATGTCAAATATTGACATTGTATAATTATATTCCCCACCAACTGCGGGCTATTCAAAGATAAGGTTCTTCCAAGTGATAATGTATTTTCGGGTAGTTGCGAAGAGGCAAAGCAGTTGTTGAAAATGTTGGGTGTTGAGTACATATCATATCATGCATGTCTGAATGATTGTATTCTATATAGAGGAGAATATGCAGACAAATATATGTCTTAAATGTGGACATGAAAGGTACCATATAACAAAAAAAAACAGGTAAAACACATGGCCCTCCTCATAAGGTATTGAGGCACATGCCTATAATCCCATGGATTTGCAAAGGCTCTTTCGTTGCAAAGAATTAGCCATGTTGCAGAGATGGAATGCGTCACACAAAAGTGAGTCAGCATTTATGTGAATCCCAACAGATTCAATAGCCATGAAGCATATAGAGGATACATGACCTAAAAATTTCAAGGATGAAGTATGAAGTCTATGACTCAGCATATCCATGGATGGTCTCAACTCATATTCCCTCCAAAACACGAACTATTCTATTTGGCCTGTATTAGTGATCAATAACAATATCCCCCAATGGTTGTTCGTGAAGAATGAACATCTTATGTTGGGTCTCGTAGACCCTGGTAGAAGACAAGTGACGAATATGGATGTCTACTTACAACCATTGGTAGATGAACTGAAGGAATTATGGGAAGGGATACATGTGTACAATCTATCAAGACCCATCACAACATAGAGGAGTTTTACATTGTATGACATATGTCCATACACCATACATGATTATCCAGGCTTAGGAGTATGATCTAGTAAATTACATTTTTATTTATTTGTTTATATACATAACAATATTGCTTCGCATATTAATTTAATTCGTTGCAATTGTTCTGATATTCATGGTTGCTAATGTGTCGTCCTATATAAAATAACTCCGTAGGTCTTGTAACAAAAGGGTATCATGGGTGTAAATGTTGTGTACCTTCTCTGAAGACTAGGTGGTTTGACCACCTACAAAAGCCAGTATATGACTGCTCCAAGGTATTCCTCCTAGAAGAATACCCTTACAAAAGAGAAACATATGCTTACAATGGTAAACCAAACAGAACCCAAAGGCCTGCAATAATGACACCATTTGAATTCCTTAGAGCATATGAGATAGAGAAGGATAAGGAGTTTGCAGAAATGTTCGATTCAAATGGGAAGCCTATGTTCAACGATCCAGAATTCTTTGACTCTTATGTTGAGAAATTGCCCGTTGGGATGAAAACGAAATATGTCTTTTATGAGCTCCCTTATTGGGAGCATCATAAGATTGCCCACTTACTAGATCCCATGCATATATTTAAAAATGTTTCATCTTCTTTATGGAGGCACATGCCATTGAAAGAAAGTGACACATTGGATTCTAGGAGAGATTTTATTTCTTCAAAAACTAAAATGAAACATTGGCCAAGATAAGAAACTAGAGGAGAGGTCGGTCCCTCTTGGTCATTCAAAGAAGGTGATGTCCTGTGGATTTTAAATAGAGATGATATTTATTTGGAAAATGAAGCTATAATGAGTGTGAGGATTTCTTCTTTATATGGGTCTTCACTATGGTGTTGCTTCACTGTGGAATACCATTTGTCAAGGTTGGAATACCATTTATTATTTATTTTTATTTTATGTAATGGGATATTTTATAATTAATTTTTGTATAATGTACTATTCACTGTGTAGTGTCATTATCCTCTGCTTGTGCATGGATGTATAAACCATGACTTCCCCCAAGACCTACGACGTGCCATATCTAAATTATTTGAATTTGTACGTTGGATCACATCAAAGGATATTCATATGGATAGCATTATGTGGTCACATCAAGAGATAGTTGAGATTGTTTGTATGTTTGAGAAGGAATTGCCGATGAGTTTCATGGACTTGTAGGTTCATCTTCTAATTCACCTAGTAGATGAGGTTGAATTAGTTGGGGTGGTTTCTTGTCGTTGGATGTTTTTCTTAGAGAGGTACATGAAGAAATTGAAAGTTTTTGTTCGATAAAGGGCAAAACCCAAGGGGTCTGTAGCAGAGGGGTATATATCGTCTGAGTGTTTCTATTATGCCAATGAGTACATCAAGCAGATCAACAACACACCAGGTGTGGAAATTTGGGACGACGAAAGGGATGAAGGAAAAAGAGAAGGGGAACTTCTCGAAACAAATGGAAAGAGGTGCATGATAAAGAGTAAGTGCAGGCTTATCATTTTTCAAATTACTACACTGTAACTATTCACATTGAACTTCATATTAATGAATATTTTGATCTCATACGTACTATGTGTGTGTGTGTGTCTATGTGTGTGATTTCATCAGCGAATTCAAAAATTGAAGTCATCAACAAATTCATTATTTACAATATGGAAGCGAAACAACTGTGGGTTGCATTGTATGAACAGAAGAGGAGGAAATGAGACAGTGATAGGAAATAATTCAAATATTTGAATGGTAGAAGTGTGCCTTATCCTAATCATTTAAAAGAAAATATGCCAATGGCTTCCCTAACAGTTGGGTTGTTGATCAAGTCAAAGAGAAATACAGTGCATCTAGTCATTACTCAAGTGTTAAAGTGGATGCGTTAAACATAGGGATTGGGTGTAACAATTCAGTAATTATACTCTCTTTATGTACAATTTTAACTTCATATTGCACCTTTGAATTGTAACATATATATATATATATATATATATATATGTTCGAGTTATTAGACACATGACACTATGATTTTTTCACTTTTTTATAGGTGCATTTGTTCCCAGCTATGTGGGCATATGGATATCATTTTCACATGGAGGTTGTTGATGATGGATTCATGACACAAGATTGTGGAGCGGAAGTCGAGTTCAACCAATCTAGTCATGCTAGCCACCACGATCAAAACCTAATGCAAAGGGTGTTAGATTACGTTGGAAAGAGATAAGAGATCATTCAAGTGGACTTCTCTTCATTCCAATGTGTTATTTTTATGTGCAAGTCGTGGGACACCTTTGATCAGAATAATGTAAAGAAATATTTTGATAGTGGGTTGATATCTATTAACTCTAGAAAGATGTGGCATGAAGCTAGGGAGCTTTATGTTTTCCCGAAACACTGCAACTAGGTCTTTTTTTACCCATATGTGTTGGATAAGGATTGGTGTTTCACATTAAGACATGACCCTATATCAAAACATATTTTTGAGAACAACAGTGTTATCATGCCAAGTGAGGAAGATAATCAAGGTGATGATAATGGAGAGTGATATGTACTTATGTTATTTCATCATTTATACTATTGTTGTATGTTTTTGTTTTCTTTGTCACTAATTATATTGCTTTTTATTCGTCTTGTTGGCATTTTATAATATAATTGGTAACATTCACAAATGTTTTTTTTTTGTAGTGGAAACATTTTTACACTTAAAACTAAGTATTTCCAATTGTGTAGAATATCTATGATAATAAGGATTCAAGGTCACAATCCTTCTCAAATTGGAAAATGAGAAGAAAATAGTGAATTTAGAAATAACATTCAAGATTTAGTCTCAATTTAGATACTCATTGGTTTATTAATCAGTTCACATGTTTTTTTCTTCTTGTTTATTTCAAAATCAATATAAATCATCATGCAATGATAACTCTATGAGTACTTAATAATGAAAAAGGTGTGTATTAATATGTAAGGTTAAATTCTTGACATGAGAGGTAAAGTCATGTTTACTATATTTAAATTACAGTTCTTGAAGCATTATGTAAACTAAACGGAGGCATTATGCATGTATAAAATGTCGATTACATTTTTATATGGACCATAAGAGAAACAAATGGGCTTACATGGATGCATGAGAGGTTTTAATTTTTTCTTCATGGATAATGGAAGAGTTTTGACTTTTCTTTTCAATGGTAATTATAAATAAAAGTTGAATTAATAAATATTTTATGGCTAAGATTTAAATGACAAATAACGTGATGGTGATTAAGAGGCATTTGTTAAACTTTCAAATAGACTTGGTGATACATTTTTTTTCCTATTTAGATTATGTAAAATAAATATATATTTGTATGTATTTACAAATAAATTATTTACAGTAGACATGTCTTTATCATTGTGAACATGATGTAATATTAGCTAGGAGAAATGTGAAAACATGAATTTTAGTGACTATCTCGTGATATGTGGAAAAAATAATATTTTTTGAGTTGTTCATTAAAAAATAATCAAATATATTATTTTTCCAAAGTTTAGATCTAAGGTTTGTACTCACTCCATTGACCAAAAAGCAACGACAATTTAAGAGTGGGATGTCATGAGATACAATCAATAGGACAAGGAATTGGTCATGACTCCCCAAAGGCTATAAAATACAGTGGATGAAATTGCTTTATGATCCTTTTACAATAGGGAGGTATTTTGGGACACATAAACATTACTTGATTGTGAATATTAGTGTACATCCTATAACATATTATGGAAATCACATTGTATAATTAAAATCCATTGTTGATAGAAGGATATGGATACATTGTAACCCTTTCAACTGATAGCGATGATATTTAAGGTTTGTACTCACTCCATTGACCAAAAAGCATGGCAATTTAAGAGTGAGGTGTTATGAGATACAATCAACATGAAAATGAATTGGTGATTCTCCAGAGAGGTCATGCTAGAACACCAAGATTAACCTTGTCTTCAATTAGCTTCTACCATGGTCATTATATTAATTTTAGGTAGATTCTTCCAACTTTGATAAATTGTGAAACATATTCACATTTTACATGGTCTTGATGAAAATTGTTCAAAGAAGATTATGTATCCAATGATACACATAAAAATGGTCCCTTACATAATTTTTAATATTTCTAAGAAATTGAGAGACACTATTTACTCTCCCCATTTATTAGCAATCTTGGCAAGGAGTACTTTCCATAGAGTAGTATTCAATCCAGCATGCAGGAGTTATGACTAACATTGTTGAACTTTATCCATATATTGCACATTGATAGAAATATTTTCGTGGAGCATACATGATTGTGTATGCAAAGCATGAATCCCATCTAACCTTCACAAATTTGTTGGCAAGCTTTGAGGGTGCACATTTTTTTAAATTTTACAAATCTTTGTCTTAGTGACTAATTTAATAGCCACGACATATTCTTTTGCATTTGCATTTTCCACACTTGAAACAATGCAGAAATATTCATTACTAGCACATCTTTAACTTTATTTATTTATGATTGGGGGAAGAAATTTGATGTAACAAAACCATATCACTTAACTTTTGTATTCAGAAAACATAATTCCTTAAATTTTGAAAACTTATTTTTTTGTCGCAACCCGCTTTTTTCTCTAGTTAGACATTCTTGTTTTCTAGTAGAAGAAAATTATTCTTGGACATAACATATGCACTATAAACAAAATGAATTGTATTCTCACTAGTGGCTGAAAAGTTCAAACCAAAACAAATTTGGCCATGTTGGTAATGTCATCCTTGGATTCTAGTGTCTTGGATTCAAAAAACACCAATTTCATGTGCTCATCGGATTGTAGGCTTGTTTCGTAGATTATTCAACTTGCCATGTTATGCCAAGCAACTCGACAACTATTCAATAAGTGTATTTCATTTCACGCCCTTAGAGGAAGAGGTTGGAGTACTTGTTAGTTTTGGAACAAGGCCTTTTATTGCAACTGTGGCTAATTCTATATCCATGATTGTGTTTGGTGAAAGGACTTCACATATGGAACCAACAATTACTAAGGGTAAGTACAAGAAGTGGCTTATAGTAAATGTGGAAAGCACTTTATAAGTTGTTGTTCTTCCTTACTACAACTCAAATTAAAGACTAGCTAATGTCAAGGAAGATGCATTTAATTATCAGTCTAGGGGTTTTACAATAAGTATGATAGACTCTACTTTTCCTAACAACATAGTTGGTTATGTTGATGAAATGCTCATGGTTTAGACAATTGTCTTATAGGGATCGGTCATTGATCTAATTCCAAAGAATGACAAATAACTTGATGGGAAAGTGAAATATTTCACTAAGTGTTGTCACTTAATGGAAAAGTGAATTTTGTAATTGTCCAGAATTGTGATTAGTTATTGAAACAATATACAAGGTAAATGAAATTTTTTTATGCTTCAACATGCTTGGTCATTAACAAATGCAAATAAGAGGAAGTGGGGTATCATTTTGGGTCCATGTGGCAGGCATGCCCATTAGCCTCTATGTTCTATGTTATAGCAATAGAGTGCTTGGGATATCTTATTTGACATTGGGAGAAGTGAGTATCTATCAAAGGTATTCCTCTCGTGAAGAAGGGAGCTAGACTTGTAAACTACCATTTTGCAAATGATTCCTTCCTTACCATTCTTGAGAAACAACAACTTGTGAAGAACATTATGGATTTCTACCAAATATTTTGCTAAGGTTTTGCTTCTAGGATCCAATCGGCCAAAATAAATGATATGGACAAAGTCTTCAAAACCTCCCTACTTTCTTGCTAAGCAAGGTTGGTCTTGGATCCAACCATGAATTTTTTTTTAGTTACCCATGTCTTGTTTGATAAGTTGGTTATTAGGGTGTTCGAAGGGCATGAAACTTGGAAGGTGCTCTTCTGATATTGCATTTTCCAAGGAGATTGCTCTTATGAATCTTGGTCGAGTTTGAAACTGTAAATTGTCATCATAACCCCAACTAATGTTAGTGAAATAGATCTTTATTTGTCAAAGCATTTGGAAGACTTAGGATGTTTCTAAATCCTATATGCACTTGAAAGGCCATTAGGGGACATTTGAGGTATAAAATGGGTCTCCTAAGGAAAAAAATAAAATAATAGTTAAAATGATAAAATAAAAGTTATGAATTTTCAGAGGGAAAAGAAGAAAACTACTTTTTAGAATCATATCTTTGACTTATCTCCTTACACGTTTAGTCAATTTTAAGTGTAGGCACTTATTGGAATTTCGCATCCCATGAGTATTCAGTGTGCATGCTTTTGATAAACCCACACTGAGATAAATGGAAATAGATTAAATAAATGTGTTTATGTAATTGAAGTGTGGGCACTTGTTGGAATTCTGCATGCAACGAGTAACCACCATACATACTTTTGATAAACCCACAATGAGGTAAAATGAAAATATAGAAAAAAAAAATGTGTTTTTGTGTTTCAAGTGTAGGCACTTGCTGGAATTTTGCAAGCAACGAGTACCCACCCTACATACTTTTGATAAACCCATAATGAGGTAAAATGGAAATATAAAAAAAAATTGTGTTTGTGTCTTTCAAGTGTAGGCACTTATTGGAATTTCACATCCAACGAATATCCACCCTTCATACTTTTGATATACCCATAATGAGGTAACCTAGAAAGCTACATACTTTTACTAGACCCACAATTAGGTAAACTAGAAATGTGTTTCAGTTTACCTCACCATTGGTCCATCAAAAGTATGTAGGGTGGGAATTCGTTGGATGTGGATTTCCAACAAGTGTTGACATGTGAAATATATAGACATGTTTTTTTAATGTATTTCCAATTTACTTCATATTAGGTTTATCAAAAGTATGCAACGCGAGATCTTGTTGGATGTGGAATTCAAACGCGTGCCTACACTTGAAATGTAAACCTATAAGGAAATAAGTCAAATATGATTAAAAAAATAGTTTTCTTCCTTACCCTCCATGGTTGACATCATCATCTTGAATCCTATTGATTCTTTTAAAGTTGATTTTGATAATACTTTTTTGGTTTTGAGGCCCATTTTTTACCTCAAAATTCCCCTAATGGTTTCGTTACTGACTTATCATTACAATTGTCTTCAGTTTTGTTGTATGAAGGGAAAGTGTTGGTTGTCAGAACCTGGTTCTTGGTTTGAAATTCTTCAAAAGAGACATTTACCAAGTTGAGGATTGTTACCCACCAATTTTTCAAGTGTTTTTAGGGGATGATTATGGTAAATTTCAATGTTCCATCAAGTTTCCAAGACGAGGGACGTGGGAACATGGAGACACGGGCGAGATGTGTGGGAGAACCCCCAATTTTAGGGAAATTTAGGGGGACAAAGGGACGTTGGGTATATATATATATATATATATATATATATATATATATATATATATATATCCTAAGAAAAGAAACCTGTATCTTCATTCATGATTGAAAAGAAAATACATTTTGTATATACACACTTATAAACGTGTGCATTCATCAAGGATCTACCCAAATCCTTTTGTGGCAAAAATTTGTCAATACATATGCTTAAGAGCATTCGGAAAGTGTGCCAAAATCGATATAAATCACAAAAGAAACTAAAAACCAAAACAAAAAATCAAAATACAAGGGGGACGATAAAGTAATGGAGACACTTGTCTTCCCCTTCTTCCCTTTCTCTTTTTGAACTTGAAGTCATTCCCCAACTTTGGGATCCACTGGAACCATTGCCATGTCACCCACATAAATTTAGAAAGGATGCTCCTTGTCCTATTTTGAGCTTTCTGATATGTGGACATGTTTGGTGCCCATAGTTCCATCCTCTGTTGATTGTATTTATTTGATGTTATATCAGAAAATGACTACAATTTGTAACATAAACTTTAAGGATCTGGGTCTTACCCCTTGACTGAATTGTGGGGTCCTCGTCCCTTTTAATATCTGATTGATCTAGTTGTTTCTCTTTGTTTTCTTCCTCTTCATCATCTAAAGGGAGGATCTTAGAAAAATGCCGACCTCTTGGCCTTTTTAACTGATTTTTTTTCTTTTTTATATACTTATTGGTCGATGGGCATGTTTTCTATACATGACATGTTTGAAAACATACACGACACTAGAATGTCGTGTTCTCATAATATAACACTTGTGACCACTAAAAGTCCCCGTGTTTCAATGTTACATGGTCTGGTAGCCCCTTACTTAGATCAATCTCCACACAGATTCTGGAAAAGGTTAAGAGGCCATTCTCTGATCTCTCCACGTCCAATTTTTGAATTTTCCCAATGTATTTTATTATATCTTCCAGAACTTTGTGATGCCAAAATGGAAGAGGGAGGTTTGGAATCCTAACCCATATAGGCATAGTTGTGACCACCATAGTAGTGGCATCAAAACCAGGAAACCATGGAGTGATAGATAAACTAGCTTTACCCCAAAACCATGGTCATTTATTTTGAACAAAATCCAAGTGTTTTTATGCTTCAAATTGGACTATAAAGAATCCTTTACAATATAAAAAAATGTCACAATTTGGACCTATCCAATAGGAGAACACCCAATGAAATAAGACATCAGGTTTAGGCTAGAAGCCATTAAATATGCAAATAATGGCTTTTGTCTAAAGAGTAGAAAACATTGAAGAAACCTCTGAGTTTTTTTATCTAAATTGATGGAGCTTGCTCCATTTTTTCCAATATATAGGGTCCTGGAATGTTTTGGTTCAGGTCTGTAGGGGAAGCACCCTCCCCTTATACTGCAGCCTTAAAAGACACTGGAGCACCCCCACGTAACCTTGAATTCAGAATGATTGTTGAGTTATTTGTGATGTTGTAGTCTTTTATCTGGACAAAACCTTGTAGTACCTTCCCATCAAATTGAAAACATTGAAATGATGTGGGAATTCCCCCTTTCATCTCAATAGACTCCTTTAGAGAGGATACATAATCAGTAATTTTTATCCAAAATGTGTGTAGTTTCCCACTGAAATTTTTAATTAAAATCCAAAAACTTTCATTATGCTACCTCTTTATCTGAAGAAAATGAAAATTTCCACAAGGTAGTGAACCAGAGCCCTAGAGCCCATGGACAGGGCTAGCATGGGAGGCATAGAGATGTGGGGTTGATTTCATGTAAAGCACACAAAGGGAATGTTCCTGGAGCAACACCCATAAGACGATACTAGGTCACTCGCAGAAAGCGTGCAGTTGCAACTCATTTTCAAACTCCACAACCGCCAAAATCCTCCCCACAAAGGGAAACCTTATATAAAAATTATAGAAATAAAAAGAACTGGGGAAATATAATACCCTCCAAGGTCTAGGAAAATAGTCCCGACTCGTCCACTCAAGAAAAATGAGAGGGCCATCGTCATTATTCACGCGGCTCAAAGCATCTTTTTTGTTACAGGATTTAGAATTTTTACAAACACCATTGTAGAAGACAACAATAGAGTCGAGCCCCCAGTACCAATCAAAGTTTGTAATCACTACAAAGATCAGTGTCCTCATGCCCCAAGATGCTTAGGAAACCAATAAGACATTTTCCTGTGACGGTGATGCCAATATTTGTGAAAAAAAGTTTTGAAACCCTAGCGTAAATGCTTGCCATTCTTCCCACGGTCAAGTGATTGGTGAGAGAGAGAGGGGATTCAACTTCAATAATGAAATAAGTTGATTCATTCATCATAAATGATTCAATGAAATAGAAATAGTAAAATATTATATACATTGATTTAAATTCATCATTCATAATTCTTGAGTCGATATTTATTTAAATTAATCATCCACGATTCCATAATCTGGTTAGTACTAAGCAAAATAGTAGATACTAAAGTTTTAAGACTAGAAGAGTAAATTGAAATTACTCAAACTAAAAAATAGTAAAGAGTAATGATTCAAAGACTATGTCTGAGGTCATAAGTTTTTCGAGTCAAGGCTAAAAAAATAAAACTGGAAATGAACAATGAAAAATGAACCATTGTTATTTTTAACCAAATTGGTCATCAAACCAATCAACACCAAAATTAGGAACTAAAAAAAACTAGGATGAAAAAATTGGTCGACCAAAAAATACATAAATATTCAAATTTTGAAAAATAATACATAAATATTTGCGTGCATCCGTATGAGTCCAAACCTTTATGCACAATTATACAAAGATTATATATATATATATATATATATATATATATATAGAGAGAGAGAGAGAGAGAGAGAGAGAGAAGATGCAGCAAGTGCAATCCATCTTTGAACCAAAAGTAAATCAACAAAGAGGCATATATGGCCTTTATTGTTCGAAAAAAAGCAATCATGCTACAAAAAATATCTACATATCATCAAAATAATTGCCTATATTGAGATCCTTATCATCAATATCTCCCTCGAAGCATTAAAACAAGATAGAGAAAGATTGACATGTCAAATCAAGATTTTGTTTAAGTGATGTTGACGTTTTTAATAGGTGACAAAGGGTTTCAACAATCAATGCCACCAACATTGAGGTACATAGAGGACATGGTTCTCTTGCAAAAATGCTAGTTCCATACCCTTATACATGACAGAATCCAACGGAAATGTTGAAATCCCCCTAATCCTAAAATCCTGAAAAACTATTAAGTCTGTTGGATTTTGAGTGGGATCTGTCATGCCCCTTTCCAAGTGATCATCAAAGGGGGAAAAGAGGGACTCGTGATATCTTCCCCTGGTATTTCGAATGACCAATGGCAATATCCCATGGTATTTGAATGGCCAATGGTATTCGCCCATGGTATTCTAGTAGCTCATGATTTTAAAGCTATGTTGCAGGAAACACCATGGGAGGGGCTATCCCAATACCAAAAATAGGCCGAAATTCCAAAACGACCTTGAAATGACTCTGAAACTCCATCAGCCACCTTGGATAGTGTTTTTTTATTTCAAAATGTTGTTTGAGACAATTGATGGCATTTCGAGGTCGTTTTAGCTTCTACAAACCGCATTTCGGGCATAAAAACAATTATTTCTTTTTGTTTTTCGGGCATCCCAATGAGCCAATAAGGGTGTGGGTCCCTTCTATCACCAAAAAATACTAACTAAACACCTTTTTATGTAGAAATTAACAAAAACTAATAATAATAAAAAATAGAAATAGAATTCTCTAGAAACCCTATCAGCCTCTTCTTTTCTTTAAAAAGGCACTTCACTCACTTATTTTTCACACATTCTTCTACAAGAGGAGATTCCTATAGCAATAACAATAATTTTATTTATGTTTTGGAGTATGGACAACAAAAGGTTTGGGTGAGTGTTTTATTTTCTAATTTTGCAGCATTCATGGCTTCTCAAAGTTGTGTTTCCAATGCCTCTAAATCTACTCAAGCAACCAAGCAACAAGAATATTATACTCTATGGAAGTATGTTACCAAAGTGAAGCATATGGGTTCTAGTGATACGTGGGAATGGAAGTGCAATTTATGTAAAAATGATAAGTCCTTCAAGGGCTCTTACGCAAGAGTGAAATCTCACATTTTTCACGAAGAGATAAAAGGCATTGATGTGTGTGCACATACTAGAAATTCAAAGGTGAGGGCTAAATTTAAGAGAGACAGAGAGAGAGATGATGCTCAAAGGTTGAAGGATCAAGGAAGAAAAATCGGCATGGGCACTACCAATCCTCACATGAGAGATAACATTGAGCCAAGGATTGTTTAAGAAGAAAGAAAGAGGAGGGCACTACTAGTATACGAAGAGTTATCCAAGCCATTAAATCCAATTAAAGACAACAAATCATTGAAAATGCTTGATAATTAAGTAAGAGAAGAAGTTAACTCAAGAGTGGCAAGGGGAATCTTTTCTTGTGGCATCCCTTTTAATGAGGTTCAATCCCCATATTGGTGGGATTTGGTGAGAGTGATTAACAAAACCCCTCAAAGTTATAAAGAGCTAAACTATGAAAAAGTCATAACATTTTCGCAGAAGAAAGAGAGGAAACTTCTTAATGATATTCTAAAACCAATGCATAGTTCATGGGGTAGCATAGGGCTTTCCATTATCTTAGATGGTTGAACGCATACAAGATTCAGGCCTTTGATTAATGTCGTTGCATCACAAAAAGGAACCATGTTCATCAAAGCATAAGATTGTTTAGGTGAGGTAAAGGATAGTAAGTTCACCGTTGAAATTAATTTTTTCTATTGAACAAGTAGAACTAGAAAATGTGGTGCAAGTTATCACAAATAATACACTTGTTTGCAAAGTTTCAAGCTTAATTGTTTAGGTTCGATACAATCACATAATTTGGACTCCTTTCATTGTCCACAATTTTAATTTGATTTTAGAAGAGATTGAGACAAAGACATAAATGGATTAGGAATGTCACAAGGTAGGATTGAATATTATAAAATTCATTACCAACCAACACCAATATCAAACAATATATGGAGAATACTCAAAATTAGAGTTTGAAAGTTGTTGAGACAAGGTATGCCTCAAACTTCATTACGTTGTGTCACCTTATTGAAGTTAAAACTACATTAATTAGTATGGTGGATGGTTACCCATGGGATGAGTAGAGACAAACAGATCCAAAGAAGGGAAGTATGATGAGGGTGTTAATTGATTAAGATTATTGAAGCAAGATTGATTTCTTGCTCAAGTTCACATTACTTTCCTTTGATCTTCTACGAGATGCAGACAAAAAGAAACATTTCCTAGGAGAGGTTTATGATGGCATGGATACCATGGTTGAAAAAATAGTAGAAATTATTACACAAGAGGCTCTCACTCTTCCTTTAGTGGATTTTGATTTCTATCCTTTGACACAACTTAATTCAAACCAAATGTGGCCTAAACAAGAATAAATTGTGGGGGCCCTTTGTAGTCAAATATTATGAATACCCTTTCCACTGCCCTTCTTTTGTCATGATGAGAACGATGCATAAAGATTTAGTATTAAGCGGAACCATTAGCACCATTCAATTTTGATATCTTTGGCAAAGCAACTATGAGGTGGGTAATCTAATAGACCAAAGTTACTCAAGATTCACAAATATCTGCAATCACAGTTGCATGCACTGGTGTGCATCTATAAGAGTGAGCACATGCACTAACATGCTTCTTAGTAGAGTTGAACCTTGGTGAGGCCTATATTAGCTATTCACTTTCACTGACTCGACAAGGCATTGGTAAATTTTTTTGGAACCAACTACATGGAATATTTAATAATTTAGGCTTCTCAATATGACCCATCTACCATTAGTATCATTTATTACTAATCATGAGCTTTAATAGTACACTTAACACTCATTGCATGGGATGATGCTCAAAAAAATTCAAATCAATAAAATGAATTTCACAAATTCAATCATCATCTCCATAGTTTGCATATGATAACCAAGAATTATTAAAAAAATCAACTCACTTTAATAAAATAATACTTAAAACATAATTATAATTAAAACACACTTAACAAAGAATTTTTACAAACTAAACCACAATTAATTTACTACTCCATTTCCAAACCATTATAAATGTTTTAGCAGGTAGATCTTCAATTCAAAATTCCCTTCTCTTATTTTAAGTACATAAAACCTTATACAATTAAACATTATAGCATGTCATTTACAAAATTTCTTGAATAGAACAACCTTGACAATATTTATCATTTAAAGGTAGGAGGACTTGAGCGTTGAAACATCATAAAATATTTTTTCATGAGATTAAGTATATACAAAATATTGAATAGATGAGCTCCTTGGATTAATGAGTTGACCCTATACGTGGTTGGATATTTCCACTATTTTTTATTGAACTAGAGATAAACAGGGGAGCTACTCCATTATAGGTGAAGAAGTCATGAATTGATTCTTGTAGTTGTTCCCACCTAACAACCATTAAATTAATACACTTCTTGGGGCCCTACATAGCCTTCAAGGAAAACATTACATAAACCCTCCTAATAATTTCATTAGAGCCATACACATATCAAGTCTTGCCATTAATTATGCCATTCGGCTCCATCTTGCTATGATTACTACCTTCAAATTTTTGGTGAATCATAGTTAAACTTAGTGGCTATATGGCTAGAGCATCGTGCTTTCCTACTAGTTCCTGCCTTTCCGGGGAATCGAACTCCAAACCTCATATGTGGCCTTAAAAAGAATAAATTGTGCGGGGGCCCTTTTTAGTCAAATAATATGAATACCCTTTCCACTACCCTTCTATTGTCATGATGAGAACGATAAATAAATATTTAGCATTAAGTGGTTTTGGGTTGTGTTATATTCTTTCCACGACTAGCCCACATAATCAATCAGGGGGTTAGAGGGGGGGCAGAACCCCCCCCCCCCCCTTCATTGTGCTAATTGTGTAGCGGGGGGGGGTCACAAGGGGTTTGAGGGGGGCAGTTAGCCCCCCTCTATGGGGTCTGTGTCAGCGCCCTATGGGAAAAAAATTTTGGACCCTATATTAGGTGGGCGGACCTACCTATGGTTTTCGCACATTGTTTTGGGCACGATGGTTTCGATCCATGGTATTGGATGCTTCAACATGTATATATATGTATTGTAACATTGAAAGGAACATAATCAAAATCAAGTGGGTAGTCCCGGTTTTCGGATCCAGGGGAAAATCTATGTATATGTGTTTTATCTGTTATGCTCTTGCATTGTTTATTTTCTGTGTTTTAGAATTCGTATGCAGGTAATTTCTGTACGGGGTTAAAACCTACCATTAGCACCATTAAATTTAGATATGTTTGGCAAAGCAATTGCGAGGTGGGTAATCTATTCCACCAAAGTCATGCAAGATTCACACATATCTCCAACCATTGTTGCATGCACTCGTGCGCATCTATAAGAGTGAGCACATGCACATGCGTGTCGCTTAGTAGCTTTGAACCTTGGTGAGGCCTATATTATCTATTCAATTTCACTTACTTGACAAGGCATTGGTAATTTTTTTTGGAACCAACTACATGGAATATTTAATCATTTAGGCTACTCAATATGACCCATCTACCATTAGTATTATTTGTTACTAATCATGAGCTTTAATAGTACACTTAACACTCATTGCATGGGATGATGCTCAAAAAAATTCAAATCAACAAAATGAATTGTTATATAGTGTCTATATAGCCATAGCATCGTACGTGCCTACTAGTTCTTACCTTCCTAGGGAATCGAACTCCAAACCTTGTATTTTGTACCTTAAAGGAGAGATTATGGGGATATTTGTAACTGTTTCGTTGAAGGTTTCATCGAAAAGGAGTGTGCGCAAGGGAGTTCAATGCATTGTAGCTGAAGGACTTCATGAAACCATTCAGGTATCAAACTCGGCATATCGGCCTCGTAGGTATTCATTTTCCTCATTTCTTTATGAGAAATTGCTAGCTTTAGATTGTGAATTTTCAATTTTATCTTAAGTTGTTGCCTTTGCACTGGATTTGCATGTGTGGTTATGTTAAAGTTAAATTTAAGCAATGGTGCTCTGGATGAGAAATGTTGATTTTATGATTTAATGTCGTAGTCATATGATATGGATGTAGTAGCTGCTAACAGTATTTCATATTGCAAATTACATCAATTACTTAGATTTTATTTTAGTGAATATATTGATTTATTCCCTGTCAAAATGTGTGATTATCATTTAAACTGAGCTAACAGTGCTAACGTAAAATTTAAAAAAAAAAATGTTTAAATTCTAGTAATATAAGTGAATTAAATTATCGCAACTGATTTATGAACAAAGTAGCCAGGGTCCATGGTTCAAGTGTAGGTGCAATGGTTGGAAAATATTTGCATAATACATGACATACCAAGGGTTGCCACCAAAATTAGATTGGCCAAATTTAGATTTATAAACGACATGCCCATAGTTCAAGAGGTTCTAGATAATTAATCGCCTATTTGGGGAGATATGGAAGAGTCTCCAAGTAAGATTTAGCTCCCTCATTCAAGGATTCATTTATTTGCATGTTTTTTTTTCTCATTAACTGCAAAATTTTAGTGTTGAGCCACTACTTTGGTCTCTAGCATTGTATCAGGGTCATAACTTGTCATGTTCTATGGTGCATATATTAAAAAATGTGTCTCGAGGGTGTGACCTGGTTTGTCAACTAATTTAAAAAAATGTTCTTGATTATTTTTTTGCCTAAGTTGGGGTTGATGGTCATTTGCTAATAAAAGGTATTAAAAACTCCTTTGGCACAACTTAATTCGAACCAAATGAGGCCTTAACAAGAATAAATTGTGTTGGCTCTCTTTGTAATCAAACATTATGAATACCCTTTCCACTACCCTTCTTTTGTCATGATGAAAATGATGCATAAATATTTACTATTAAGGGGAACCATTAACACCATTCAATTTAGATATATTTGGCAAAGAAATTGCGAGGTGGGCAATCTATTCCACCAAAGTCATGCAAGATTCACACCTATCCCCAACTACCATTGCATGCACTGGTGCACATCTGTAAGTGTGAACACATGCACTTAACAATGAATTTTCACAAACTCAACCACAATTAATTTACTACTTCATTTCCAAACCATTATAAATCTTGTAGCAGGTAAATCTTTAATTCAAAACTCCCTTCTCTTATTTTAAGTACATAAAAGATTATCCAATTAAACATTATTACATGTCAGTTTTAAAATTCCATGAATAGAACAACCTTGACATTGTTTATCATTTAAAGATAGGACTTGAGTGTTGAAACATCATAAAATATTTTTTCATGAGATTAAGTAGGGACAAAGTATTGAATAGATGAGATCCTTGGATTAATGATTTGAGCCTATATGTGGTTGGAGATGCCACGCTATTTTTTATTGAACTAGAGATAAACAGGGGAGCTACTCCACTCTAGGCAAAGAAGTCGTGAATTGATTCGTGTAGTAGTTTCCCCCTAAAAACCATTAAATTAATACACGTCTTGGGGCCCTGTGGAGCCTTCAAGGAAAACATTACATAAACCATCTTGATAATTTCATTAGAGCCATCTATGTCTCTAGCCCTACCATTGTTTCTATTATTTGGCTCCATCTTGCTATAATTACTGCCTTCAATTTTTGGGGGAATCATAGCTAAATTTAGAAACTATATGGCCAAAGCATCGTACCTACCTACTAGTTCCTGCCTTGTTAGGGAATCAAACTCCAAAACTCGTATCTCGTTCCTCAATGGAGACACTCCAGAGATATTTGTAATTGTTTCGTTGAATATTTCATTTACAAGGAGTGTGCACAAAGGCATTCGATGTGTTGTAGAAGGATTTCATGAAACCCTTGGGGTATCGAACTCGACACATCAGATTTGGAGGTATTCATTTGCCTTGATTTTTGAAGAGAAATTGTTGGTTTTGGATTGTAATTTTTCAATTTTTATCTGAAGTTGTTGCCTTTGCACTGGATTTGCATGTCTAGTACGTTAAAGTTAAATTTAAGCAATGGTGTTCTGGATGAGAAACTTTGATTGTGTGATTTAATATCATAGTCGCAGTGATATGGATGTTGGAGCTACTAACAATATTTCATATTGAAAATGAGTACATAATTTACTAAGATTTTGTTTTTTGGAATATATTGATTTATTCCTGATCCAGGTCCGGGTGTGACAAAGGACCCTTCCAAGACCTTTTACTTTCGTGATGTGTTAAATTTCATTTTTAAAAGAACATAAATGAATACATCTGCATGTTGTAAAGAAGAGGAACATGAAAATCATCAACACATGAAAACATAAGCCATTGATAACGGTGTTCGTCCAGGGGGGACTATGTCTCCGGGCCCCAGTGTCAAGATGGTGTAGGTCGTTGCATTAAGTTCTGTCAATAGTGATGAAGTACATAAGAGGTGATGTCGCTATCATACAAGGAAAATGCCCTCACGGAGGAGTGGCACCAAGAGATGTTTCGCTATAGTAACTCTTAGTCAAAAAGGACTCCTATCAGTATGACATAAACTCATACATGATGATCATGAACATCCCGCCAACATGGCATAAAAGGGATCTCGATGCAAACATACATGGCGACACATGAGTATCCCATCAACATAACGTCAAAGGGATCTCAAATAAAACATGACGAATCATGACAACAAGTACATCACACAGATGATTCCGCGTCCATCAAGCAGGAATCATGAAAACAAGTAAGAAACAAGATCCCACATCAAACATCAAAACAAGTAAGAAACAAGATCCCACATCAAACATCAAACAGGGATTTGTACAGCACAATACATAGCAAAACAAGTACATGAACACTCTGCATTACCTCACATCCAATGGCCATCTGAAGAAGCAGATGTCAAGCTGCTGAAGTTGTTCGGACCATCAATCCCACGGCATCGAATCGCATGGAAATGACTGCTCGCACATGAATGCTAACACCTGCACTCCACTTAGAAAAGTGGCCGAAAAATGAAATGAGAAAATGGAAAATCTGAACACACCATCAGATTTGTGGCATCGAATAGTGCAAAATCGACTATCAAATTTCTGAATTCTGAGAAAGTGGAAATCTGGGGCTTAAGGAATCTTTTAGATTCCCCCTAGATTCCCTCCTCTGGGTCCTCTGCAAATCGGCTGCTCAGATCAGGAAACTAACTGCGCCATCAGGTTCATGTCGTTGAGAAGTGTAAGATTGACATAAATTTTGTCCAATTTGGACACTGCAAAAATTTCGCCCTCAGAAATTTCTCTCAGTCATAGTTCCACCTGCATTAAAAATTAATTAAAAAATCCCATCTCGATTTTTGTGCCCACTCTTGGTTCCTCGATGCTCTTGGGCGCACTGTGCAAATGAGGTTAATATACATTTCCGTGGCAGATTAACCAATGAATTGGTTGTGGCACGTTGGTAAGATTAGCAATTAGTTGCGGAGGGGTCAGGTGGTCAAACCCCGCCACTCCCCCTTTTTTATACATTATGATTTTTTTTTAAATGCATTTGTATTTAGCTGGGGGCAGGTCTGCATTGGGTGGCCCGCCCATACCCTCCGTAACCACATTAATTGAGGCACATTAAAACTTGGACCGTTGGTTTTGTATGAAGGCGCGTTATTTTATGTGTGACACATGGTACGTTGGCATTCAATGTGGGCCGCCCCCCCCCCGGCCATGGGTTCAACTCCCAGCAACCCCTTTTAATGCGTATGGTTTATGGTGTGGGGTGTTGGGGTGGTGGCCCACCACCTCCTTTATTTATAATTTTTTTTTTTTATTTTATATAAGAATGTGATTTTTTTGAAAATTCTCGTACTTTGATCGAATGAGACTTTTTAACAAGGCGAGATTTCGTCCAAAATTTGGCCAAGGTTGGCCGGAAAAAGTCCAAATTGTGTCTCCATTAACCTGCCCAATGAGCAAAAGTCAACCAAAAGTTTGATTGCCTCTATCTTCCTCATCCGGACTCGAATTGACGAACTATTCACACCACCACGATCACGACGACAAGATCTTTAATATGAACCTAGTTTGAGCATAATCCAAACACTTTTATTTTTGAGCTTTCATAAGCCCTCTTTGTCCTGTGTGTGTCCATAGAGCCACCTGGATCAATTCCCTGTCAAAACTTGTGATTATCGTTTAGAGTGAGTTGAAAGTCTTAATGTAGCATTTTAAAAAAATGTTTAATTTCTAGTAACATAAGTGAATTAAATTATCTCAAGTGATTTATGAACAAAGTAGGCCAGGGTACATGGTTCAAGTCTGAGTGCAATGGTTGGAAATTTTTTGCATAATAAGTGGCATTTCAAGGGTTGCCGCGTAAACTAGATTGGCCAAATTTAGATTTATAAAGGACATGTGCCCATAGTTCAAAATGTTGTAGATAATTAATCACCTATTTGGGGAGATGTGGAAGAGTCTCCATGTTAGATTTAGCTCCCTCATTCAAGGATTCATTTATTTTCATGTTGCATTGCTCATTAACTGCATAACTTTAGTGTTGAGCCACTAATTTGGTCTCTAACATTGTATCAAGCTCACAACTTGTCGTGTTCTATGGTGCATATATTATAAATGTCTCTCGAGGGTGTGACCTAGTTTTTCAACTAATTTAAAAAATGTTCTTGATGATATTTCTGCCTAAGTAGGGGTTGATGGTCATTTGCTAATAAAAGGTATTAAAAAATGCTTTGACACAACTTAATGCAAACCAAACATGGCCTTAATAAGAATAAATTGTGTGGGGTCCCTTTGTAGTCAAACATTATGAATACCCTTTCCTTTCCCTTCTTTTGACATGATGAGAATGATGCATAGATATTTAGCATTAAAGGGAACCATTAGCACCATTGAATTTGGATATCTTTAGCAAAGCAATTGTGAGGTAGGTAATCTATTTGACCAATGTCACGCAAGATTCACACATATCCCTAACCATCATTGCATGCATTAGTGTGCATCTATAAGTGTGAGCACATGCACTTGCATGTAGCTTAGTAGATTTGAAGCTTGGTGAGGCCTATATTAGCCATTCACTTTCACTGACTTGACAAGGCATTGGTAAAAAAAATTGGGACCAACTATATTGAATATTTAATACTTTGGGCTACTCAATATCACCCATCTACCATGAGTATCATTATTTACTAATCACGAGCTTTAATATTCCACTTAACACTCATTGCATGAGATAATGCTCAAAAAAATTGAAACCAACCAAATGAATTGCACAAAGTCAATCATCAACTCCATAGTGTACATATAATAACCAAGACTTATTAATAAAACCAACTCACTTTAATATAAGAATACTTAAAACATAATTATGATTAAAACATACTTAACAGTGAATTTTCACAAACTCAACGACAATTAATTTACTACTCCAATTTTAAACTATTATAAATACTTTAGCAAATAAATCTTCAATTCAAAACTCCCTTCTCTTATTTTAAGTACATAAAACCTTATGCAATTAAAAATTATAACATGTTATTTTTAAAATTCCCTGAATTAAACGACCTTGACATTATTTACCATTTGAAGATAGAAAGACTTGAGTATTTAAACATCATAAAACATTATTTTCATGAGATTAAGTACGTACAAAGTATTGAATAAATGAGCTCCTTTGAATAATAAGTTGACCCTATACAGGTTGGAGATGCCCACTACTTTTTATTGAACTAGAGATAACTAGGGGAGCTTCTACACTCTAGGTGAAGAAGTCATTAATGATTCACATAGTTATTCCCACCTAACAACCATTAAATTAATACACGTCTTGGAGCCCTACGAAGCCTTCAAGGAAAACATTACATAAACCCTCTTGATAATTTCATTGGAGCCATGCGCATCTCTAGTCTCTCCATTATTTATATTATTTGGCTTCGTCTTGCTATGATTAGTGCCTTCAAATTTTTGGGGAATCATAGCTAAGTTTAGTTTCTATATGGACACTGCATTCTCCCTGCCTATTGATTCCTACCTTGCCAGGAAATCAAACTCCAAACCTCGTATATGTTCCTCAATGGAAAGATTTCATGGATAGTTATAAGTGTTTCAGTGAAGGTTTCATCTACAAGGAGTATGTGCAAGGGAATTATATGTGTTGTAGCTAAAGGATTTCATGACACCCTTGTGGTATTGAACTCAGCGCACTGGGCACGCAGGTATTCATTTGTCTCAACTTTTTATGAGAAATTGTTGGTTTTGGATTACAATTTTTCAATTTTTATCTGAAGTTGTTGCCTTTGCATTAGATTTGTATGTCTAGTTATGTTAAAGCTAAATTTAATCAATGGTGTTTTGGATGAGAAATTTTGATTGTGTGATTTAATGTCGTAGTTGCAGTGATTTGGATGTTGTAACTGCTAACAGTATTTCATATTGCAAATGAGAACATCATTTACTGATATTTTTTTAGGGAATATATTGATTTATTCGCTATCAAAACTTCTGATTATTGTTTAGATGAAGATGAAAGTCCTAATGTAAAATTTTAAAAAATGTTTAAATTCTTATAATATAAATGAATTAAATTATCTCAAGTGATTTATGAACAAAATAACCAGGGTACACGGTTCAAGTGTGGGTGCAATGGTTCGAAAATATTCGCATAATAAGTGCCATACCAAGGGTTGCCACCAAAATTAGATTGGCCAAATTTAGATTTATAAAGGACATGTGCCCATATTTCAAGAGGTTGTAGATAATTAATCACCTATTTGGGGAGATATGGAGGAGTCTCCATGATAGATTTAGCTCCCTCATTCAAGGATTCATTTATTTGCATGTTGTGTTGCTCGTTAACTGCATAGCTATAGTTTTGAGCCACTACTTTGGTCTCTAGCATTGTATCAGGCTCACAACTTGTCATGTTCTATGGTGCATATATTATAAATGTGTCTCGAGGGTGTGACCTGGTTTGTCAACTAATTTTAAAAAAATGTTCTTGATGATTTTTCTACCTAAGTTGGGTTTGATGGTCATTTTCTAATAAAAGGTATTAGAAACTCCTTTGATGCATAATTCAAACCAAATGTGGCCTTAACAAGAATAAATTGTGTGGGAGCCCTTTGTAGTCAAACATTATGAATACCCTTTCCATTGCCCTTCTTTTGTCACGATGAGAATGATGCATACAGATTTATCATTAAGGTTGTTAGAAAATGTAACTAGGTTTAGTCTTCATAATTGTATTTGTACTTGTATCAATGTATATTCCATGTAAAATCAAAAGAAACAAAAAGAAATTTTATTATTATTTTTATTTTTCTAGACAAGCATTTTCTTCATGCTTCTACGGTTTATTTGAGTCTAGAAGAAAAAAATTCATGAGTCAAACTCCCATTTGGACAATTTGTAACAAAGAAAAAATATTATTTTTGAGTCTAGAAAAGTCTTTTTGACCCCCAAGACCAAGTCGGCCCTACCAAGGAGAGGTCGGCCTAGAGGAGGGCTAATTCAACCTCATGAAAGGCTATAAAAGGAGGAAACTTTGTCCTCATTTGGACGGACTTCACTCACAAATTTGATCTCCTAGCAAGAGAAGAGAAAAAGTGGTGTTAAGGTTGAGCAAGAGAGAGAAAGCCAAGCAAAGAATGCAGACTTTGGATTTTTTACTATTTCTACTCACATGTGCATGATTTTGGGGCAACTATATGAACTACAAGGCCAAATTTTAGATCTGAGCTATAGGGCCAAAAGTTGTGAGTTGCATGGCCAAAATTTTGAGCTAGACAAGTTTGACTAGTGTTGACTATGTGGGCTTTGACTTATTTGAGAAAGGCTTTGTTTGGAGGGCTGACTTGGTGCTTGAGGAGGTCTTGCTCTTGCTCTTTGGGTCTTGGATGTCTCATATTTGATATGATTCTATAAGAAAAGAATTTTATTGGTTTTCCCCTTGAAGGGGTTTTTCCCTAGCTTAGAGCCTATATCTTGTGTTCTTTATTCTTGTCACTTGTGATATTCATGTATTTTATGTTTTGTTAATTGCTTGATGAAGAAGATAAATAAAAGGCCAACAAAATCTCACAAGTAATAATCAAGAAATGGGGAATTGACTCTAATCTACAATCCCCTCGATTTCTCAATGTGGTATCAGAGCTAAGGTTAAGGAAGGAAGGTTGAAGATCACATCATTGTTGGTTATCTTGTTGGAAGGCACTCTTGAAGTAGTCATCTATTCTCTCTCTCCTTATTCAAAGGCGAGCTACATGATTAAAGGTCTCAAGACTCTTAGGAGTCTCTTTGTCACTATCAAATATTGCATCATGAAGTTCATCTCCAAGCTAGCAAAAAGTATCATGGATGGGAGTTTCTTTTCTTCACTCGCAGGTGATTTTCAAGATGATAGTATTTGGGCAATAGATAGTGGAGCCTCGATAGTGGGAATGTGGACAACTTCAAACTATACCAAAAGGAATCTCTTCCCATTCAGTTTAACTTGGAGACAAAAAGAGATACTTTGTCAAGGGTATTGGATCTACTTCTTTGGAGCTTGAAACCAGTGGAAGCATTCATCTCAATAATATACTTTATGTCCTAGGTTTGAAGAAAAACATGCTTTTAATTTCTTGTTTAGAAGATAGAGATGGTAGGTTTGTGTTTGTTGATGGTAAGTCAGTGTATGGGTTAAGGGATCTAGTATTGAAGATTCTAGTACTTTTTGGATTCGTGAAGTGAGGTTGTGTAGGCTTATAACACCTCTTCCTCGAACTCTAGCACATTTAGAGATAAACCCTTGTGATCTATGGCACAGAAGGTATGGTCACCTCCACTATAATATATTTCCATCAATGAATCATATGGTTACAGGCATCCCTAAGTTGAAAGAAGAGCATGAAGGAGTTTGTAAGGGATGTGCTCTTGGGAAGAATATAAAGAAACCCTTTACATGCAGTGATACTAGATTCAATCAAATTTTGGATCTCATACATTTTGATGTTTGTGGACCAATGGCAAAAAAGAATCTTGGAGGTCATCAGTATTTTGTGACATTCATTGATGATCACTCAAGAAAAACATGGATATATCTTTACAAGTCTAAGGATGAAGTGCTCGAGAAATTTCAAGAGTTAAAGGCAGAAATGGAAAATCTAACAAAAATAAAGATAAAAATCCTAATATTTGATAATAGTGAAGAATACATTTCCAAATATCTCATGGCTTTTTGTAAGGACGCAGAAATCAAGAAGGAGCTAATAGTTCCCTATAATCCTCAACAAAATGGTGTGGCTAAAAGAAAGAACCAATCAATTGAAGAATATATTAAAGCCATGCTTCATGACCAATACCTACCTAAGTTCTTAGGGGAATAAGCATCAGTAACAACAATATATATACAAAATCGTAGTCTTCACAAAATTCTCAATGACATGACCCTAGAAGAGGCATTTACAGGAAAGAAGCCAAATGTTGACCATCATCAAATATTTGGATGTCTTATATACTTACATATTCCCAAAAACAAAAGGAAGAAATTGGACCCTGTAGGTATGAGAGGCATCTTTGTTGGTTATAGTACATTATCCAAAGCTTACAAAGTCTACTTCAAGGAAGAGCGACGAATTGAAATAAGCAGAGATGTTATCTTTAATGAGAGTATTGCATATAAGAAATCAAAGGACATTCCTCTTGATTATGATGAGGAAGAGTACCAATATTTTAAGAAGTATTGGATTGTGAAAATAATCAAGAACCTACAACCAATCATAAATATGTTGAAGGACCAAGTGAACCAATACAACAAATCATCATTCCAGAGACTCGTAAGAGACCATCTTGGTTAAGAACAGCTCTACAGGAAGTCGAAGGACATGCAACAACAAGAGGAACTTTTAGAGAAAGTAAGAAACCTAAAAGATACTCAAGATATGCAACTTACATGATGAAGCTTATTAAAGCAGAACCTTCTACTTATGAGCAAAGAACAGAACATCAAGAATGGAGGAAATCTATGCAAGAATAATATCTATCAATTATGAAGAATGATGTTTGGGAAATTGTTCCTAGACTTAGTGACAAATTTGTTGTCACCTCTAAATGGATATACAAGATTAAACATGTAGTTGATGGGAGCAATGACAAATACAAGGCAAGGTCTGTGGCAAGAGGCTTCCCTCAAAAGAAAGGAATTGATTATGGAGAAACCTTTGCTCCTATAGCTAGATATACAACCATAAGATCATTAATCTCTCTCGTTGCCATGATGAGATGGAACATTCATCAAATGGAGGTTAAAACAACTTTTATGAATGGAACAATTGATGAAGAAGTTTATATTGAGCAGCCCTATGGATTTCAAGTCCATAATAAGGAGACACATATATGTAGATTGAATAAAGCTCTATATGGCTTGAAGCAAGCCCCTAGAGCTTGGTATGCAAGAATGAATTCATATCTTCTAAAACTTGGTTTTGTCTAGAATTCTGCAGATCCAAACCTCTGCATCAAAGTAGTCAAGAATGAACCTGTGATTATATTGTTATATGAAAATGACTTACTTGTTATAGGTGTAGAGCATTGTATTCAAGAATGCAATAAGTTGTTGACAACAGAATTTGACATGAAGGATCTTGGGCTTATGCACTAGTACTTGGGATTAGAAGTTTGGAAAAAAAAACCTGGTGAAATCTATCTTGGTTAAGAGAAAAATGTGATCAAGATATTTAGAAGTTTGGCATGATGGATAGTAAACCTATGACAACTCCTATGATCACAAATTTGAAAATGGTGAGTTCAGAATCAAGCCTTGTTGATCCTACATTCTACTAATAGTGGATTTTCACTTTGATGTATCGTGTGAACACTCAACCTAATATATACTTTGAAGTAAATTTCTTCAGTCAATTTCAGATGAAGCTAAGGCATGATCATTGGATAGCAGCTAAACATATTTTGAGATGTCTCCGTGGGACAATACATCACTGACTGAGATATGTTGGTAAAGAAACATAGCTAGTAGGTTATACAGACTTTGATTGGGGCAGTGAGACAAATGGAAGAATCACTACTGGTGGATGTTTTAGCCTGGGATCCTCTATGATCTCATTGATGAGAAGTAACCAAGACTCAATTGCATTAAGTAGTACTGAAGCATAATGAATTGCAGCATGTGAAGTTGGAAGAGAATTTGCTCCGCTGAGAAAGTTGCTATCAGATTTATTTGAAGGACCTGTTATCACTCCATAATTTCCCAAGGGTGTGAGAGAAACCTAGAGGTAACCAAAAAACAACTTTGGAAGCTGGGATCTAACCCTTCCAACTTCAGAGAGGGATCTCTCTATATGATTTAGATTTGTTGATTTAAGATATTAGGCTAGTTATTGAGTTCTGAGTTTGGTTTTTCAAAGATTTGGTTGAAACTGCAAGGAAAATCCATTGGGAAATGGAGTCATAAGTCTTAGGGTGATCAAATACAAGAATTACAGAACAGATGTAACAGGGAAAGGTAGGCAGGCTTTTGGATCTTTAGAGCATTTATGGAATGAATGGGATGAAAATATTTAGATTCAATTAAACATAGAGCATACTAGGATGAATTCTATATTTAATATCAGAGTGAAAACATAGATATTGTTTATAATCCATAGTAGAGTGCATTTAAACAAATTCAACCATTAATCTTATTTAAACAATAGAGACAGAAAGAACACATAGAAAACTGGAAAATAACAATTTTACAAGAGAGGAAACTTCACCAATTTCCTAACACGGGAATCCTCGAACAAACTTTATGTATTAATGGAAATGATCACTTCATTACATGCACAACTTTACATCAAAGATTTTCTTTCTTCATGTGAGTTTCAACCTTTTGTATTTCGAAATATGAAGTATTTATACAATTTTTATCAAAATATCTTGATTTAAAATATCAAGATTTTCCTACAAAATATCCTAAAAATTGTTTACAAAAATAGTACACGGATATAGGAAAACTAAACTGCTAAATCTCTCTAGCACTGAATTTAAGAATTCTGGTGATGACTCGACCTGAAAAAATTGTTACTTTGTTGTTGAAGATGAATACCTGTTTACTCAAGAATTTGACATAATTTATCCCATTTGTCTTCATCTGGGGTGGAGAACTTGATTAACTTTCTATAGGTTTCATCCACCTCAATATATTTCTGGAAAGTAGGCTTAATTACAAACAGATGTTTTATTTCATGTTTGATAAGTAAGTCGAACTTCAAACCTTCCATGAATGCTTTCCCTGTAATGGTTCCCTTTATGGTGGAAATTTTTTATTTATCTCTTGCTATGGAATATAACTTTTGTTGATAATCCTCTAGCTGAACTAATTTATCTCCCATTCCCTTTAAACCTGGAAGCCCCTTTTGGTGCAGTATGTTGAACTTCTTGTGGAATTTTTTAATGCTAGACTCCAAATTATGACATTTATTCTCTAACTCTAGCATTAAATCCCTTTTAGTAAGAACTCTTCTTGCCTCAAGAATTGTCTTAGTTCTCTCTGCAATTTCATATTTTTCTAGTTTAATATTTTGTCTTTGAATTCAGAATTCGTATTAAGGCAGTAGCTTCACCTGGTGTCTGACCCAAACTTTGCTTTATATCTTCTATGACCTCTTTTGATCTCTACACTAATTCCTTCTGCTCAAAAATAATTTCAATGGAAGGCCAAATTTCAGTCATAGCTTCATTAATCTCCATCCAAATGTTCTCCTTTGCCTATACAATTGTTTGTGCCATGGAAGATTTATTCTCTAAAAGTTCAATTCTCTAAGTTAATCTGTGAGACTTTTGAAGCTCTGACACATACACATTATCAAATTTTAATCTCTGCTCTTGGTGGTTTTTACGCTAAGCTTTCAACTTTTCAATCTCTTGGCCTCTAATAGACAAGTCTTCCATAGATTTGATTAATTCTCCTGATGTATCTGTAGACTATGTCTCTGTTGTAGTAGTTTTTGAAGTAGAAGCCCATGTTGTTTATGTACTTGCAACTGGAATTGCTATGAGAGGAATGCCTGCCAATTGATTTGGTTGGTCTTTCTCTTTTAACAGCTTTTCTATTTCAGTCTCCATTTGTTTAATCTGTCCATTCTGTTCAATGAAAATTTTAAACATATCTTCTTTCTCCTTTTCTAACTAACCAACTTCCTTTGTTTGTGGATTTTCAGTAGATGGAAGTTTGAGTTGTTTCTTCAGGGTTGCAATGTCAGCATTTTTTCTTTTAATGATCTCCTCAACAACTTTTACATTACTGGGATCATATCCCAGTTTAATCACTAAATCCTCTAAATACTTTATCTTAGTGTCTTTAGCTAAAGAAGATATTTTCTCTAATTTTAATTGAGACTGAATATTGTTGACTGAAGCCTAAAGTCTGGATGTTGCCATTGTTGAGTTTGTCAGGGTAGAATACAACATTTCACCTATTTGCTTGTGCAAATCCATCTGATTAATAGGATGGATTTGATCAATGTTAAAATAAAAGATAGACTTATTGTATTCATCTGCACTTTTAGGAAAAGGAACTTGAGATTCAAGGAAATCTATCATCATTTTCCCTTCCTCAGTGTCAAAAGAAGAGAGAATATTGTGATGTGATGAAGTTGTATGTTTCCAGAACTGAGAATAGGTTGTTACTTTCAGGAGTTTGTTTTTCTTTTTGGTTTCCTTATACCTAGGAAATATACTTGGTTTAGCTTGATCATGGACCAATTCTCTTGATTGAGATTTTTCCAGTGGTTCTTGAGAAACAATCTGAAGATGATGGTGACCCTATGACAATGTCTTCAACTCAAGGGAAAGTAGAAGTATAAGGACCTGCCAAAACTATTCTAGACTGAACACTTTCTTCTTGTGAAAAGTCTTCTATTGGATTGGTTTTCTGCCTCTTTTATATATTTGGAATTCTTTCCCCTGAATTTCTGAAATTGAAGGGGAAACATCCTCCCTTAGTCTTTTATCCTGCTTTTCTTGTGGCACTTGTGTCTGTGTTGTCATAGTAGAAAGTACTTGTTCCTCTACCTCCTACAATGTGTTTCCTGCCATTGATCTTGATTCATATATTGCTCAATTTTAGGTCTGGGAGTATGAGTGTATGGAGTAGTTTTCTGCTCTACTCTCAACTTTGATATTATTCCTAAAGGATCATATGACCAAGTGAAACTGAGTTTAAATTTCATTTGTTTGAGCAGAAGATCTGCTTCTTTTGTTGTTGTCCTGGTATTACAAATGAAAGGCCCAACCTGTGCTTTGATTTTGAACTGATATTTTCTTTTGGTTGTCACAAAGTGTAGATCATCCATATTTATCATTTGCCTAATATACTCTAATGCAAAAATTCTAATAGGAACAAATTTAGGCAATTTATATGGAGGCAATTCACATCCATACACCCTGATCTCAGTGTAATTTTGATACAAGTACCAGTCACTTATCTTTGTTTATTTACTGGGATGTAGAATTCTCTTAATCTCAGGTCCAATTCTAGGTTCAACATCATTGTTAAGTAGGCAGGAAACTGTGTACAAAAACTAGTCTACATAATCACTGAATGTGAATTCATTAGTATGCTTCCTTACCAAGGAAGTCCAATGAATCACAAAATGTGCATGTCCCTGTTCATCCAGTTTTGTAGTGGAAATTTAAATTTGTCTGCTTGATGGAAATTGAAGCATGCTTGAAGACTCCTTCTGTAGAAAACTTAAGGAACTGTTCATGAATGACCTCTGCTAAGAATTCACTGTAATGAAAAATGATTGAAGGCTTTTCTTTTGTTGAAAACACTGATAAAAAACCTATAATGGCTTCATCAACCCATTGATTGGTTTGATAGCCCAATAAACAAGAAACTATAGAGATAATTTGTTTTTTCATTTCAGGAAACATTGAGGATGGATAAGGAGGGTTTGTTTTTGGAAATTGGACATTCTCAGGTAGAAATGTCTCAAAAATTTTGGCTCTGTGGGGAAAATTCAAGTTTTTGTAGAGTTCCATGAGGGAATCTACTGAAAAGGGTTTCAGAGAGGCTGAATTTTGGATCTGAAGCATTTGGCATATGGAGTCAGGGGTAATTGTGAACAGAATATCATTGTTCTGGGCAACAATTGCTCTTTGACTGGGTATGTACCTGAAATGGCACCATCAATCAAATTCTGCAAAATGATGGGTTTGAGGAAAGACAAATTGAGGTAGGAAGGAGTCCCACAAACCCAATTCGTTGTTGAGATCAACATATTTTTGTTTTAACCAATTTTGGAGTTCGAAGAGATTAAACTCACAATTGGTCTCAAAAATCTTATATTGTTGATCCACTAAGGGTTGGGGGTCTAGGTCAATTATAGGGGCAAGCACAGGGTTTTCCACTATGGCTTTCAATTTACCCTTTGAAGACATGTTGCAAAGAAATAAGATGGAAAAAAGTGTAATTACCTGGGAGTTGGTCGGAGGAACATTGTTTGGCTTGATACGGTTGTAGCAACAGTTTCAGACGTTCATTGTTGTGGGATTTGCAGAGGAAAGGTCGACTTAATGGAGTTCTGGTTTATTTTATGGGCGAGATCAATTTACCATTAAAAATTTTCCATTTAATAGAACATATTTCATTAATCTGGGAACGATTATGTGTTGAAAACGATACTTTGACGGTTAAATGCCAAGCATAGTGATGTGATAGGAGCAGGAGCGGATGGGAAGGGGATGTGACATGTGGCAGGAATGGATTAGAGGGGATGCGACCTGTGGCAGGAGCAGAGTGGAGCTAAGGGAGCAGGGTTAACGGTTATAATTAAGCAGGAATGGGGGGAAAGGCGGATTTCAGGGGGGGGGTGAGTGGTAAGTAGTTTAGGCGAAGGGGGGTCCGAAGTCCACAAGGGAGTGCCACATTGCAAAAGCGGGATTTGGAGAATCCACTTTTAAGACCCCCCCCCCCCAATTAACTGTCGGAGGGCCGGGGGGTCCAAAGTGATCATGAGCCGTTGATTTGAGCGAGTTAGATCACGACCACAGATTGTACCACAACTTTTATTACAAATGACAAAAAGTGTTGTGTCAAAACTTTATTAACATTTAACATAATCGTGATTAAACTGTGTGATTAACTAATTAAACTCAATTATTTAACAAGTAATGTGGCATTTAAGCTAGCAACACATATTTTTAATTTTCTAAGGGGTTTTTCATCACATTTTTTTAATATATATCTATTTTCTTTTGTGTTTTCATACATATATCATTTTTTTACATCCCCTTTTCATTTTATTTTTTATGTTCTTTTATTTTTCTCTTTATATATATATATATATATATATATATTTCTTTGGAAATAATTTGCAGAAGGAAATATTATTTACAACATCTCATGACATCAAAATCAACATATAATCATCAATTGATCCTATAGATTATAGGACCCTAACAGGATCATTGGACCCTACAATCATATGTTGTGATAACCAGAGCAATATAAGATTCACTGAGGACCCAATATTTCATGCTAGGAAAATCATATTAATGATAAGTATCATTACATTCAAATCTTGGTGTGAGATGGGTGTCGTAAAGCTACACTACATCTCCATTGACGAACAAGTAGCTAATATTTTGACGAAGTCTCTTCCAAATAAGAAGCTAAAATACTTGAGAAACAAGCTTGGACTTGTTGATATTTCCTCCATGGTTGAGAGCGAGTGACATGGGACACTATATTCTCCATATGTGTCAGGTAATAGGCTAGGACTAACCGTTGTATGTCTAGTGTATCACACTGGGAGGGTGAATGGAGGATTGATAAGCATCACTCGTACTCCTAGAGGATTGGGAATCCAAGCTAGGAAGTAGTATCGTGCACTAATACTCTTTGAGGATGTGGTAGGGCATCCAAGATAAGAGTAGTCGAATAGGACCAATATTCTTTGAGGATTGAGAATCCAAGAGAAAAATAGTCCTTGTAAGACATACCTGGTGAACACCTGGATGGGGTATGCACCTTGAGAGGTTGGTGTCCATATGTATGCCTCCCAACATTGTGCTCTAATCTAGTGGAGAGTTAGCACTTGTCAGTCAAGGCCTTGCCATTCTTGAGATTAACAATGTTGGTTATGATGTTGATGCTTATAAGATGGCTTATCAATCTGACTCTTCTTATGAGAATATTTCAATTTGAAAAATCATATAGTTTCTTGTGAAATTATGAATACCACCCTAGTTAAGAGGGAGTGTTAGAAAATGTAACTAGGTTTGGTCTTCATAATTATATTTGTACTTGTAACAATGTACATTCTATGTAAAAGCAAAAGAAAGAAAAAGAAAAATTGTTATTATTATTATTATTATTATTCTAGACAAGCATGTTCTTATGCTTCTAAGGTTTATTTGAGTCAAGAAGAAAAAAATTTCATGAGTCAAAGTCCCATTTGGACAATCTGTAACAAAGATAAATTATTATTTTTTGGTCTAGATAAATCTTTTGACCCCCAAGGCTTGCCAAGGAGAGGTCGACCTAGAGGAGGGTTAATTCGACATCATGAAAGGCTACAAAAGGAGGAGACTTCATCCTCATTTGGACACACTTCACTCAAAAATTCAATCTTTTAGCAAGAGAAGAGAAAAAGTGGTGCAAAGGTCGAGCAAGAGAGAGAGCCAAGCAAAGAAGGAAGACTTTGTATTTTTAACTATTTTTGCTCAAACGTGTGAGATTCTAGGGCAACTGTACAAACTACAAGGCTGAAAATTGCAAGGCAAAATTTCATATTTTAGTTGCAGGGCCAAAAGTTCTGAGTTTTGGGGTTGAAATTATTTGTTGGATAAGTTTGACTAGCGTTGACTTTGTGGACTTTGACTTGTTTGAGGAAGGTTTTGTTTTGAGGGTTGACTTGGTGCTTGAGGAGGTCTTAATCTTGGTCTTTGGGTCTTGGATGTCTCATATTTGATCTAATTCTATAAGAAGAGAAGAATTTTACTAGGTTTTCCCCTTGGAGGGGTTTTACCCTGGCTTGGAGCCTATATCTTGCGTTCTTTGCGATCGTCATGTATTTTTTCTTTGTTTTTGTGATCTTCGTGTATTTTATGTTTTCGTAATTGCTTGATGAAGATAAAATAAAATAAAATAAATAAAAAGCCAACAAAATCGCACAAGTAATTATTAAGAAAAGAGGAATCAACCCTAATCTATAGCCCTCTTGATTTCTCAACAAATGGGAACCATTAGCACCATTCAATTTGGATATCTTTGGAAAAGCCACTCCGAGGTGGGCAATATATTCCATCAAAGTCACACAAGATTCGCACCTATCCCCAACCACTGTTGCATGCACTAGTGCGCATCTATAAGTATAAGCACATGCACTAACATGTCGTTTAGTAGAGTTGAACCTTGATGAGGCTTATATTAGCTTTTCACTTTCACTAACTCAACAAGACATTGGTAAAAAAAATTGGGACCAACTACATGGAATATTTAATACTTTAGGTTACTCAATATGACCCATCTACCATGAGTATCATTTGTTACTAATTACGAGCTTTAATAGTCCACTTGACACTTATTGCATGACATGATGCTCAAAAAAATTAAAACCAACAAAATGAATTGCACAAAGTCAATCATCATCGCTATAATTTACATATGATAACCAAGACTTACTAAAAAAACCAACTCACTCTAATATAAAAATTACTTAAAACATAATTATAATTAAAACACACTTAACAACAAATTTTCACAAATTCAACCACAATTAATTTACTAATTTACATATGATAACCAAGACTTGTTAAAAAAACCAATTCACTTTAATATAATAATACTTCAAATGTAATTATAATTAAAACACACTTAACAATGAATTTTCACAAATTCAACCACAATTAATTTACTATTGCACTTCCAAACCATTATAAATATATTTTAGGAGGTAAATTATTAATTCAAAACTTTTCTTTTCACAAATTCAACCACAATTAATTCACTATTGCACTTATTTTAGCTGGTAAATTGTTAATTCAAAACTTTTCTCTTATTTTAATAAATATTTTAGCATGTAAATTATTAATTCAAAACTTTTCTTATTTTAAGTACATATAAGCTTATGCAATTAAACATACATGTCATTTTTAAAATTCCCTGAATAGAACAACCTTGACACTATTTATCATTTGAAGATAGGAGCACTTGAGTGTTGAAACATTATAAAATAGTTTTTCATGAGATTAAGTACATACAAAATATTGAATAAATAAACTCCTTGTATATATTAGTTGACTCTATACGTGGTTGGAGATGCCCACCATTTTTTTTAATTGAACTAGAGATAATCAAGGAGCTACTCCACTCTAAGGAAAAGAAATCATGAATTGATTCACATAATAGTTCCCACCTAACAACCATTAAATTAATACATGTTTTGGGGATTGTGGAACCTTTAAAGAAAACGTTACGTAAACCCTCCTGATAATTTCATTGGAGCCATGTGCATCTGTAGTCCTACCACTATTTCTGCTATTTCGCTCCATCTTGCAATGATTATTGCCTTTTAGGGAATCGTACCTAAATTTGGCGGCTATATGGCCATAGCATCGTACCTGCCTAGCCAGGGAATCAAACTCCAAACCTCATATCTCGTTCCTCAATGGAGAGATTTCGAGGATAGTTGTAAGCGTTTCATTGAAGGTTTGATCTACGAGTGTGCGCAAGGGCGTTTGATGTGTTGTAGCTAAAGGATTTCGTGAAACCCTTGGGGTATCGAACTTGGAACATTGGCCTCGTAGGTATTCATTTGCCTCTATTTTTATAAGAAATTGTTGGTTTTGGATTGTGATTTTTCAATTTTTATCTGAAGTTGTTGCCTTTGCACTGGATTTATGCAACAGTGTTATGGATGAGAACTTTTGATTGCATGATTTAATCTGGTAGCCACAGTGTGATCTAGATGTTGTAACTGCTAACATTATTTCATATTGCAATTCAGTACATCATTTACTGAGATTTTGTTTTAGGGAATATATTGATTTATTCTCTGTCAAAAGTGATTATCGTTTACACTAAATTGAATGTCATAATGTAAAATTTTAAAAAAATGTTTAAATTCTAGTAGTAATATAAGTGAATTAAATTATCTCAAGTGATTTATGCACAAAGTAGTCACGGTACATGGTTCAAGTGTAAGCGCAATGGTTGGAAAATATGAAATTTTCATAATAAGTGGCATACCAAGGGTTGCCACTTAAATTGGATTGGCTAAATTTAGATTTATAAAGGACATGTACCCATGGTTCAATAGATTGTAAATAAATTAATCGATACGCTATAGATAAATTAATCGATACGCTAAAGTCTCCATGTTGGATTTAAAATTTAGATCCTCACACTAGTTTCGATGGATTTCAATGCCACTCTAAGTAGGCTTCTTTTTCTAATTTCAGTGGATTTTCTAATTTCAGGGATTCTCTGGCCACCCAAATTTTGTTGTTGGGTTTGTTGCTAATCATTGCCCCGGAACCCTGGGAGAATTTATTTTTTGCACGGGGGCAAAAGTTGAGTGTTCAAGTTGCATTAACAAGGCTGAATTTTCCCTTCCTGAAGTCAGGTTGTGGAATTTTGGTGCCAACTTCTAAACCCAGGGATCAGATTGCTTGTCAAATTCTCCAAGGGCCATGTTGGATTTCTCTCCTTGTACTTCTAAGTCCAAATCATTGGTGACATTATCAGAATTTCCTTGCCAATGGGATGATTTCGTCAGCGTTTGTGCTCTAGATTTTCCAGTGGAGAGGGCTGAATTATTTATAAGAAGAGGCCGAATTTTTACAAGTTTCCAGCGGGCCAAATTCTCAGAGGCCGAGTTCTTCAATTTGGATGCATTCGCTCAGATTTAGTGGCTGAATTGTTGGTGCATTTCCAAAGATTATTTATGCCAAGTGAATTGCCGAATTCTCCATCATTGTGACTGAGTTTACCAGTGCAAAAAGGGGTCTAAGTTCTAGGCTATGGGACAGAATTTCTTCAGTCAAAGCTGAGCTTTTCCGTGGTTATTTTGGTAGAAAATTCTCACCAAGAAGAACGAGTTTCCCTTAACTCTACAGACCAAGTCCCTATTTAGCACCTGGACGAAGTTCTGCTCACAAAAAGAGGTTTGGTTGTCACTGCATATATACCCAGGACGAGTTCTGAGAGAAATATTGAGTTCAGAGGTCGAATATCAACTTATTAAAGATGCCATGTTCGCTGAAGTCTCCAAGGACGAGTTCTTTGATGAAAGTAAAGAGTTTTCCCTTTCTAATATTGCTGACTGAGTTTATCTCTTGGAGGGGCGAATTAATATTGTCTAGCTAGCCAAAATATCTCCAGTTGGTGCGTACCTGGACTTATAAAAGCAACATTTTTTTCTTGTGGCTCGAGTTTATTACGATAGCACTGTCCCGGGCCGAGTTACTACACATTTATCAGCTCGTGAAGGGTTTTTCTGAAACGGTCGAAGTGTGACATCAGTTCTGGGCGTGTTTTCCCTATACCAAAGGCATATATATCCTCTATTTAACAGTTCGTGTTCCTCTCTTCATCCCTGGACTGATATATACTATATTTGTCTGATTTATATTGCTGAATAGATTCGTGTGGCCTCAACCTTGAGAGCTGAGTCATTATCTGTGTACCAGGGCAGCGTATTTCTATAATATGGTGCTGGAGGTTTATTATAAGACGACTGTGTTCACATTTATACTAGCCGCCACTTTGCTCCAGGTTCCTTTATATTTTCGATGCCCTACGCTCTTGTTTACATATCATATATTGTGTGAAATTTTATTTTATTTTAGGTTCGGATAGTGAGACATGTCAGGGGCATTTAGCTTCCAATCACTTTGTGTACTTCCAAACACTTGGATACACACATGCTTGCCAATATGTTTTTTGCCCATTGTGCTACCACTCGCCTACTATATTGTGTGAATATTGTGTGAAATCTTGTTGTTAGGTATTTCTGGGTTTTCATTAATAGAGGAACAGTGTTTTAAAACGCTGTAACATGCATTTCTCAATGGGTTCCATGTGATTCCTATTCTTGAGCTGGGTTGTTCATGTAAACAGTTATTTGACCCTGTTATTTTTATTACTTCGTAACAAACAAAAATATACTCCTAAAGCAGTTTACTCTCAAATTGTTTGACAAAACATTTCATTGAATAAACACAGTGATATTAATGGGATTGTACAAGTACAACTGAGAAGTGATAAGAAGTATATGTTTAAGAATATTCTTTGCATTCCTAGTCTGGGTACGAATTTGCTTTAAAATAGCCAAATTGCAAAACAGAGTCCATATATGGAACTTGGAAGTAATGTTCACAACTGGCATATTCATGGTGATGAATGGGGTAGCAAAAAAAATATAACTTGTGATTGAAAGAACATGGGTTCTAGAGGTTCCAAGGTGTTCCAGTTATGAATTCAGAGGATGTGGTTGATTCATGGGAGCCAATGGACAATAGAGATATCGATACCAGTTTATTTTGGAATCAATATTTTGGGCGTTACAACCTATTTCTCCAAGTAGGTAACTGATGGTTATTGATCTCCTTGGTATTTAAGAGATGGATGTCTTGAAAAGACGCAAGACAAGAAGGTTGTAAAGACGAGTAGAGCTTGGAGAAAAAGCAAGGTGTCAAAGCTTGTACATGTAGAGATTTGCAATCATGGCCATTGTCAGGCACCATTGATTTGTCAAAAATATTATAAATATTCTTTCTTAGAGAAAACCCTAGTGCTTTAGATGCTTTGGAGAAATTCAGTTCATTGTTTGAAGATGAATGTGGAAGATTGACGAACATTCTTTGGTCAAATAGAAGAGAGATTTAAGATGCCTGCTGACTCTCACAAGAAAGAAAGAGGAAGTCTAGAGGCCAAAAGTTGATGGAGAAAGAAGCAAAAGAATCGTAAAAATGGCAAAGAGTGTGTTGCAGAAAAGGCTAGTTCCAAATACATATTGGGCAGAAGTGATGCGTAAAGCAGCGTATTTGTCCAATAGGAGTGACACCAAGGAGTGCATGGTTCGAGAAGAAACCCATGGTAAGCCACTTCAAATCTTTGGTTCAATTGCTTATGATAATGCCACAGAAGATTGCTATTTTTCGAATATTATGACCAAGCAAAAGCATATAGGCTTTTGGGTCCCTATCCAAATCAGGTTGTTATGAGTAGGGATGTCAGAATTGTCAGAATTGTTGAACAATCATATCTAAATCAAAATGATGGTTGTTGGTTTGACGCTGAAAATTCAAAAATCAGTGCATTTGCAAAGAGGCCAAGAGTACAATGTCGCCCAGTCATCATGTGATGTTGCACAAGTTGCATGAGAGGCAAGAGATACCCAGATTGTTCCAAGAAAAGAGAGAAACGTTGTTGGTTCCTATGGTAAAGAACATGCTTCAAATGTGAAAGAAGATGAACTTCCATACTCCAGTGATGAGGCCGCAGGTGGCACACTAGAAAAAGGAGGTGGCCATTGTGTTCAATAGATTTCTTTTGATTTGTTGCACGTTGATTTGTGTCTTGGTTCAAACTCGTTGAATCCAAGTTGATGAAGAAATAAGGTTGAATGGAAGAAATCAACTAGTGAAGATGAACAGAGCAGTTTTTACAACGAAGTAGGACAGGATATTGTCAACTATGGGAATACTTTGGCAAATGGAGTAGCATAATGAATGTAAAGAGTGGTGAAGTTCATGTACAAGAGGTGCAATCGACAAGCTGAGCTCTGTACTTTGTTGTGCTACCAAGCCATAGAAGTGGGTTTGTTGGAGGACAAACAATATTCAGCATCAATTGTAGATGGACTGAAATTTTCAGCCATCTTTGACTCCAATCTACCTTGTGAGTTACTGAATGATTATATGGTTGATGGTTTTGGATGTTCAGCATCAACAATGACAGTTATAGGTCTTCCAGTCAGAGTTGGTACAGAGTGCAGAGGAAACACACGTGTAGAATTGTGAGCCATACTATGCCACTGATCAGTTACACTACTCGTAACCCAAATCTATAGCATAGCTACCTAAAGGAAAGATGTCTCTTCCACAAGTAGTCTGGTTCACATAAGTCAGTTTTGTTTTGAGACAAATAGTTGTGGATTATATGAACACTATAAGAGGGTACTAGAATATATGTTATAATGATAGTATTATGTAATGTTATCTTAGGCACTCTACTTCAAAAAACATGAAAATTAGTGCTGTAACAAAATAAAGTTAAGATATAGCATAATGATGACAAGCTAATTAAGGCATATGTTAGGTGTTAGGTAATAGGACTCCAACTACAACGTACTCAATAAAATATGTGCCTTACCTCCTGATTATGCCTAAAATCTACGTTATGAGTCAGCATAGTGTCAATTGGCTCTAGCTCAGGTGGTTGGGAGGAATGATTGTTCTCCTCCCAACCAGGTTCAATTCCCGCAAGTAACATGTCGAACTCTTTAAGTATATTGTTGTAATGGCTTCGAGCCCTGTTGCTGACTAGCCTTGTGCCCTGAAGATCCTAGGGTTTACCCTGGGTACCATCCTCGAAATGAAAGGAAGTGCTCAGGGGTTTTCCCAGGCAGTGGGACTTGGAAAAAAATCGCCATACATTGGATTAATTATAATAAAAAATAAGTATCTCTCTCCTGCATCTGTATGAATCTGCATGTCTGCGTGTTTCTGACGATGCAGAGATACTCTACAGCTTGGATCTTTGCATATATTGAAGCTGGAGGGTCAACCACCTTACTTCATTTAAAGCTACAGCCCTTAAGAATTGATCCAGTAAGCATGACAGAAACACAAAACAGCAGCAGCAATATATACATTTCAAGAAATGCCCAATGTTAGATGGTAATTTGGTTAAAATCTTTCATGTATAAATTTTAAAATGTTCCGCAGCTGTCAGTGGAAAATCCTCCCCAAGGTGCTGGAAACGTATTTTTGCTTTTCAGAAACATTTCTTTACAAAGCACCTCTGAAACACGGCTGGAACATTTCAATGGCATTTCAGTTTTTTGAAACACTGTATTGACCATTTCAACCAACAATTTAGCTGTTTTGGTCAGCATATATATCGTCTCAACTGATGTTTCGATTGCTAAACTGTAAAAGGCAAACATTAAAAAACTTAGAAAAAATAGAATGTTCACACTAATGGCATCATATCAAGTTATAAATAGAGGGCTTGGGCTTCTATTGATGATAATATCTTTTTGAATTTATTTCCAAATTTTAAATCCATGAATGGTATTCTGAAAGCTTTATGTCTCCTAGTTTCTGAATGTGTGTATGTATTTGACATATCCTAGCCATATTCAAAACTTGATTTTCTAAAAATTGTCATTATTTATTTCAGATACCGTAGCCCTATCCATTCCCATATCCATATTCTGCAGCTACTAGTAGAACTCAACTTTATAGCTTTAACAAAGCAATAATAAATTTTAGTGTGGCAGTATGAAACAGGAAAGGAACCACCAAAACCACTTCAAATTTGAGAGACACGAGTTTTTCAAATAGATAAACAAATATTAAAAAAAAAGGACCAAAATCCTTAAAAAAAGGACCATTAATCAAGCCCATTTACACTTTGCCCAGAAGTTGGATGAATTTTTACTTTTGCAAAGTGAAAAACTGTCTGAAAGAGAGCATAAAACAAGAACAAATCTATTATAAATGTGGGAAGTATATCAATCAACCGAATAACTTAATTGAAACTTCAATACTGCATAGCTTGTGTGCCAATGATATAGAAGTGCTGCAGCATATATAACCAGTTAAGGACCCAGATAATAGAAGATGAATCACATCTTCAAAATCAGCACAAAAAGGCATTTCACATAGCCTGTAATGGTAATCCTCTGTTAAAGACATGAAATAGGCTGCCCAGCTCACTTCAAAACCAGAGAAAAATGGCCATTTTTAACTTTTAACTATTATCTGTACACTACACAGACATTATCATTGAAGTGTAACGCTGGGCTTTGAAGTAAAGTCCTTTCATTAATTGACGTTAAAAAACAGTATCCATCAAGTCAAGGACACTACGAGGAACATTCTGTTTGCATTACTCTATCGTAACAAAGTTACAATTATAAAATATGAAATGGAAATTAAGGAAAACAACAAAGCACCCCAAGTTCTGCCGTAATTAAACTTGGAAAGAACTGCTCGAGAATGAAGGAATTAACGATGGGTATATGTGGAGGAACTAGATTTTGCAATCAACTTTTCCTCGTGGCAATAAAATCTTTTCAGACAAGCACTGCTGTCGTGGTCTACCATTCCTGAAGTGAGCAGTATTCAATCAATCCCATCTCACAATGGCTGAACCCCATGTAACTCCAGCTCCAAAACCTGCGGTTGCAATAACATGGCCACTTTGAACTCTTCCACTCCGAACAGCCTCATCAAGCGCCAGAGGAATAGATGCAGCACTTGTGTTACCATAATCAGCTAAATTTGTTATTACCCTATCCGGTTGAATCTTCAGCCGATCAGCTACAGCATTAATAATCCTCTGGTTTGCCTGCAGAAATAAATTCATCAAACATTAAGCAAATGTATTGTTTTTGTAAAAATGCTCTGGCAACACATACAAATTTTGAACAAAACCTGATGAAGCAGCAACCAGTCCAAATGTGAACCTGCAATCCCAGCTTCTTCCATTGCTGCTTCAATAACCCGTGGAACACGGTTTACTGCAAAACGGAAAACCTCTTTTCCATTCATTTGAATACAAGAATGGGATGAAGGCTTTGGAGGTTTCAGTGCTGCACCATTTGAGCTACCCAAGTCCTTCACTGCACCTTCTCCAATGGTTGGGAGACTCAAATGCCTGCAGAATCCAGATCAACGCTGAAAAGCTTTTAAACAATAATGTACGATGCAAGCAGAAGCATTAGTATTCCATGACAATTTCTACCCCCCTCTTCACCTGACAAATAGACTATAATCCATGGAGACATTTTTTCTGTCAACTGAGGTAATAACAATTAGCAGGAATCCTAGAGAAACCTTCTCTGTACAAAGGCATACTAAAAGTTAAATAAAACATTGGTATCGGAATGTAACTATGTACTTTTGACCATGCCCGTCAGTCTGTAGATCAAAACCCAGTAGACCATCCTGATCTCCTTTAGCTGCCTGCAAATTATTCATACAGAAAACACATAAAACTATTTTCTCAATGACACAGTACTTACTTGAGAGACGTGAATCTCATTTATAAATTCTCTATACTTAGATACATATTGTAGAGTTTCAACAAACATGTGCATGTCAGAAGTTTAAACAAAATCAATTTGAATAGCGACACAAACAACAGTTCTACCAGATGATGACAAAATGAGACACAAAATAATGTATACAGATCCAGAAGTCTTTTTAGATTCTTCTTTACTCATTGCTATATGTTTGCTTCATAACAGAATCTAGATTATCAATCTTTCAGAAGAGTATTAACTGTCGCAGTATTCATATATTGGCAGTACATAGTCAATTCATCAAATTCCATCTTTTGTATTCTATTTATATGTGTACGTGTGCATGCCCAATAAACAATGGTGCATTTAGAAATAAAGTGCTCACAAAAGGTTGTGCATGCCCAATAGACAACGGTGCATTTAGAGATAAAGTGTTCACAAAAGGTTGATGACTAGTCGCAATTGGGTTGGCCCCAAAGAAGCTCATGCTTGACCTCACCTTGGTTTAAACAAAAAATGGGTTTGTTTAGAGGAAATTTTATACTCCATTACTGCCATTGTCAAAGATAATTAGAGACGCCACTTGATATATATTAAGGATTATAAAGCTTAAAAGGCTAGCTTTGGATTCAATATATCAGATTAACTGATCGTCTAATCAGCTCCTTAGTTGCTCATATATATGTTTTTTTTTTGTGACTTAACTGTTTGACAACTGGATCTTGGGCTTTGTTGGAGCTCCCGTCGAATTTGTCGAGCTCACAGTGCAAAAATATTTCAACCAAATGATTTCAACAAGCATTTCTTTGTATTTATGAAAAAAGTTTTTGTAGAATTTTAATGAAAAATTATAGCTATTATCTTATAATTAGTGCAGTTATGGACCAGACTTGGAAGGACTGAGATGGAGAGGCCAAGCTACAAGCAGGGAGTCGAGGGGAGCTCAGGCGGCAGTATCACCAACAAATGCAGGCATGATTCAACGGCGGAACAGATTCGCGACAGCAGAACAGAGGTCTTCACACATCTCCAATCCATTCTTGACAAATTTTATAAACAAGCAACATTAGGAATATTTGCAATTAATAGTATTAATAATTTCCTTTTAGTTTATTCCTTCTGGAGGGTTCTCTATGACAGAGGCAGTTGCATGCAGGAGATTCCTTTATTTCTCCTGCAATGTGTCTGGGGGTTTTGTCGGTGCTTTTTTAGGTAAATCCTTTTCCCCCTCTTGAAGGTAGTTGCTTTACTCATGTGGTTAATGTGTGGGGTTTTACACCCATGGACCCACGATGTCCGGCGACAGTCTTATTGGTTTACAGGGTTCCTTTTCAGTGGGGCTTCCAGATTTAGGATCCCCTTTTCTTTCGAGCAGTAGTGGTTTTTCATCAGAAGTGGTTTCCTTAAGTACAGGAGTCTTTCCGGTGGCTTTAGGTCAGTTCTCTGAGGCTTGTCAGTATGGTGCAGAGCTTCCCACTGCTGATGTAGGATATATTCAGGTTTCAGCAGCTCAGGAAGTTCTTAAGTCGGGGAACGAGAATGAGCTTAGGCAGGTGGAGGATAGGGTGGAGGCTGGAGATCCACACCTGCCTTCTTTGAATGGCCCAGGGTATATTCCAAAAAGAAGAACCATGTCTTGAAAAATGACAAAACCCCTGCTCCTTACAAGCTTTGTTTGGGAGATGATGTGGAGATGGCTCAGGTGTTGGAGTGTGCGGAAAAATCCTTGGTGGGTAGGGCCAGAGGACAAAAGTTTTGTTTAAAGACACTTGAGGATTGAAGGGATGAAAATATCAGTCCATTGGTTAATGATGCTCTGGAGATTTTTTTGTTGGACAAGGGCTGGATTCAGATGAATTTAAAAACCCATGAGAAGGTTGAAACAATTGCAAAAGAGGTATGGTCAATTGGTTCCACTTCTGTCATCTTCAGGTTCTAGTGTCCTCTTTTTGATGCTAGCGGGGAGAGACTAGATGTGGTGCCAGTGTGGGTTCATTTTCCTGGGTTGTTGTCGCACATGTGGAACAGAGTTTCGAAAACTTGAGAAATAGTCTAGGTCGTTATTTGGATGAGGAATTCTCCTTCAAAGAGACCAAAGACATGACTGTAGCAGGGGTCCTTGTTAGTCTGGACCTTTGAGAGAAGTTGCATGAGACCATGAATATTGGAAAAGGGGCAGTCAGATTATAGGTGTTGGATTATGAAGGGATTCCGTTCAGGTGCAGGAAATGCCACAAGTATGGTCATCTGGTAAACAACTGTAGCCTTCCATTCAAAAAACCCTTTATTTTTGTGGAAGCCTTCAAGAAACAAAAGACTGCAGAAGGGGATTCCGTTCAGGTGCAGGAAATGCCACAAGTATGGTCATCTGGTAAACAACTGTAGCCTTCCATTCAAAAAACCTTTTATTTTTGTGGAAGCCTTCAAGAAACAAAAGACTGCAGAAGGGGCACAGGCAATTGATGCAAATATACAAAAGGAGGTTAGGAAATGCCACAAGTATGGTCATCTGGTAAACAACTGTAGCCTTCCATTCAAAAAACCCTTTATTTTTGTGGAAGCCTTCAAGAAACAAAAGACTGCAGAAGGGGATTCCGTTCAGGTGCAGGAAATGCCACAAGTATGGTCATCTGGTAAACAACTGTAGCCTTCCATTCAAAAAACCTTTTATTTTTGTGGAAGCCTTCAAGAAACAAAAGACTGCAGAAGGGGCACAGGCAATTGATGCAAATATACAAAAGGAGGTTTGGACAGGTGTAGAGGATCCAGTTCAATTCGGGGTTGCTAAGCCTGAGTACCATGGACAGGTGTAGAGGATCCAGTTCAATTCGGGGTTGCTAAGCCTGAGTACCATGGTGGCCTCTCCAAAGGATCTTTTGGTGGATGTCTCTATAGGACCTAATCATATGGCATCGGTTATCCAGACTAGTTGGGTCACTTCGATACATGGTCACTCTATTTCCCTTCCCCCTGTTATTTTACTTGTAAGCTCGTTTCCAGAGTTAGGGAAAAACTGGGTTGATTCTACTTTAGAAAAGGATTTGTTGGGCCCTCAGAAGTCGATCACTTATTCTCTTGTGCAAGTCTACCTGTATCTGTTAGTATATCGGGGTACTCTTTGCCAATAACATTTGCCTCTTCAGCATGCTCAGGTGATTTGGAAGAGGACAAGATTCTTTACAATTTGAGGTCAAGACAAGTCCTTATGGTATCTGATGGTTTTCATGGAGCCATTGGTCAGTTACCAGCTTCATCTCTGTCGACGAAAGGTAGGGAAAAGAAATCTCACATTTCTTTAGCAAAAGCAAAAGCTCATGAGAAGATGGCTGCTGCCAAACAAACTTCCATAGATGGGACACTTAGAGCAATGACAGCCCAGCAAGGGGTTACCCAATGAAAGTTCTATCTTTCAATTGGCGAGGGTTGGCAAGTAATCCCAAAAAACTTGCTTTAAAGAGATTGTTTCGTGTGGAGAATCCTGATATTCTCTTTCTTCAAGAAACTTTTGGTGAGGAAGATTGTATCTCTAAACTTCTTGAGTCTTTCTTTTGATCATGGAAATTCATTGCTCTTGAAGTTCGTGCTAGATCGGGTGGACTAACTCTTAACACTTGAGCATTGCCTCTGGCTTGGGTTTGGTGGGTTTTTCAGCAGAATTGGACACAACTTTCACATTTATCAATATCTATGGGCCGAATGAGGAGTTGGTGTCCTTTTGGAATGATTTCTTCGGTAAGTCTTTTTTGTAGGAAGGAAATTTGATTCTCAGAGGTGACTTAAATTACTCTAAGCAACCGAATCGTGGGGTCCTCAGGCCAGAATTGATTCTCTTTCAGATTTTCTTTTCACACAAAATTGTTGCAAAGAATATGATTGATCTAGAACCTGTAAACTTAAAGCCGACATGGAGAAACCATCATTTTGGTGAAGGGCATGTGGCAAAAAGATTAGACAGGTTTTTAGTGGCAGAGCCTTTGGTGGACAGGTTTAATTTTCTTTGTCAATGGGTAGGCTCAGGAGGTGAATCTGATCACTCTCCTGTTTTGTTAGAATTGAAAGGGAAAAATTATAAGCCTGCCAGTCCCATCAAAATGAATTCAAGCTGGATAAAAGAAGAGGGTTTCGTTTCACTGTTCAGAGATAACTGGTGTGCATTTGACGCTCAGTCCATTATGTCTGTTGCTATAGTCAGTTCGAGGCCAATCTGAAACATATCAAGAATTTGACTGTGGAGTTGGTTGCAAATAAGCGTAGAAGGGAGGAGGAAGACCTGGACGAGATTGAAAAAAAAATATTGGCCATTTCAGATTCCAGGGAAGAGGGCTTCGGCTCTCAGGAGTCCAGAGGGGAGCTGAGCAGTCTTGAAGCGAGAAGGAAGGATATTTTAGCTGCTAAGGAAGCTACTTGGCAATTAAAAATCAAAGCAATTTGGTTGGATTGTGGTGATGAGAATATCAACTTCTTTCATGCCTATGCAAAAGGTAAAAAGATGAGTAACACAATTTGGAATATGGGGGATCGGGATGGTCATATGATCTCAAATTTTAAAGGCCTTGCCACTCTCGGTAAGGAACATTTCCAAAACCTCTTCAAGGAACCTGAGGGGGTTAATATTGTAGAAGTTGTTAGAGTGGCTCAATCTTTCCCAAGATTTGTGGATGCTGAAGAAAACAGAACAATAATGGAAGAAGTGTGTCTGAGGATGAATTGAAAGCAGTGTTGGCTAGTTTTGAAAAAGACAAAAGCCCGGGTCTTGATGGTTGGGCTGTTGAATTTCTCTTAGGCTTTTGTGATCTAACTGGCAAAGACATTGTTATCTCTGCGGGAAAACCCTAAGGTAACCTCGAACCTCTTTTAAGTTGAAAGCTGGCCCTTCAACAAGGAGAGAGATCTCTCCCTAAAACTCAACTACTCTAGATCATTGTAGTAGTAGGTTTCGCAATTGAGTTTTGTGGCCAGATTTAGTTTATAGGATAAAATTGGTTGGGTTGTTTACAAAACACACCATTGAGCATGGAGTCTAGTTCTAACAAGTAATGCTACAGATCTAATAAGTAAGCTACAAAAAGCATGATAGCAGCAAATCCTTTGACAAATTGAGAGTTTGGAAGAAAAGAACTGAAATGAGACAAAGTTTATAACTGATTGAGGTAACAAATACTATTTTTTGATAAATACGAGAAAGGAGCATCAACGAATCTCAATCTTAGATACTAACATTTTTCAGAGATGAAAGAAAGTTTTTATAACAAAGAGAAAACTGACAGGGAACTACAACACATGAATTTCCTATAAAATGCTCATCAAAAACTGTAATATATTTAATAGTGCTCAAATATACCAGAATCCAAATGTTTTCAGTAAAATCCAACCCTTCATCATTCTTTATAGACTGTCTTTATAGACCTTACATCAACTGATTACAAAATAATAGCCTTCAGATTAATTACAATAATCTAAAAATATATAAATATCTTTAAGTTCATGCATGTGAATAAAAACTTAAATACATTCAGTTTTTTCCTAGAACTATCGCTGGAAAATACGCTGATATATAGGTCAAGTGAAATATCTTTCAAAGTCGGTGTGGAAAAAGTCGGGAAAAAATCCCCAAAACGCGATTTTTTTGGTTGGCCGATTAAATCGGCTGACTTTTTCCCAGTTGAAAAAGTTGGGATTAAATCAAGACTTTTCCAAAAAATCATGAATGAGGTAGTTTCTTTAACGATTTTTTTTCTTTTAACCGGGATTTTATTGAAAAAGTCTGGATTTTTTTTAAAATGAATATTTTTCGTATTTTTTAAATTTGCCGACCTTTTGCAGACTTTTTCAAAAAATTCCCGACTTTGACAACATTTTCAATTTCTGGACCCTTGCTGATTTAATCCCGACTTCGACTTTTTCCACATTGTTTCAAACTATCTTCCTTGAAAATAGAAATAGGCCTAACTGATAGCACAGCATCCTAGCTGGCAAAACTGGATCAAGTTTCCACCAAAATTGTCTTTATGTTTATCCTTTCTTTCATTCGGACCTCCTGCTGAAAATCGTTGATACCGTCGTTGTTAGCGTCGTTGGTTTTCTGAATTGTAGCTTTTGGTAACAGAGTAACTGTTAGCATTTCTTTTTTGCTTGTTTCCAAATCGTTGACAAAATTGAGAGTTTGGAAGAAAAGAACTGAAGTGAGACAAAGTTTATCACTGATTGAGGTAACAAATACTATTTTTTGATAAATACGAGAAAGGAGCATCAACGAATCTCAATCTTAGATACTAACATTTTTTAGACATGAAAGAAAGTTTTTATAACAAAGAGAAAACTAACAGGGAACTACAACACATGAATTTCCTACAAAATGCTCATCAAAAACTGTAATATATTTAATAGTGCTCAAATATACCAGAATCCAAATGTTTTCAGTAAAATCCAACCCTTCATCATTCTTTATAAACTGTATTTATAGACCTTACATCAATTGATTACAAAATAATAGCCTTCAGATTAATTACAATAATCTAAAAATATCTAAATATCTTCAAGTTCATGCATGTGAATAAAAACTTAAATACATTCAGTTTTTTCCTAAAACTATTTGTTGTAAAATATGCTGATATATATGTCAAGTGAAATATCTTTCAAAGTCGGTGTGGAAAAAGTCCGGAAAAAATCAGGATTAAATCCCCAAAACGCGATTTTTTTGGTTGGCCGATTAAATCGGCCGATTTTTTCCTAGTTGAAAAAGTTGGGATTAAATCGAGACTTTTTCCAAAAAATCATGAATGAGATGGTTTTTTTAACGCATTTTTTTTCTTTTAATCTGGATTTTATTGAAAAAGTCAAGAATTTTTTAAAAATGAATATTTTTTGTATTTTTTTTTAATTTGCCGACTTTTTGCCGACTTTTTCAAAAAACTCCCAACTTTGACGACATTTTGAATTTTTCTTCCCTTGCCGATTTAATCCCGACTTCGACTTTTTCCACATTGTTTCAAACTATCTTCCTCGAAAATAGAAATAGGTCCCTAACTGATAGCACAACATCCTAGCTGGTAAAACAGGTCCCTCTGCAAAACTGGATCAAGTTTCCACCAAAATTGTCTTTATGTTTATCCTTTCTTTCATTCGGACCTCCTGCTGAAAATCGTTGATACCGTCACTGTCAGCATCATTGGTTTTTTGAATTGTAGCTTTCGATAACAGACTAAATGTTAGCATTTATTTTCTGCTTGTTTCCAAATCGTTGACAGTGTGAATGTCAGCATTTTCGTCTCTTGAAATTTCACTGACAACGGAGATGTCAGCACTCCCTATTTGCTTCAAAATCTATCAGTGGATATACAGTTTTGTTTCAAAATAGCTAACAGTGGACCTGTCAGCTTCACCAAAAATGTTGACGATGGGAATGTCAGCTTCCCAATTGTTCCGCTGTATGCAAAAAACTATTAGGCCGACTGTCAGCGATAAAACAAAAACCCTTGTTTTGTGAAATAGATAGACAAATTTCAAGTTTACTCCCCCAAGCCTCCTAGCTGAGGGTACTAGCTACCCTGAGAAGTACATCCACCTTCTCCAATCTTTGTTTTTTGCTCTTCCTTGTCTCCATAGGACCCTTCTTCACATTTTCTTTGTCTCTGCTCTTCTTAGAGCCTGTAGCCTTCTTCCTGTTGATGATAAGGTCCTTCAGTGGCATATTGTCAACATCAATCACCTCTTTGGCCAACTCTGGGTTATTTCTGAGTTTAATTTTGTATCTTAATTTGTTTGTTAGCCTTGTATGAGGTCTTTTGCCACCTTTAAAAACTTCAATAGCGTTTCCTCCTCTTGGGTCTCAATCTCTGCTTCTTTGCTTTTAATAACTTTCAGTTTAGTTGTGTCTGCAAGGGAGGCTTCAATAGGTGGACTCACAACCTGGGGAGGGCCGATATCAGCAGGTAGGCTTACAGGGGATGCAAGGTCTGGTTTACTGAGCCTGACACCTTTTCTCTAGTAGATTTTGCGGATTTTAGGGTCAGAGGATGTAGATGGGACCTCTATGTTTTTCTGGCTGGGGGTTGGCTCAATAAGGGTTGGTACTTTGTTCTTTTTCTCCTTTTCAACAATTTTTGGTCTTCCTCTTCGCCTTTTAAGGGGTTGAGGTTGAAAACCTCCCCAAAAAAGGAAGTGGCTCCAAGTCCTTTTTGCCCTGGCTAGTTGGTTTTCGATTAGGAGTTTGATCAGGGATTTGTGATATATGAAATGGGAGGAGGGGTCTGTTCGGGCCCTGAACCTAGCTGCCATATGCCTAATACTTTCTAGTAGATAAAAACAGGGATTAATTCTAATTTGACTAGCTAGATGTGCAAGGAAGTAGAAGTGGTAGAGGTTTACTCGATTGAATCTTCCTTCGCAGGTGAAGTATCGCTGACAGAGGCGAAGAGGGACGTGCCATTTGTCCTATAACCATTCCTTCTGAATTCCAGCCCTCCAGTTCTGACCCTTGAACTCCTCTTTGAAAAAGAAAGGGACATCGATCCCTGCCAACACGTGACTGTGAAAAATCCTTTCTCCATCTGTTGGTAAGGCCATGGCCTCAGCAATTAACTGCTCTGTAACTGAAAAAGACAGACCTCCAACCTCCACGTGATTTCCATCAAACCCCTAAGCAAAAGATCGAGCCACTGCATCGTGGTAGTCGGTACAGCAATGGAAAAACTCACTCCAACTGGCTTGCTGAAACAGTTGCTAGATATCAGGGTATATGTCCAAAAAATCGGGTGCTTTAGGCTCAGAACGATTTGCTTTACCTCCTCTTCTCATCGCATTGTGTGGTCTTCCCAGGATTAGATCCTGAATCCTTATGAGTAAAACGGGTTCAAAGCCAAGTGTGATTAACTCCAAACTTAAAAAATGGGTTCAATGCCAAGTGTGATTAACTCCAAACTTAAAAACAAAATTCACTGACGAGGCATGGTAAAATATCTTGACATGTGGAACGGAATATTACAGTTGTGCAAGTGAATGATTACAAATCTTGAGGTGATGATTACGAATGGAGTTCGTATCATATGGTAAAATCATTATAATAACATTCACTCATAACTACAGAGAAAACTTATTAACCAGTACTTGTTTACCCCTTTGAACCAGATAGAGACACATTTTAATGATATCGTTGATGCTCACATGGTCAGCACAATCACAACCTTTTAGCTTCAAAATTTGGTTTTGGCGCTAACAGTTGGCCTATCAATCAAAATGAAATTGTTGATGAGCTCGTTGTCAAAAATTTCCTCAGCAAACTATATCGGATCACTAAATTACTGATAGCCCCGCTATCAGTAATTTCCCTGTTTATTACATCAAAAGTGTTGACACTGAAACTGTCAACCTTTTCTGAAAAAACCTTTTAAAAATCAAAGTTTATTGTGATAACAATTGACTCCATGGGAATGTTGTTGATCAATGATGGCAACAAGAACCCCATAGACCAGTTGCCTCATCCATTACAAATACTAGTTCAAAACAAAACTTTTACTGACTCAGAAATAAGAACTTCATCTTTTAAGAGATGATCTTTTACAGACTTTGAACTTGAAAAAATATAATTGTCTCTAGAAAAAAAATAACTTTATTCTTTGATGAATATCAGCAGAACCTTCAAGGCCTTCGCTTTGGTCTTTAAGTCCCTTAGAATATTCATCAACACCTGCAAAATATTTTCAAAATATATGGATATGTACAATGAAACCTGAAAATCATTCTTTGTTTAGGAGATATAATGTTTCAGGAAACGTCCATTCACTAGACCTCCAGGCAGTAATTCTCCTTTCCGACCTTCTAGGATGAAATTGTTCTTACCATGGAAAGCTGCAATTTTGTATAGCCCTTTCCAAATGTTCTCAAACTTCCTGCGCTTACCCTTATACTCAATATGGGCATCCCATTTTAAAACCAAGTCTTGGCATTTAACGTCATCTTCTTTAATTTTCCTATCAAAAAAATTCTTAATCTGATCTTGTACTTCCTGAGATTTTTCATACACTCTAATTTCTTGCACTTCAATTAGCAGATTTACCCTTCTTTGTAGATGATTTGGTTCTTCTCCTAATTCTTGCAAATATTTCATAACATGCATTCGATGTCTCATTGTAACCCATAAAGATACCCTTCTCTGCCATGGGTTCCAGCTTCGTCCTCTGCTCCTTGGGGATATAAGAATATGTGAGAAATCCAAAGATACGAAGATGCCCCACATAAGGCTTCTTTCTAGTGAAAGCCTCCTCCGGAGTCATATTCCCCAATACTCTGTGAGGCCACTTGTTCTGAAGATAAACAACAGTATTGCAGGCCTCAGCCCACAAAAATACAGGCAACCCCTGATCATGAATCATCGCTCTAGCAGACCCAACAATAGCTTTGTTCTTCCTTTCAAACACCCCATTCTGCTGGGGGTTGTAAAGAGCCGTGAATTCTCTCCCAATGTCCTCTTGTGCATAGAAGTCAGAAAACCCACCATCAGTGTACTCACCACCATTGTCTAGCCTCAAGACCCGAATCTTCCTACCTGTCTGCTTTTCCACAAGAGCTTTGAACTCTTTAAAGCGACTAAAGACCTCACTCTTGGTCTTCAAGAAATATATCCAAGTCCTCTTAGAGTAGTCATCAATGAATATAACATAATACTCATAACCACCCAAAGACACATGAAACACACGACCACTAACATCAGTATGAATCAAGTCTAGTATACTTGTAGATTTGTTGTCGCTCGCTAAGAATGGTAACTTGGTGTACTTGCCCAAAGCACACCCTCTACAGACCTGATAATGCTCGACACTGAAATCAGGAACTCCAGTAGTGATCTCCCTCAATACTCTCAAAGCTCCATGATGCATATGCGCCATCCTCCGGTGCCATAACTCGCACAAGTCTCTATTGTTGGTGGTACTAGTGTGAGTGCTACTAGATGTGCTACTCACCAATGCTCCCGTCGACTGAAAATTGAACCTGTATAGTTTCCCAAAGCAGACTCCAATCAATTTCGTCGGAGTGATGGAAGCTCCCATGGGATGCATCAATACCTACCCTCTTGAGAAAGTGACGTCAAACCCCTTCTCCTCCCATAGCAACATTGAAATCAAGTTCTTCTTCATCCGCGGATTATACAAAACATCCATGACCTTCAAAGGAGGCAAAGACTCCCTCTCAAAGGTCACAGTCCAAACACCAACAGCTCTCACAGTGCGGTCATCTCCTAGTACAATATCAATATCAAGTGCCCTCTCTGCAAGCTCTGAAAAAAACTCTCGTGCACCTGTCATATGGTAGGAAGCCACACTGTCTATGTAACACACATCGGATGATGTACTCCTACTAGATGTAGAAGTAATAAATGCAAAGTCATGGTCAAACTGTGAAGCAAACTGCTCCACCTCTGCTGAAGCTGCAATACCCTTCTCCACGTTGTTCTTCCTCTCAAGAGACGTCGCACCATAGTGTCCCATCTTCTGACATGCCCAACATTTGACTTTGGACATATCCATATCTTTCTTCTTCTTCTTCTCCTTTCCCTTAGCCCCATCTGATGAGGCCCCTTCCTTGGCTTTCCCTTTGTTCTTCCCCCTAATTGTCAAGGCTACATCCTCCTCATCTGCTATCTTCACTCCACCACTGTCAGTGTTCCGCATCTCATGCTGCACACAATCATCCCAGAATCTATCCCAATTGGCAAGAGTCTCCCTAGAGGTAACAACATCTCCAAAGACCTCCCAAAACTTAGAAGTCCCGCTACAGCTATCATGACTAACCCTGTGGGTGCAAATGCCTCACCAATAGCAGTGAAATCATCGTGTACCTGTTCGACCCTACCAAGATAATGAACTACACTTTCAGCCTTTGTCATCCTGATGTTCTTCAATTGTTCTTTGAGTACCATCTTCCTGCTTTCATTGGTACTCTAATAGAGTGGTTAGAGTTATCCACATCTTATATGCATATGTGTTTCCTCTCACCTGAGGAACCACATGATCTTTTACACTGTCCATCAAAATCCTTTTTGCCTTTGCATTATTTTTTGTGAAGTCAGCAAGTTCATCTGCAGCAGTAGGAGGTACAACCACTTGCCGCACTATGTCCCAAACTATTGCCTCCTCAAACACTGTCTGAATTTTGTCCTTCCAAACGGCATAGTTGTATATCTGATCCGGATTTAAACAAGAACGCAATAAAGTACAAACATAACCATGAATAGAGAGATGCAGCGGAAATAATACTTTATTTCATAAATGTAAAATACTGAAATATGCTTACAAACAGAAATGGAAATAAACCAGCTAGGGCGATGGTAGTTTATCTCTGAGAAGAGATGTCGCGGCTACATGCCTTTGAACTGTGTTACAATGAGGCTCGAAGGCCTATTTATTGTTGAGAAACAATGGAAAACCCTAAACATCCAAAAACCTAACCCTAGAAGATGAAACGCCAAACTGCGGGCCCCGTTTGGGTAAATTGGTACATCAACTTCCCGAGGTCGTAACTTTGGCATACGATCTTCATTTGGCACTCACAATATCTCATTAGAAAGATCTATCCGAGAACTACAACTTTGGGAAGAGCCTCAAAACGGCTCCGGAAGTTCAGGAAATGAAAAACTGCTAAAAATAGTAAATTGTGCAAGAATTAAGGAAACTGCAAAACTGAAAGAGACAGTTGTGGGGGTCCAAGTGGGATAGGTGGAGGAAACTTTTGTTGAACTTGGTCCCTGGTGAGTTGTTCTACAACTTCTAATGTGTCCAGTAATGGCAAAAACTTGGTCGAGGGCGGAAGCTTGGTCAAGTGTAGTCCACATTGAACACTCTGTGCAAGCGAAGGAATGGGGGAATGTTGTGCTCTAAAGCATTGTTTCCCACAACCTTTGTATGGGCTCTTGTAAGACGTTCTTTCTGTAGATGCAACCAAACTTTATCGCCCACTTGAAACTTGTGTGGTACCAATTGCTGATCATGTTGCTGCTTCTACTTGGCATTTTCCAGAAAGGAGCAGCGATATATCGACCTATTGGGTAGAGGTGCTCTAGGAGTCAAATCGAATGAATGCTTGACCTGATAGTGCAACAGTATCCCTATGGGTGAGGAGAAGATGTTCCTGTCTGCTTTCATGACCATATTCATCTGCTGCTGCTGCTAACGATCTTCCCCTTACTTTGGGAGCGAACCAAACAAAAAATGAATTTCCTAGTATGGGAGATGAGCTTGCTGCATTTCTTAGCAGTGATCACAGAGGTGGCGATAGGTGGGGCTACCTCCGGTATCCTGTATAATGAATTACCCACAAAAATAATAACAGCTCGGGGCCTTGACTCATACATAGCATGTCGCCTCCACAAGTATGGTTGGCCTAATAATACATCACAAACATAAAGAGGTGCAACATCACACAATACCTCATCTGTAAAGGGCTTGATGTTGTAAAGAAGGCGGCACTGCTGGCAGACTCAGAGATCTCGTCCTTGGTGAAGCCACCTGATACTATACGATTATGGGTGTGGTGTAGTCAGTAGGCCCAACCGCTTCACAACCTCTACTGAGATGAGGTTTTTTTTGTTGCCACTATCAACAATGAATTGTAGTGGCGAACCCTTCACCCACATTTGTGAGTGGAAAAGACAGTTCCCCTCCTCTGGATCTTCGGGCCATTCTTTTGGACCTTGGCGGTGGCAACAGTGGTGCTGGGCTCCACATTAATTATTCGCTTCCCTTTGCCATTCCCCTTGTTGGGTTTTGACTCAAGGTCGGAACATGCATCTGATTCTGAAGCCTTCAACTCGGCCACCAGCGACAACTTGGTCTGTCACTCACTTGTGTTGTGAGTGGGGCTCTTGTGGAACTCACACCACTTCCTTGTGTCCTTATTCGACTTCGTGGTGTTGTTCTTTTTTTGCGGCTTCGACGGGTTGTCTTGAGTCACCCCGCCTTGGCTTTATCCTTTGGTCTTTAGATTCGAAGATCCAAAGTCTCACTTCTTCTTTTTAAACTTCTGCTCGATCTTGACAGCGTATCGGTACATCGTGCTGAGCGAGGAGATGTTCAAGAACTCCATCTTGTCCTGGATGTATCTGTGTAGGCAGTCGAGGCATTTGAATACCAAATGCACCTCAGAGTCCTTGATACCCAACTGTGTGCGAAGGGCATGAGAAATGTTTGTGAACTCCGCCACATCTTGCTCCCTTCCCTGCCGCAACGTGGTCCACTTTATGTATTTGTCCTCATAGCTTTTGACAGGGTAATACTGCTCCTTGACGACATCCCGGAATGAATTCCAAGTGGGCACGGCTGAAAATAGTGAGCCTGTACTTTCATCCTTCTGCTCGCAGTAGGTTTCCCACCAGTCCTTGACGTGGGAGGATGCTTTGAGAAGAGCGAAAATAATCTTTTCCCAACTGGAAAAATCATGAACAGAAAAAATACCCATCTAGCAGATTTAACCATTTTTCTACAGCTTTTGTGCCTATTTGACCCTCGATATGGGGATTTCAAAATTAACTTGTATCTTAAAGGGTGTGGCATTTCCAGAGTAGCTATTGGAAGCCGATGCGTCGCCTCTGGGTAGCCGCTGAAGGATCTGGAAAAAGTTTTCAATCATCGCGTTCCTTTGTCGCTCGAGGGCTTCTTCTAGCAAGATTTTGATAGGATCTCCTGCCCCCTTGTCTTTCTTTTCATCCGCCATGGGAGGCCGTTGGGATTTGCGAGGCTGGTCCTGCAAAGGTTCGACCAGTTCAAGCCCTAACTCCTTATATCCTGACCTCGTTGGGGATATGCAAAGAAAGACAGAGAGAGAGCAGACCACTCTAATACCACTGATCCGGATTTAAACAGGAACACAATAAAGTACAGACATAATCATGAATACAGAGATGCACCAAAAATAATACTTCATTTCACTAATGTAAAACACTGAAATATGCTTACAAACAAAAATGGAAATAAACCAAATAGGGCAATGGTATCTTATCTCTGAGAAGAGATGTGGCGGCTACATGTTTCTGAACTGTGTTACAATGAGGTTCAAAGGCCTATTTATTGTTGAGAAACAATGGAAAACCCTAAACATCCAAAAACCTAACCCTAGAAGATGAAACGCCAAACTGTTGGCCCCGTTTGGGTAAATTGGTACATTAATTTCCCAGGGTCATAACTTTGGCATACGATATTCGTTTGACATGCGCAATACTCGTTAGAAAGATCTATCTGAGAACTACAACTTTGGGAAGAGCAACATTGCTCCATGGACTCATGTTGCTCCCAGATTTCCCAAAAAACGTCGTTTAGGGCCTCAAAATGGCTCCAGAAGTTCAGGACATGAAAAACTACTAAAAATAGTAAATTGTGCTACAATTAAGAAAACTGCAAAACTGAAAGAAACAGTTGTGGGATAGGTGGGTGGCCACCAACATCCACCTGGATCATTCCTCCCCCCTTAGGAAGCAATGGTCCCTATTGCGTTGAGATCCTCCATGAGATGAAAAAACTTATGTTGAACTTGGTCCCTGGGGAGCTGTTCTGCAACTTCTGATGTGTCCAGTAATGGCAGGAAGCTTGGTCGAGGGTGGTCCACATTGAACACTCGGTGCAAACGAAGGGATGGGGGAATGTTGTGCTCTAAAGCATTATTTCCAGCAGCCTTGGTATGGGCTCTTTTAAGGAATTCTTTCTACAGATGCAACCAGACTTTATCACCCACTTGAAACTTGTGTGGTACTGACGCTGATCATGTGGCTGCTTGTACTTGGCATTTTCCAGAATGGAGCGGCGATATATCGATCTGTTGGGTAGAGGTGCTCTAGGAGTCAAATCGAATGAATGCTTGACCTGATAGTGCAACAGTGTCCCTGTGGGTGAGGAGAAGATGTTCCTGTCTGTTTTCATGACTGTATCCATCTAATGTTGGTGCTGCGTGGAGGAACCCTTCGCAGGGGTCATGGATGTGGCGACGATTTTCCCCTTATTTTGGGAGCGAACCAGACAGAAAATGAATTTCCTAATCTGGGAGATGAGCTTGCTGCATTTCTTAGCAGTGATCACAGAGGTGGCAATAGGTGGGGCTACCTCCAATATCCTGTATAATGAATTACCCAAAGAAATAATAACAGCTCGGAGCGTTGACTCATACACAGCGTGTCGCCTCCACAAGTATGGCTGGCCTAATAATACATCACAAACATCGAGAGGTGCAACATCACACAATACCTCAACTGTAAAGGGCTTGATGTTGTAGGGAAGGCGGCACTACTGGCGGACTCGGAGATCTCGTCCTTGGTGAACCCACCCGATACTGTATGGCTGCGAGTGTGGTGTAGTCGGTAGGCCCAACCGCTTCACAACCTCTACTGAGATTAGGTTCTTTGGCTGCCACTGTCGACAATGAATTATAGCGACGAACCCTTTACCCACATTTGTGAGTGGAAAAGGCGTTCCCCCTCATTTGGATCTTCGGGCTCATTCTTCTGGACCTTAGCAGTGGCAACAGTGGCGCTAGGCTCCGCATCAATGATTTGCTTCCCTTTGCCATTCCCCTTGTTGGGTTCTGACTCAGGGTCGGAACATGCCTCTGATTTTGAAGCCTTCAACTCGGCCACCAGCGACTGCTTGGTCTGACACTCACTTGTGTTGTGAGTGGGGCTCTTGTGAAACTCACACCACTTTCCTATGTCCTTCTTCGACATCGTGGTGGTGTTATTTTCTTGCGGCTTCGACGGGTTGTCTTAGGTCACCCCTCCTTGGCTTTGTCCTTTGGTCTTCAGTTTCGCAGATCTAAAGTCTCGCTTCTTCTGTTTAAACTTTTGCTGGATCTTGACAACATATCGGTACGCCATGCTGAGCGAGGAGATGTTCAAGAACTCCATCTCGTCCTGGATGTATTTGTGTAGGTAGCCACGGTATTTGAGTACCAAATGCACCTCAGAGTCCTTGATACCCAACTGTGTGCGAAAGGTATGAAAAATGTTTGTGAACTCTGGCACATCTTGCTCCCTTCCCTGCCACAGCGTGGTCCACTTTATGTATTTGTCCTCATAATTTTTGACAGGGTAGTACTGCTCCTTGATGGCATCCTGAAATGAATTCCAAGTGGGTGCGGCTGAAAATAGTGAGCCCATACTTTCATCCTTCTGCTCGCAGTAGGTTTCCCACCAGTGCTTGACGTGGGGGGTTGTTTTGAGAAGAGCGAAAATAATCTTTTCCCAGCCGGAGAAATCATGAATAGAAAAATACCCATCTAGTAGATTTAACTATTTATCTACGGCATCTGTCTATCTGACACTCGAATATGGGGATTTCAAAATTAACTTGTACCTTAAAGGGTGTGGCGTTTCCAGAGTAGCTGTTGGAAGTCGATGCGTCGCCTCTGGATAGGCGCTGAAGGATCTGAGCAAAGTTTTCCATCATCGCGTTCCTTTGTCGCTCAAGGGCTTCTTCGAGCAAGATTTTGGTAATATCTCCTACCCCCTCGTCTTTCTTTTCATCCACCATGGGAGGCCATCGAGATTTGCGAGGCTGGTCTTGCAAAGGTTTGACCAGTTCAAGCCCTAACTCCATATATCTCGACCTCGTTGGGGACATGCAAAGAAAGAAAGAGAAAGAGTAGACCGCTCTGATACCACTGATCCAGATTTAAACAAGAACGCAATAAAGTACAGACATAACCATGAATAGAGAGATGCAATGGAAATAATACTTCATTTCATTAATGTAAAATACTGAAATATGCTTACAAACAGAAATGGAAATAAACTAGCTAGGGCGATGGTATCTTATCTCTGAGAAGAGATGTGGTGGCTACATGCCTCTGAACTATGTTACAATAAGGCTCGAAGACCTATTTATTGTTGAGAAACAATGGAAAACCCTAAACATCCAAAAACCTAACCCTAGAAGATGAAACGCCAAACTGTGGGCCCCATTTGGGTAAATTGTTACATCAGCTCCTCGGGGTCATAACTTTGGCATATGATCTCCGTTTGACGCGCACAATATCTCATTAAAAAGAGCTATCCGAGAACTACAACGTTGGGAAAGGCAACATCGGTCCATGGACTCATGTTGCTTCTAGATTTCTCAAAAAAACGTCGTTTAGGGCCTCGAAACAGCTCCAGGCGTTGAAGACCTGGAAAACTACTAAAAATAGTAAATTGTGCTACAATTAAGGAAACTGCAAAACTGAAAGAGACAGTTGTGGGGGTCCAAGTGGGATAGGAGGGTGGCCAACAACATCCACCTGGATCATTCCTCCCCCCTTAGGAAGCACTGGTCCCCATTGCGTTGAGATCCTCCACAAGATGAGGAAACTTCTGCTGAACTTGGTCCCTGATGAGTTGTTCCGCAACTTCTGATGTGTCCAGTAATGGTAGGAAGCTTGGTCGAGGGCAGTCCACATTGAAAACTTGGTGCAAGCGAAGGGATGGGGGAATGTTGTGCTCCAAAGCATTGTTTCCCACAGCCTTGGTATGGGATCTTGTAAGGCGTTCTTTCTGCAGATACAACAAGACTTTATCGCCCACTTGGAACTTGTGTGGTACCTAATGCTGATCATGTCGCTGCTTGTACTTGGCATTTTCCAGAATGGAGCGGCGATATATCGATCTGTTGGGTAGAAGTGCTCTAGGAGTCTGATCGAATGAATGCTTGACCTGATAGTGCAACAATGTCCCTGTCGGTGAGGAGAAGATGTACCTGTCTGCTTTCATGACCAAATCCATCTGCTGTTGCTGCTGCGTGGAGGAACCCTTCGCAGGGGTCATGGATGTGGCGACGATCTTCCCCTTATTTTGGGAGTGAACCAGACAGAAAATGAATTTCCTAGTCTGGGAGATGAGCTTGCTGCATTTCTTAGCAGTGATCACAGAGGTGGCGGTAGGTGGCGCTACCTCCGATATCATGTATAATGAATTACCCAAAGAAATAATAACAACTCGGGGCCTTGACTCATACACAACATGTCGCCTCCACAAGTATGGTTGGCCTAATAATACATCACAAACATCAAGAGGTGCAACATCACACAATAACACATCTATAAAGGGCTTGATGTTGTAGGGAAGGCGGCACTGCTGGCGGACTCGGAGATCTCGTCCTTGGTGAAGCCACCCGATACTGTACCGCTACGGGTGTGTTATAGTCGGTAGGCCCAACCGCTTCACGACCTCTACTGAAATGAGGTTCTTTTGGTTGCCACTGTCGACAATGAATTGTAGCGGCGAACCCTTCACCCACATTTGTGAGTGGAAAAGACGCTCCCCCTCCTCTGGATCTTCGGGCTCATTCTTCTGGACCTTGGCAATGGCAACAGTGGCGTTGGGCTCCGCATCAATGATTTGCTTCCCTTTGCCATTCCCCTTGTCGAGTTCTGACTCAGGGTCGAAACATGCATCTGATTCTGAAGCCTTCAACTCAGCCACCAGCGACTGCTTGGTCCGACACTCACTTGTGTTGTGAGTGGGCCTCTTGTGGAACTCACACCACTTTCCTGTGTCCTTCTTCGACTTCGTGGTGTTGTTCTTTTCTTGTGGCTTCGACAAGTTGTCTTGGGTCACCCAATCTTTGTTTTTGCTTTGCCTTGTCTCCATAGGAGACTTCTTCACAATTTCTGTGTCTCTGCTCTTCTTAGAACCTGTAGCCTTCTTCCTGTTGATGATAAGGTCCTTCAGTGGCATATTGTCAACATCAATCACCTCTTTGGCCAACTTTGGGTTATTTCTGAGTTTAATTTTGTATCTTAATTTGTTTGTTGGCCTTGTATGGGGTCTTTTGCCACCTTTAAAAACTTCAAACAACGTTTCCTCCTCTTGGGTCTCAATCTCTGCTTCTTTGCCTTTAATAACTTTTGGTTTAGTTGTGTCTGCAGGGGAGGCTTCAATAGGTGGACTCACAACCTGGGGAGGGCCGATATCAGCAGGTAGGTTTACAAGGGATGTAGGGTCTAGTCTACTGAGCCTGGCAGTTTTTCTCTGGTAGACTTTGGGGATTTTAGGCTAGAGGATGTAGACGGAACCTCCATGTTTTTTTTTGGCTGGGAGTTGGCTCAATAGGGGCTTGTCATTTGGTTGTTTTCCCCTTTTTAGCAGTCTTTGGTCCTCCTCTTCGCCTTTTTAAGGGGTTGAGCTTGAAAATCCACCCAAAAAAGAAAGTGGCTCCAAGTCCTTTTTGCCTTGGCTAGCTAGTTTTTCAATTAGGAGTTTGAACACGGCTTTGTGATATATGAAATGGGAGGAGGGGTTTGTTCGGAACCTGAACCTAGCTACCATATGCCTAATACTTTCTAGTGGATAAAAACAGGGATTAATTCTAATTTGGCCAGCTAGATGTGCAAGGAAGTAGAAGCCGTAGAGGCTTACCTGATTGAATCTCCCTTCACAGGTGAAGTATTGCTGACAGAGGTGAAGAGGGACGTGCCATTTGTCCTGTAACCATTCCTTCTGAATTCCGACCCTCCAGTTCTGACCCTTGAACTCCTCTTTGAAAAAGAAAGAGATATGATCCCTGCCAACACATGTTGTGCAAAATCCTTTCTCCATCTATTGGTAAGGTCGTGGCCTCAGCAATAGACTGCTCTATAACTGAAAAAGACAGACCTCCAACCTGCACACGATTTCCATCAAACACCTGAGCAAAAGACCGAGCCACTGCATTGTGGTAGTCGATACAGCGGTGGAAAAACTCACTCCAACCGGCTTGCTGAAACGGATATCGGGGTATATGTCCAACAAATCTGGTGCTTTGGGCTCAGAACGATTTGCTTTACCTCCTTTTCCATCGCGATGTGTGGTCTTCCCGGGATTCAATCCTGAATCCCTGTGAGTAAAACAAGTTCAATGCCAAGTGTGATTAACTCCGAACTGAAAAAAACAAAATTTACTGACGGGACATGGTAAAATATCTTGACATGTGGAATGGAATATTACAATTGTGCAAGTGAATGATTACAAAGCTTGAGGTGATGATTACGAATGGAGTTCGTATTATATGGTAAAATCATTATAATAACATTCACTCGTAGTAACCTAGAAAACATATTAACCAGTACATTTTTACTCCTTCGAACCGGATAGAGACACGTTTTAATGATATCGCTGACGTTAACGTAGTCAACATAATCACAACCTTTTAAATTTAAACTTTGGTTTTGGCGCTGAAAATTGGCCTATCAGTCGAAATGAAATCGCTGATGAGCCCATTGTCAACGAATTTCTTCAGCAGACTAGATCGGATCACTATAACGCTGATAGCCCTGCTATTAGTAATTTCCCTGTTTATTACATCAAAAGCGTTGACATTAAAACTGTTAGCCTTTTCTAAAAAAAACTGTTACACAGTGTTTTGTCACAGCTCTTGCACTTCCCCGTGACATACCCTGAAGTGCCCAAAACATGACCATCATGCAGTGTACTTATTCAGATATGCAGCTCATATCCTCCCTAGAACATTGATTGGAAAATGCCTTGAGATTTCCCCTTAAGAAATAACTTTAAAAACCTAATTTCGAGACTCATCGCTCTTATGAGGTTAAAAATCGCAATGGTCACTCGTTGCATCACGCTTGACCCGCGATGGCATCGCTCTATTCCCTTGTATACCCGCGATGATCCCCAAAAAGGCAATTTTCCCAAAGAGGATGAGAAGCTTCGTGATCTAGAAGCTTCCAAAGCAGCGAGCTGGAGGTTGTTTGGCATAGATGAGATCGAATTCTCCCAACTTGGCCTCTTGGTCATATCCCTCTGACCTACCTCCTTGAGATGAGGACCTACTCCTATCTTTGGAGAAATCCTAACTCCTTTTCCTTGCTTATATATTCATCTTCTCCCATTCCCAAATGGTTAGAAGTTGGTTGCTCTATGTCTATTGGCACCCTTATGCTAAGATTGTGCCTAGAGGCAATTCATTTGACTTGGAGGAGTTCTTGGAGAGTTCTTGGCTTGGACTTGGATTACCACTCAAGGAGAGCCTATCAACATCAAGGCTTTGTTTGTAAGCTTCCCTTTATTTTCTAATAATACACAACTATTGGTTCATTTTCCCAAAATGTATATGTTCATGTATCATTTAGCTTGACATTCCTTGATCAGTTAAGTAGGTTGCTATTGGATTTGCTATTTGTTTTGGCATGCCTTGTTATGTCTTGATCACTTGTGCAGGTGCATAAACACTGAGAGAAGCAAGAACAAGCCCGTGATACAAGCGGTTCAAGGTCTTCAACAAAGGAGATCGAAATAGCATCAAAACGAGGTAGGCCATCTCCTTCGTTCTTCTTTTTAATTGTAATCTAGGAAGATGTCTAGTTGATTGTCACTTTAGTTGCCAGACCCGCTCATTAGGCTAGAGGGATCGTCTTTGTTCGCAGAGAGGATTTACTTTTGAAAAAATGGCGACTCCGCTGGGGAGCCTATGATCCTTTCTATTCAATCCTTCACCTTGTTTTTGTGACGAGTTTGACCAACCGTCCGTTTTCTAGTTTATTTGCTTGTTTGTAACTATTTTCACTTGCTGGTGATTGCTTGAGAACATTGGATTTTGTCTGGTCTTGAAGATTTCTTATTTTTTCTTCATTTTTCTCGCCCATTGCAGGTTTACCTCTTACAGTGGCGATTATCGTTGTTTTGCCTATGATAGGCGCAATGATCCCAAAGTATAAGAGAAAATAGGGTTTTTCTTCTTGTTTTCAGTCTTTGTGTCCTCTATCAGTGATTTTCCAGAGTGTCTATGGTGTTTTTGATTGATTGTCTTGATTAATTTGCAAAATTTGTCTCATTGGCTTTGAAGTGAAATCTAATTGAGTTCTAGGGTTTCTAGTCAATTGGTCATCACTTGCTGCTTGTTGTTGACATTGAGATGTTTGCTTTGTTGATTGATTGAATGTTGTTTTCTGTGGAAATCATTGAAAACATCGTTTTGCATTTGTTTTAGCTTGTATTTCGAAATTTACTTTTCGTGAAAATGCATTAGATTAGTTGCATTGAAAAATTATTTTTTGAGATTCATCATTGAAAATAGATTACATTTTTCAGTGATTGAAAGCTAAAAATTGCATTAGGTGCATCAAATCATTCAAAATGGAAAGAAAAACATAATTCATATAAATGCGTCTTAGTAAAGTCAAAATCATTTTGCTTTCAAGAGGTTTGCATTTAGGATAGTGAAAAGTGAAAATCTTTTTTACTTTTGGCATTGCATTTGGAAGACAAAAATGAAAGTTAGTGGAAGGCATTTTTGCATGATGCATTATTGATTGAAATTTCTTCCCTTGATTAGTCTAGCTTTCATTGAAACGAAAGTTTTTTTTTTCTCATATAGTTGCATCATAGGCGTTCAAGTCACATCATTTTGAGCCTTAAAACTAAAACATAATTGAAGATAAACGTTAAAATCTATCAATTAATCTAAGGAGAATTTGAAACATTAACGCTCATACTTGGTGGTCTAGGCTAGAGACGTGTTTCGACGTCTATAAAACTCAGCAGTTGTCGTTCGCAATACTCTTGCATTAAACAAGCGCTAGCATGGACTTGTGCTCCCCGTACCGTCGAGTATGTAAAGGAAGACCCTCATAGGTTGCAAATCTTTATCCATAGGAAGTCGAGTCTGCCGCCCTGTAAACGTGATACGTCGAACATAGAATTTAGGGAGATTGCCTACACGTAAGCCAAGCCCTTGTAAATTTATTTGCTAAGGTGTATATTGTAGTTCACAATTACTTGGTACTCCGTTTTGCCTGGAATTACCCGAGTGGTCATTTCGATCTTTTTTGACTCCTTAAATTTGAAAATATCATCAAGAACTTGTCCTTTCAAGCTCCCCAAACAAACGAAAGTGACTAGACTCACCTTTTCATCCTTCTCTCGCCTCTTAAAACATGAAAAGGAAATGTTTTTGTTTCAAATTCTAAAATTAACTGACCGTGGAACAATATCCTTCCTATGGAAATACTCCTTAGTAGATCTTAAGTTGATACCAATGGCAACAGTTCCTGTGTCAAACAGTCAAGAAAACCCCTCTGACAGGAATCCTAGTCTTTTTCCATCTTTTGGAAATACTGGTGCTCCTTATATGGCAATGTTGTCCCTTCCTAGATTGACCATTGGTCTGCCAGTTTGGTTATTTTCAACCTCGGTGATTCTGAATGTCCAAACGGCTTTTCAACCAATTTCTCCTCCACCTAAACAATATCAACCTCATGTTGATCCTAAAGTTGACCCCTCGCCTTCTTCGACTATTTCTTCACCTCGTTCTTCCTCTTTACCTGGTGAAACCCTGGATTCTAATAACCAGGAAGCTAAGAAGAAGAAGAAGAACACGAATAAGAAGAAGCAAAATAACCAAGGGGGCAACCAAGCAGTCATTGCTACGGATGCAACTGATGTAGAAAAATCTTCCAACCAGAGAAAGTAAAATTCCCTTGCATGTTATGTAAGGGTAACCACATTCTTCGGAATTGTCCTAGTATTCCCAATGTCTTAGAAGTGTGGTCCATAGGTTCACATAGACCTTTCTCATTAGCCTCTGGCAATCATGTTGGTGACAAACCCTCAACTAGGGACAGTAAAGCTCATGGGAAAAAGGGAAAAGTCAAATTTCCCTGTAAGTTGTGTGAAGCTAATAATCCCATTCACCTTTGTCCTCTTATGGATGAAGCCTCCAAAGAGTTGGAAAACCTTACAGCTTCTCAACCTCGTCTTCCGACTAGGTATCGAAAGCTTTCCCCTACTCCACTAGTTGATCTAGTGATTGATCAAAAGTCATCTTTGGTCAACCCCACTCTATCTGAAAGTGAATCTCGTGAGTTCATTCTCGACCAACCATTGGTTGAGAAAACAGTAGACTTGGTTCCGCCTTCAGTCTTCAGTTAATCGTACCTTTCCAGTAGAGAGTGAACCTCATACTGCTCAGGTTCTTCTGGTTTCTTCAGTTTCGAATGCACTGGAGATAAATCCTCCCATACCTGAGGTGCATGAGAGTCGTTCTCCTGTCCCCATAGAAAAAAAGGGTAGCTATCTTGTTCCTACGACACCCCCTCCAAGTAGTTTGGTCACTTCTTTTGATTGGAGTCGACTGGCAGGATATCGTCTTCCGTCTTATGTGCCTTTCCAGATTACAGTACAGGCTTACCATATGGTCGTACCTAGCATAGTCATAGACGAGGGCGCATCTGTTAGCATTCTGTCCTCAACTGCTTGGCAAGCTTTAGGTTCTCCTCATCTTGTCCCCATCACCCAGAATCTGTTAGCTTTTAACAGAGGAACCAGTCAACCATTAGGGATCCTTCCTAAGTTACCTATTACTTTGGGAGGAAAGACTGTCTATATAGATGTGATGGTTGTCTAAGGCCCTTTAGATTTTAATATACTCCTTGGTCGCGACTATGTTTACGTCATGGGAGCTCTTGTCTCTCCCCTCTTTCAAGTGATGTGTTTCCCATATAAAGGAAGCATTGTGATCATTGATCAGCTTACATTCATTGGTCTTGAATCAACTCCCACTCAACCATCATCCCTAAATGGTTCTCATATACAAACGGTATCATCCCTACCACAAGTTAATTATGTGGCCACCTGTTCCATGCCCACATCTACAGATGATCTCGTCAATGATGTAGTACATCATGTACTGGGGGCATTGGAGCCCGATTTTTCCTTTGGATCCCTGGACATGTATCCCTTCCAGAGTGTTGTTCTCCCATCTAATGAGAACCTCTTGGAAGCCATGGCCTCTTTTGGTCTATGATCACCAAAGGATATGGAGCAGAGTTCCTTGTCTTGTGTCAAACTCCCTAAAAAATAAAACAAGAGGTACGAGGATAGTTCTTTTACTATGTCATCCTTGTTAAAAAATGAAATAGGTATATGGAGCAGAGTTCCTTGTCTTGTGTCAAGCTCGTTAAAAAATGAAACAAGGACCGTGGAGCAGAGTTCCTTGTCTTGTGTCAAGCTCCTTAAAAATTAAACAAGGGATATGGAGCATAGTTCCTTGTCTTGTGTCAAGCTCTTTAAAAAATGAAACAAGGGATATGGAGCAAAGTTCCTTGTTTTGTGTCAAGCTCCTTAAAAAATGAAACAAGGAATATGAGGATGGTTCTTTTACTATGTCAACCTCGTTAAAAAATGAACAAGGTCTTATGAGCATGGTTCTTTTCCTGTGTCAAGCTCGTTAAAAAATGAAACAAATCCCCTTCCAATTCGAGTCTTTGATTAGATCTCGTAAAATCCCAATCGATTCTTTCACTTGATCTCGTAAGTGAACCTTCATTCTATCCACTTAGGTGAATGAAATGAAGCTTGCGAGGCATGTACCTCGGATTGAGTCATTACGATGGGGGCATGCAAACTCATCTCAAGCATAGTTTAACTTTGTTTCAAGCTTGTGTAAAAATGAAACCATTTTCAAGCATAGTTTGTTTCTGTTTCAAGCTTGTGTAAAAATGAAACCAAATCCAAGCATAGTTTGTTTCCATTTCAAGCTTGTGTAAAAATGAAACCATTCCCACTTTACATCTCATGATTGCCATTTTTATCAGTCAATTTTTGCCAAATGAGCCTTGGTTTGTTCATTCCATCGTCACCAACTCTTTGGCCGATCATTCACTTTCACTTGGTTGTTTTACCTTGGCCTGGGGAATATCTGCGATGAGTGGTCTTATTAGCCAGCCTCTTTACCATTACATGTTTTGAGCAGTTCCATCATTACCGGAACCAGCTACTATCCGTTTATACCACTCATTCCTCCAGGTGGAGTCCCCTTTCAGCTCTTTTCAGGCTCCAAAAATATGAAAAGATTGTCGAGTACTTGTCATTTTGAACTCGTTAAAGTAAATGAATTGACATCTACTCAGTATAAGTTTAACCCTTTTTCCGGACTAAGATAAACTATTGTACAAAAAAGGAACACCTTAGTCGAACATGGCTAGGAGATTCTCTCGAATATTGTTTTCTACCTTTCCGGATTCGAGAGACAAATTATGAAAACGAACATGATGGAGTTTTCTTTTTTGTTTCTTTTTTAAACTCTCTAAACATGAAAAAGACGTTGAGTTTTTCTTACGTCGGACTCATTAAAATTTTACGACGAAAGACTTGTCACCATAGTGAGACTAAGTTTCTCCTTCCTAGGGCTCGTAAAACTTACTAGGATGGATTCATTCGAAGAATGAATCCATACGACAAGCATATGGTATCCTCTTCAAGCTTGTGTAAAAATAAAGAGGTACTCACTAGAAATAGCAAGGAAAACTGAAGATGAAACATCCTTTGTATTGGTAGCATGTCGCTCTTGAACAAGACACTCATATGTTTCTCGTGTCGGGTTTGGGATATCCTCATTCAGTCGCTTGTCCTTTTGGGTTTGGATTATCCATTTTACCTCTCATCTGACTATTCCACTTCGTCGTTATGACCCTTGGTCCTATGTTGAGTCTAATGCTGCCACACTCTGGAGTCGTGTGGCCAATATGTTCAAGAGAATTCTTATTTGCAGTTTACTACCTATACATTGTCTGATCTTTTGCTACAGTCTTGGATTCTACTCATTTCATTCCATTTTATTCCTTGTTTCGTGTCAATGATGAGGGAATCATTATGACCCTCCTTCGACGGGTCACTTCCTGTTGACTTCAGCTCATTATCCAGGAAGATGATTTAGAAACTCCCTTTCAGTACCTTAGAGCTTGCATGCCTTAATGGCAAGTTCTTTGCATCCGACAACAGGTTTTCATCATTGGCCTTCGATCGGATGATTCCACAAGTGTTCGACTTCAACTTCGTTATCACATTCACGGATTGTATTGTCGTACCTTGAGAGCCATTATCATTATGGGTGGTTCCTGTGGTGCCTGTTAACGGTCTACATCATTGGTCGGTAATCAAGTGGTTTTCTAGCATGTTCGACTTCGACACGTTCATTCGCATGTTTGAATTCATACTTTGATCGAGTCAAGATGGAGCACAAGACCCTGAGTCTTGTCTGATATGACTCAGGCTGCCTGGAGTTATATGTTATTCTTGATTGTACACATGTTTCTGCTATACGCATGGCTGTGACTATACCGTGGGACTTTACATTTATGGTGATCCTTCTATATTGGATGGCTGTGAACATGCCTTGGATCTCAGATTTACAAATGATCCTCGTTGTCTGAATGGTTGCGCCCATACCATGGATCTTATCATATAGTCCTCATCATCCGGATGGTTGCGCCCATGCCGTAGATTCATGTTTTGATCTCAGATATGTATATGCATCTTTGATTTGCAGGTCTCCTAACAGTGTGTGTCCTTGTCCTTGCAAAAGCTCGTAAAGCATCTCAGCCATCACTCCCTGTTCTGCCTCATGCCTTAGGGGGCATCTGTTACACAGTATTTTGTCACACCTCCTACACTTCCCCGTGACAAACCCCGAAGTGCACGAAACATGACCATCATGCAGTGTACTTATTCAGATATGCAGCTCATATCCTCCCTAGAACATTGATTGGAAAATGCCTTGAGCTTTCCCCTGAAGAAATAGCTCTAAAACCCTAATTTTGAGACTCATCGCTCTTATGAGGTTAAAAACCGCGATGGTCACTTGTTGCATCACGCTTGACTCACGATGGCATCACTCTGTTCCCTTATATACCCGCAATGATCCCAAAAAGGCAATTTTCCCAAAAGGATGAGAAGCTTTGTGATCTAGAAGCTTCTAGAGCGGCAAGCTGGAGGTTGTTTGGCATAGATGAGCTCGAATTCTCCCAACTTGGCCTCTTGGTCTTATCCCTATGACCTACCTCCTTGAGATGAGGACCTACTCCTATCTTTGGAGAGATCCTAACTCCCTTTCTTTGCCTATATATTCATCTTCTCCCATTCCCAAATGGTTAGAGGTTGGTTGGTCTATGTCTATTTGCACCCTTATGCTAAGATTGTGCCTAGAGGCTATTCATTTGACTTGGAGAAGGAGTGCTTGGAGATTTATTGACTTGGACTTGGATTACCACTAAAGGAGAGCTTATCAACATCAAGGCTTTGGTTGTAAGCTTCCCTTTATTTTCTAATAATACACAACTGTTGGTTTATCTTCCCAAAATGCATATGTTCATGTATCATTTAGCTTGACATTCCTTGGTTAAGTAGGTTGCTATTGGATTTTCGATTTGTTTTGGCATGCCTTGTTGTCTCTTGATCACTTATGCAAGGGCATAAACACTGAGAGAAGCAGGAACAAGCCCGTGATACAAGCGGTTCAAGGTCTTCAACAAAGGAGATCGAAATAGCATCAGAACAAGGTAGGCCATCTTCTTCGTTGTTCTTTTCAATTGTAATTTAGGAAGATATCTAGTTGATTGTCACTTCAGTTGCTAAACCCACTCATTGGGCTAGAGGGATCGTCTCTATCCGCAGAGAGGACTTACCTTAACAGCAAAACCTTTTAAAAAATGAAGTTTATTGTGATAACAGACATGTTAAGAGTTGTTAATGAGTCTCGGAGGGAGGGAAGGATTCTGATAGCTTTCAGTTTCACCTTCATAGCTCTCATCCCAAAAGTGGACTATCTTGCCTCCTTTGAAGATTTTTGTCCCATCTCTTTAAGTAATTGTGTATATATGGTTATTTCAAAGGTGATTACTATAATGATCAAGCTTGTACTTTCAATTTTTCAAAGACCATTTCAAAGCAACAAATCAGTTTTCTTGAGGAGAGACAGATTCATGAAGCTATTGGAGTCGCTCAAGAAGGAATGCATATTATACAAACCCAGAGATTAAAAGGTGTCATTATTAAGCTCTATCTCTCAAAGGCAGATTTAAAGGTGTCATTATTAAGCTCGATCACTCAAAGGCATATGATCGATTCAACTGGTTGTTCATAAGACTATTGCTGACACATGTGAGTTTTGAGGTTCCTTTTGTTAACTGGATCAAGAGTTGCCTAAAGTCCGTGTCTTTTGCAGTTTTGATAATTGGCTCTGCTTCACCATTTTTCCATGCTTAGAGAGGGTTGGGACAAGGGTGCCCTTTTGCCCTTTGTCTCCCTCCATTTTTTTGCTTGTGGCTAAAGGTCTTAGTCATATGTTGGAGGAGGCAAAAAGGAGAGGTGAGTTTCAAGGTGTGGTTCTTGCTCATGCTCTAGTAATTACACATTTGCTATTTGTTGATGGTATTCTTATCTTTTGTAATGGCTCGACAAGTGATTTCCATAAACTTTGTGAGATATTGGATCTATTTGGGAAAGTTACAGGCATGGTTATCAATGCTAGAAAGTCTACCATATCTTTTCATAATATTGAAGCTTCTGACTCCTTCATATCAGAACAATTCTTCCTTTTGAGATAAACAACTTAGAGGATGGTTTAAGTATTAGAGCTTCTATTCAAAGCCAAACTGCTACAAAAAAGAAAACTGGTTTTGATTAATAACCAAACAAAAGACTCACTTGTTGGAGTTTCAAGTGGTTATCTAGAGCAGGAATATTAGTATTGGTAAAATCAGTTCTTGAAGTTATTCCTGTCTATTGGATGTCGCTGGCTTGGATCCCAAAGAGTGTTTTGGAAAAAGCATGAAGGAGTTGCTTCAAGTTCTTGTGGGAAGGCACTCATGACAACTCTATCGTTCCTTGGGTCAAGTGGAATCATCTTGCCGTTCCAAAAGTTGTTGGGTGGTTGGGGGCTCAAAAATACATTTTTGTTTTCAAAAGCTCTTGCAGCAAAATGTGGTTGGCAATTATTACAGACCCATAGTCTTTGGACTATGGTTGTGTACCAGAAATATATAGCTCCTTATTCTATAGAGGAATGGGTTCGGCTTCAGGAAAAACCACACCAGGTTGGCAATTATTATCCACCCATAGTCTTTGGATTATGGTTGTGTACCAGAAATATATAGCTCCTTATTCTATAGAGGACTGGGTTCAGCTTCAGGAAAAACCACACCAAGAACATTCTTATTGTATGGAGGGTTGTATTAAATTCTTATGAGTTGATAGCATCAGGACAGGCATGGAAGATTGGGAATGGAAGTAAGGTAAGATTGCGGTTAGATCCTTGGCCTGGTAGTGGGGACAGGCATAGACTGTCACAAGCTCTCATTGATCTTCTCGGAGATGCATTTCCAGAATGCTCATATACATAATCCTCTACAAACCACCCTTTGGCGACACGGTTGATTTACAGCTGAAGATTTAATTCTACAGGAGGAATATCGAGAAGAATGGAGTAGCTATTTGGATGCTTTGACTACAGCTCATATTAGAATGTCTGACAGACAATGCACTGGTTTGGGCTCACTCTCCTGGTATTTATACTCCCAAGTTGGGTTACATACATGATACATCTGAATGTGGTAGCTCAAAATCTAGAGGTTGTTTGGTGGCGGAAAGTGCTTTCGAAGTCGAGATGTCCATGAAAGCCTCATCTTCTTCTGTGGTGTATTATAGAGAAAAACAAATTTGACTTGGGATGCAATGCAGAAAAGACATAAGATTGGCCCTAGTTGTTGTGCCCTTTGCAAGGGCAGCAAGAAGTCTATAGAACATTTGTTTCTTAATTGCCCCTTTACAAAACGAGTTTGGTCGGCTTCTTGTGCTCTTTTAGGTCTGGATTGTGGGTGGTAGGGTTTATATTTTAAGGAGATATGGAAATCTTAGGTACAGAATAGAGCTACAAATTCTTTGAAAGTTTTGCCACTCATTTTAAGTTGGGGCATCTGGTTGGCAAGAAACAGAGATTTTCCAAAACCAATCATCCTATCTAGAAAAGATAGAATCTGAAGGTCTCACAATCCTCCCACATTATCCTCAGTCAAGAGTACCTGCTAGGGGGAGGAGTACCTGATGTTATAATTCCTTGGGGTTATTTTGATGGGGCATCTCAGGGTGATGAGATGCTTTGTGTGTGTGTGTGGGAGGGCGAGGGCAGTTTCATTCTGCACTTGTCTCAGCAGCATTCTTTCCATGTTAAGATGGGTCTAGGTAGAGGTTCAAACAACTGGGCAGAACTATTAGCTTGCAGACATATTATAGTGTCTTCTAGTTGCTGGGTGATCCTAGAGTGGCAGATTTCTAGATGGAAAAGGTTTCATTTTCATCCAATTTTGACATTGTTCTTCTTTGCTTGCACTACTAATAAAAACTACATCAAAGTTACATCTAGCTAGGCTTATTAGCTTCAGAAAGGTGGACGACTATGGGGACTTGGGGGCCTCTTCACCATAAAGTTTCATGGTCAAATTCCAGAAACGTTCATCAACTTGAGAGAGTAACCTGGTTACCAGCAATAACAATGAGACAGCCTATATGCTTTGCACCATGAAAAGAGCAGTGAAAAACTGTGCCCAACATCATTGCTCCAAGTTGTGCAGGCTATGCAAGTAGCCATTATTTCAGAATGGTTGATGTTTCAGCCCTAACAGCTATTGTGACAACCACAATGAGCTAATCAATATAGCATCTTATTATGTAATCCAGTGTGTAAGGTTATAGCAACTAGGACAGCAAGGTAAAGATACCAACATTTAAATGGATATGTCAAATACTTAAAAAGTTTTTGGTTTACATATAAATAGAAAGGTATAAAATCATGTTTAACAACGGAAAGAGATAAATAAATATAGGAGCTCCTGTAGTCAAAGCAGTGAGACTTTTGTAAACGTAACCTAATTTGCAAGGCTGAAAAAGGATATCTACCTGTAACAGCACAGCACCAGCTCCATCCCCAAAAAGAATGCAGGAGCCCCGGTCTGTCCAATCAACATATCTAGAAAGGGCATCAGCTCCAATAACCAAAACATTTTCAAATCCGCCACCTGTCATTGTTCCAAGAATACTAACCATAAGCAAATGAATTAAACAAAAAGATTTGGATTTATCAGGAATCAGAACAGACACAACAGCTCACCTTTTATGAAACGTGTTGCTGTTACAAGACCCAATACAAAGCCACTACAAGCAGCTGTAATGTCGAAAGCCAAGGCTTTTATACAACCCACCTCCCTCTGCACCTGATATCAAAATTGCATTTTCTAATACAGAATCATGAGCATGAATAATTAATGCACAATTTTAAGGAATAATATCTAAAATCTACATGTAGTAAACTGTAATTGTTAAAATTATATAAATTGACACAAAAAATACCAATTGAATATGGTTAAGGGGAAAAAAATCCTGTCCTAAAAACATAGGTTGTCAGCATGCAAAAACTTAATCCTAACAATAGCATGAGATCCAAAAAAATTGGAACTTTTGAGAGTTGAAAAAGAAATATTTTATGGATCACTGACTATAGACACTTGTTTGGGTCCCATTTAAAAAATGGCATAATTACATATTTCCAATAAATCAACACATGCACAATCATTAATAGCAGTTATTTTTCATTTGGATATCACGAGGCAAGCCACTTCGTGGTGGCTACCTCGTGCAATTTCATTCAAAGTTTCAACCCCAACAGGAATGTGGTTGCAGAAAGATGTTCATATACCAACATAATTATTGATATAGATGGAATACTTTGTGCAATCATTTCATTACACATGTTAGAAGATAATACTGCTAATAGAAAAGTGGCAAATTGTAAAAACGTAATACACACATGCACACAAGAACAAGTTTTCAAGACACCAAATCATGCCAATGATTGCAAAATTTATCCCAATGAGAAACTCTTACAGTGAAGTTCTTTGATTAGGTCTGTGAAGAGACATTTGAAACTGGTCACAAACTTGCATAGGAAGGCAAATGTAACCTCAGCCACAAGGCCCACAACATTGAAGGAAGCTCATTTGTTGAAAATTCCCAACATTAAACCTAACTATTGACTGGCATGTGGTTTACTGATCATGGGACATGTGGGTTAGAGGACCGTCAGATTCTGCTGAATGATTACAAATTTGCAGTAGAATCTGCTTAACTGGAATATTTCCGATGTTGTGCCAGTTAGTCTAATTAATCATATGAAGAATATGCTCACTTTCTGGTCTTGGTTATGGTTTGGTTCTAGTTTGGATGTGTTCTAACTTCTATCTAGTATCAACTGCTTCCGGCATTTGCAACTTTTTGTCTTTATGCAATATCCAAAGAGTTTTTCAATACCTTTGCAGATCAAATAAGGCATGTCTACATCACCATATATAAAATTCTATAAATTGTATCGAATTGTTTATATGGTGATCTAGATATGCCCCATTTGATGTGCAAAGGTATTGAAAACCCCTTTGGATATGGTGGCAAGTGGCAACTCTCAGCTATAAGGGTTTCAATTGTATGAAAGGAACAACAAAATACTAGAGCAAAAGTCTCCCTGGGGAATGAAAAAACAATTACAAGCTTCTTTTTCTATACGTCTTATATGTTATTTCCTAAATGATTTTTGGATTTCATTTTGAGCTGCTGTAAGACTCAGCTCAAACAAATTCATGAATAGGTGGCTAAATAATGGTCCAAAAGGACAGAGGATATTGACAGTGATGTTGTTATAAAAAAGACTCTTCAGTCACTAAGAAGCAAGCTAATGATTCAAAGATCTTAGCATGTGGAAAATAAAGATGCTTTGCTTATATTCTGACAAGGCACTATAAACTAATTGCAAGGAATAACATACTAAACTATGATAGAATGATCAGCTTTGATTCACAGATTTGCAAACAGGAAGCATGAGTTAATTCAGAAAGCAGATGGATTTAGACAAGGCAATACAGATTATTTGTGAGAAGCAACAGACTAAACTATGATAAGAATTAGATGCTTTAAGTCACAATTGTAAACAACAGCATGTACAGATTACTCCGCATGCAACAAAAGAAGGGCTGCTTGGGAGCGGGAGCAAGGAACGCCATTTTCAAAAGCTCCCGGGTCGGGAGATATTTTGGGAGCGAATTTTATATAATATATATTTTGATGCATATATGTCAACAAAAGCATGCAGAATGATGAATTAGTGATAAAAAACAAGCCAAAAAAACAAGGATTAAACTAAACCATATAACATCATTCATCTAGTAGCTGATAAGTTATACTTCATCAACCACAGGTCCACGTTGCAACATCTCGATTCTCATCAACCTTAAAGTTTCGAAGTTTCAAAATTCAATATATATCATTTGTCATCACTAAAATCGTACTTGTAACCACTACCAATAACCAAACTATAACAAAGAATATCAAAGTTTCAAAAATGAAATGAAATGTTCCAAGAAGCATCATATTCATAATTCATTACCAATGACTTATAAATGCCTACTTCAAACTTAAATTGTCATTTATTTTTTACAAAAAATGCCATAATAAATATGCAAGAGTCAATTGTTATAAAAAGTACTACAAAGTACAAACTAGAAAAGACATGTAAATCTATAGTATATACTCTAAAATCTCTTATTTCCATGAGAAACTTCTAGTTTCTTTGAGGATGATCCATGAGTTTCCTCCCACATAGTGGGACAACCATGTCCAGAACCAAAAGGCACATGACCTCCACGCAATGCTGCAGATGGAGGTGGCAACAAAGGCAAATTTGGTGCCCATGCAACTTAAGCACTGCTAGTGGATGATGGGGGTGGCATGGTTGTTGTTGTTGCTTCATCGTAATATTTCAAAACCTCTGGCTTCCAATTCTTCTAAATGTATAGCTCCATCTTCCAAATTATCCTCCTTTGGGTTGTTGTCCGAAGTCATATATGATACTTTCAGCATGAGCCTACTCAAAATAATTTGTCCACAACCTCACGTTGTAGTGCACAAAAACCAAGCTTTCTGCCCAATTTTCATTGAGGCAGTTTCTTCTCACATTATGGATGAAGCTATAGGTGCTCCAACACCTCTCTATAAAAGAAGTATTAACAACCTGTGAAAGCACTTTTATTGCCAATTTTTCCAAAGATCCCACAGAGTCATACATGTTCCACCATGTGACAGCATCCATTCTATGCTAAGTCACCTGACACGGGGATTCGGGACACGTAGGATTCGGGATTCGTGGTGTCGGATTCGGGACACGCTGACCCCCCGGAACAGGACACGTTAGGACACGTTATATATTATTTTATTAAAAAATATATATATAATATATATTTTAAAATATATATATATATATATTAAAAATTAGATATTATCATATTTCTTACACAAATTTTAATTAATGATACAAATTTATTGATTTCAAACATAGATCTTCATCTATAGCTATTAGCATGCATAGTACATACAAAATTCAAATAAATGTTAGTGGTACTGGTCACATAAATGATAAATCTATTAAAAATTTAAATCATGATTCATAATTCATAACTGAAAGACAACTTACAACTACAAGATAGTAAGATAAACACACTGACAACTGTAGTTTTCTCATTAAGTCATCAAATCAAAATGTGTTACATAGGTAGTGTTGGTGCAATGCCAATGGCAAATAGAAATAGAAAATATAAAACAACTACAAGTATACAAGCCTCAAGGCATCAATCAGCATCAGAATTAGCATCACTGTCCCCATCATCATGGTCCCCACTGCTCTCCTCTACATCCTCCTCCTCCCCTGTATCCATAGTCGCCTTTGCATCTGCTGGTATGGAGGCTGACCCCTCTAAGTCATCAAATCTAACAGGCTCTAGCACTGGATCATTGAGATCCATGTTGGCCAATGCCAACTCAACAATGGTGTCCAGACCCATATCATCAGGAACAGTGTTACTTGGGAGCGGGAGCGAAAACGGGAGCGGGAGCGACATATTCAGAAGCTCTTGGTTTGGTGCTCTTGATTAAATACGAGTTCCATACCCTAATACATGACAAAATTCAATGGAAACATTGCAATCCCCCAATCCTAAAATCCTGAAAAACTGATAAGTCTGCTGGATTTTGAATGAAATCTAAAATTCTACTTTCTCCATATGAAATCCAATGAGGCCGGAACCACTCTCAAACATCCTGAGTCATTTCATGGTAATGTTAAAAATTTAAGTAAAAGGATGAAAATGAAGATTAAGGAGAATGTCACTTTTACTTTAAGAATTTAACATTACCATGAATAGCATATCAATACTAGGGCCTAGACTTGATTATGACGCTGCCAAAATGCTCTACTCCTTGCTGCAACAGCACAAATCACTTACCAAATGAAAATATTAATGAGCAAACACGCCTTTTTCATACCCGCGCTGAGCTTAGCGAGTCCTGGAAACCGGACACGTGTCCTAAAATCGCGACACGCCCCTGAAAATCGCGACACGCCCTCGGACACGACGTGTCCTGTGATTTGGACACGAATCCGGACCGAATCGTGTCGGATTCGCCGGATTCGGGATTCGCAGGGGGTTTAGGACGAATCCGGTTTCCTAGATTCTATGCCTATCTTCAATTGCATGCAAAGAATCGAATACTCCAGTTTGATTGAAGTATTTGCCTAATTCTCCACACAAACTAGCACAGTCCTCCCTGTCAGGGACTAGCTTGTCTAACGTTGCCATATACCCAACTTGTACCTATCTATATGGGGTTTGGTCCTAACCCCACCCCCAGGTGTAGGTTTGCCTAACCAAGATGGAGAGTAGTATTTTGGCATAAGGATATACGCCAAGGAATGTAGTGGAACATTAAGTTTATCCCACTGTGCACACACATATTTGTGAATATGATCATACAAGATGGGATCTTCTGCCTAAACAATATCTTTTATTTGCCCAACATGTTATCCATCTGTGCATACACCTCCTCAATCACCGACATTTGTATCTACAAAGTGAATCATGTTATAAATGGGTTTGGTGTCTCGCAAAACATCCCCCACACTTGCCCAAAGCTGACCATCAAGAGCAAAGTCCTCCACCTTTTCAAAATCTCCCTGTCAGTTGCAATTGCAGCCCTGTCTTTTAATACTTGCCAATGTGGACTTGATACCATGCTAGTCAATGACTCTCTTACCTTCAAAAGCCACTTGATTGTTGTTGAAACACATGGTAGCCATGGTTGGTATTTTCATCTTGGAAGAAAAAAACGGAAATTTAAATTTTTAAATGTTCCTCCAAAATTTATTAGGTCGGTTGGGCCCCAAAGAGGCACCCATCCATTGTTGATTTGGGGTAGCATTGGATGTGCTCTAGGTCTCACATTTTGCAGGGAGGCTTGGGCACATGTATTCCAAAGAAACCGGAAAGTGTTTTGGGAAATTCCACCCAGAGACAATTTTATTAAAATAATTGATTATTTTTAATGGGATCCTAAGTCTAAACTTAGGAAATTAAAAATATTAATGGGTATTAATCTAATTGTGGGTGTAACTTCTAGAAGAAGACGAGGATCAAGCTAAAATGATCTTAGTCATTGATTAGCTTTTAATCTGGTTTGTTGAATGCCAACGAGAGGATTATTTAAGGGACCTTGAGGGTCATTTGGAAAACACACCAAGAGATCAAGAGATCGAATTTCTGAAGTGAGAAGTTCTTAGGAGGAAGTTCTGATCGAGGAGATTTCTTGCAATTGAGGGGCAAGGATAGCATCAGGAGAGAGAGATTTTCTTAGCCGGAGAATCATCAGCAGAGAGAGGCAGAGTAATCCAACAGCTCTCACGCAGAGGCTGATGCAAGGCCACGCAGAGGTAGTGCAGAGGGTGAGAGAGTCTGAAATTTTGCTGGGCAGAGTCAGTTTCAGAAGTCAGGAGTCGGGATGAGATCGGGAGGCTGAAAGCAGTGACTCTGGGCAGCAAATCGATCAGTTGGCTAGGTGACACAGTGTCTAGAGGGGGTGACGCAATGAATGCATGAGGACTGTGTAGAGGCAACATAGGGCCTACCAAAGGCACCTCATCCAGTGTCCAGATCAACCAGGATTTTTTCTCAGTGATTGTGTGAGGTAATCTCACAAATCTTTTTGCCAGTATTTCCCTCTCTGTAACTGAATAACCCTTGAGGTATTCAGAGATGTATTTAGAATTTGCTATTGCTTAATAATAATAAACCCTCGAAGCTGTTGCACCGGTTTTCCCGCATTGGATTTTTCCGAGGACATTTGTCCAAAAATAACGGTGTCAATTGTGTTGTATTTTCTTTCTTGCTCAGTCTCTTGTTTGCACATAATAATTTAATTAAGTGAAGGTTGCAGTGTATATATTTCAATATTTGCCGTAGGAAACTGCAAATAACCTATTCATGTAAATCTAACAAGTAGGAGAAATATCATTGGTTGCTGCATTAGGAATTCTGGTTTAGGAGTTTTCACATGGTATCAGAGCTGCAGGTGAAGCAAGAAGAGCAAAGCCGGTAGATCCAACGCTGAGCAGAAGAGGGAAATCAAAAAGCTGCAGGAAGCAGCAGTTCGGAACCCCAAAGTGTTTGCGTAGTTCTTAGCCGAAGGGCTGAAATTTCGAGGCAGTCTCTCTCCGAGAGAGTCAATGGAGAGAAGAGCTTCCAAATCGAATTTTTGTCGGGTCAAAGGGAGCAATGTTGAAGCCTCAGTGTGAGGAGAGCTGGTGGGACGCAAATTTTTCTACAAGTGGTTTGTTGGGCAGGAAATCGTCAGAAGGAAGAGGAGAAGCACGACTGAGGGAATTTCTTCCTCAAAGAATTCGTAACCAAGGAATTCGAATTCTCTAGAGCTAAGCAACAGCAAGGGGCAGCAATTTTTCTACCTCCAGCAGGGAATGCGTGTGAAAATTTCTGAATCTAACACATCAAAAACCCCTACTGCAATATCCGGTTTATTATCTCCTACTTGTTCTTTACATTAACAAGTTATTTAATAATATAAACATCGAAATAAACACAATTGCAGCCTTCACAAATATACAGATCAGCAACCGAAATAAACTAAGACAACACAAGGGACACCATTATTTTGGACAATCGTCTCAGGAAAAACCCCACGCTGGAAAACCGATGCAGCATATGACGATTTTATTATTAAGCAGATTTCTGAATACAACTAGGGTGCCAAAAATGGCTCAACCTTCAAAGAATATCCTTGGCAGCAATACCTCTATCCAGAGACAGATATTTCGGCTAATCAGCAACCGATGAACAATCCCACAGTGACTCAAGTTGTTCCTTGTGCTGGATAGCGAAAGTTGCTCCACGCACTCCTTTGGAACTGTGTCACCCTCTTCGGAACTGTGTCACCCTCTCCGACTCTGCGTCAACCAATCAGCTCTTAGTCTCTTCCACAGAATCACCTTAGTGCAGCCTCTAAAGCTTTCTGTGTCCTCTGCGTCAGCCACTACGGCCTTTGCGTCAGCTTCTTTGGCCCTTTGCATCCTCTGTGTTGGCCTCCTTAGCCTCTGCGTCAACCCTCCTAGGCTCTGCACTGCCTCTTCCGGCAATCTATTGCCTCCCTGATATGTATTCTTCAACCTCTTGTTGAACTACCCCTTGCTGCAACTGATCACTCACTCGATTTCCTCAACAAACCCAACCCCAGAAAATCAAATTCTTGAGCTCTCTTGGTGTATCTTCAACTGACCCTCAAGCCTCCTCTTATACTTTTCTTGTTGATGATTCAACGACCGAGATTAGGTCCCTAATCAACGGCTAATATTAGATTTGGCTTGATCCTCATTATTTAGAACTTTCTCACCCATTTTATATTAATACACATTAACATTTTAATTTTCTCAAGTTTAGACTTAGGAACCCCATTAAAAATATTAATTATTTTAATATCTCTTCATCCGAATGGAATTTCTCCAAACGATTTATGGGTCTTAGATATCTCATGTGCCTTAGCCACTCCACCAATTTTCATGGCTAGAGCACATCCGATGCTACAAAAAAACAACACTCCCTCTTAGCGAGGAATGTACTCTAGTAATAATGTCTCACCATAAAAGTATCACATTGTTCCTCCGCATCGGTACCTGTGCTAATGCTTGGCCTGCTGCCTCACATCCACTGCACTGCTACTTCTTGTACTGATGGCCATGACACTGCCACTGCTACATCTGTATTGTAGCTCCCTCTCAAAATGTTGCCTCATGCTGCCCAAAGCAACCACTACTAACTATTGCACTACAACTCAGATACCGAGACGTAACTGACTTCACCCAAACACTGACATCATGGTAAGTCTGGAAGCTTCATGATGCTGAAGCTACCTCTGTTGCTATCCAGTGGATCCTCTACTGCCATTGCGCTGCTGCAAACACCTTTGTGCCTCTCGCACTATTGCAACCTCCACTGTGTTACCTCAGATTTCTACACTCTAGCCCTACCTTGCTGCTCCATCACACTTTGCTTCACGCGACACCTGTCATCATGTTGTTGTCGTTAAGGGCTCTCGTAGCCGGATGTGATCCAAGAGTTTGGGCACCTCAAGGATCCTGCCCGCACATGTAGTCCTCCTGACTACAACTCGATGTCTCCCCACCTTTTCTCTAGAGGCGCATGAACACTCATGGCACAATAGTCATCAGTCTCGACATCCTTCTCCACCTTTGTTGGAGCTGCCTTTGAGTTAGAAGCTTCTCCCTTGCCTTTCTAACTGGGGCACTAAGATGCATAGTGTCCCAGCTCCCCACAGTAGAAGCACTTTACCTTGAAGATATCCTTCTTCTTCCTCTTATGTAGTCCTTGCTATCTCGCAGATGCAAGGGTTGCATCCTCCTCCTCCTTGCTCTCAATTCCTTTGCTGCTACTTTCTGTCTTGGTTAATCTCCTAAGCTCTTCCTGTCGAAGAGCTGCCCACATCTCCTCCCAATTGGGGAGAGTCACTCTACACAAAATACCTTGGACAAATGTCTCCCACTCCTCGGAAACTGCATTCATGGCAGTCCTGACTAAGAACTCTGGATCTGCACTCTAACCCTGCCTTGCTGCTTCACCCGACACCTATCATCATGTTGTTGTCATTAAGGGATCCCGTAGTCGGATGTGATCCAAGAGTTTGGGCACCTTGAGAATCTTGCCCGCGCATGGAGTCCTCCTGACTACAACTCGATGTCTCCCCACCTCTTCTATAGAGGCGCATGAACACTCATGGCACAATCGTCATCAGTCTCGACATCCTTCTCCACCTTTGTTGGAGATGCCTTTGAGTCGGAAGCTTCTCCCTTGCCTTTCTTCCTTGGGCACTGAGATGCATAATGTCCAAGCTCCACACAGTAGAAGCACTTTACCTTGGAGATATCCTGAATTCCCTTGCTGCTACTTCCCGTCTTGGTCAATCTCGGGAGCTCTTCCTATCGAAGAGTTGCCCACATCTCCTCCCAATTGGGGAGAGTTGCTCTACCCAAAATACCTTGGACAAATGTCTCCCACTCCTCAGAGACTGCATTCATGGCAGTCCTAACTAAGAACTCTAGATCTCGAGTAGACCCTACTGAAGTAAGCTCGTCACGAATCCCCTGCAACTTGAGAATGAAGGGATTTATCTCCTCTCCCTTCTGCATCTGATATGACCTCAACTAATTCTCTAATAACATCTTTCGTTGCACACAAGATCCGTGGTATAAGGAGGTCAAGGTGTCCCACATTTCCTTTGTTGTGTTCTTCTCAGCAATATGTAGTATGGCATGATCTTTGACCCCGTCTAGGATCATGCACTTCGCCCTCGCCTGAGCCTCCTCATACTTCTCATTCTTAGCTGGGTCAACTGGGATAGCCACTACTTTCAAGGTAGAGTCCTTGATGCGATGTCTATCCAAGACTGCCAGGATCTTGACCTTCCAGATGATAAAATTGGAAGCCCCGTCCACTCTGTCCTAAACCCTCAATTCGTTCACAGCCATCTCTGCACTTCTCTGCTAGACTCCCTCTAAGACCTGATTTCCTTCCTGGAAATCCTCCTGCCAACTGTCAAACCACTCCTCTCCAATCCTCCTTTGTTGTTGCAACTCGGATCTGGATTTCTTGGCTAGAAATCCGTCGAAGTAGTGCTTCCCTCTACCTTGGTTCAGTCTCCTTAGACATTGTTTTGCCCTGACAGAAACAACGTCCCACAAGCATCTCAAATCACAATCTGCACAACTCCCTTAGCCCCGGCCACTGAAGAATCTGATCCCTTCAGGCTCTACGCAATCCCGATGTAGGTTAAAACTGCTCCTCCCAACCAACTACGTCACTCCTTCATGGCTAAGAAGGATGACGTAGCTCTGCGTGAGCCTATTCTGCCTCTACGCTGACACTTCCCTTGGCTCGAAATGATGACGCAGGCTCTGCATAAGCCTCTGCGTCACTTCTCTCGCCACTTCAGCTCTGGAACAGCGCAGCGCTGTCTCACGAGACAACTGCTTCTGCTCCAAATTTTCAGATTTCTTCTGCTGGTGTCTTCAGTCCTCCTGTGATCTGCAATACCTCTTTATACCATGTGAAAATTTCTGAATCTAACACATCAAAAACCATACTGCAATATCTGGTTTATTATCTCCTACTTGTTCTTTACATTAACAAGTTATTTAATAATATAAACATCAAAATAAACACAATTGCAGCCTTCACAAATATATAGATCAACAACTGAAATAAATTGAGACAACACAAGGGACACCGTTATTTTTAAACAATCGTCTCCAGGAAAACCCAATGCCGGAAAACTGGTGCAGCATATATGAGGGTTTTATTATTAAGCAAATTTCTGAAAACAACTAGGGTGCCATAAATGGCTCACCCTTCAGAGAATATCCTTGGCAGCAATACCTCTATCCAGAGACAGATATTCCGGCTAATCAGCAACCGGATGAACAATCCCATAGTAACTCTGGTTTTTCCTTGTGTTGGACAGCAAAAGTTGCTCCACGCACTCCTCTGGAACTGCATCACCCTTTTTGACTCTGCGTCAGCCAATCAACTCTCAATTTATCCCACAGAATCACCTCAGCGCGGCCTCTAAAGCTTTTTGCGTCCTCTGCGTCAACCACTACAGCTTTTGCATAAGCTTCTTTGGCCCTCTGCATCCTCTACGCTGGCCTCCTTAGCCTCTGCGTCAACCCATGTTGCCTCTGCGTCGACCCTCCTAGGCTCTGCGCTGCCTCTATCGGTGCTTTGCTGCCTCTCTAATATGTATTCTTCATCCTCTTGTTGAACTGCCCCTCGCTGCAACTGATCACTCACTCGATTTCCTCAGCAAACCCAGCCCCATAAAATCGAATTCTTGATCTCTCTTGGTGTATCTTCAACTGACCCTCAAGCCTCTTCTTATACTTTTCTTGTTGACGATTCAACGACCGAGATTAAGTCCCTAATCAACGGCTAAGATTAGATTTGGCTTGATCCTCATTATTTAGAACTTTCTCACCCATTTTATAATTTTACACATTAATATTTTAATTTTCTCAAGTTTAGACTTAGGAACCCCATTAAAAATATTAATAATTTTAATATCTCTTCATCCGGGTGGAATTTCTCCAAACGATTTATGGGTCTTGGATATCTCATGTGCCTTAGCCTCTCCACCAATTTTCATGGCTAGAGCACATCGAATGCTACAAAAAATCAACACTCCCTCTTAGAGAGGAATGTGCTCTAGTAATGCCTCACCATAAAAGTATCACACTAATCCTCTGCATCGGTACCTGTGCTAATGCTTGGCTTGTTGCCTCACATCCATTGCACTGTTGCTTCTTATACTGTTGGCCATGACACTGCCACTGCTAACTGTTGCACTGCAACTCAGATACCGAGAAGTAACACTGACATCCTGGTAAGTTTGGAAGCTTCGTGATGTTGAAGCTACCTTTGTTGCTATCCTATGCATCCTTTGTTGCCATTGTGCTGCTGCAAACACCTCTGTGCCTCTCGCACTATTGCAACCTCCATTGCGTTGCCTCAGATTTCTGCACTCTAGTCCTACCTTGCTGCTCCATCACACTTTGCTTCACCCGACACTTGTCATCATGTTGTTGTCGTTAAGGGCTCTCGTAACCGGATGTGATCCAAGAGTTTGGGCACCTCAAGGATCCTGCCCGCAGATGTAGTCCTCCTGACTACAACTCGATGTCTCCCCACCTCTTCTCTAGAGGCGCATGAACACTCATGGCACAGTCGTCATCAGTCTCGACATCCTTCTCCACCTTTGCTGGAGCTGCCTTTGAGTCAAAAGCTTATCCCTTGCCTTTCTTCCTAGGGCACTAAGATGCATAATGTCCTAGCTCCCCACAGTAGAAGCACTTTACCTTAGAGATATCCTTCTTCTTCCTCTTATGTAGTCCCTGTTGTCCCACATATGCAAGGGTTGCATCCTCCTCCTCCTTGCTCTGAATTCCCTTGATGCTACTTCCCGTCTTGGTCAATCTCCTGAGCTCTTCCTGTCGAAATGCTGCCCACATCACCTCCCATTTAGGGAGAGTCGCTCTACCCAAAATACCTTGGACAAATGTCTCCCACTCCTCGAAGATTGCATTCATGGCAGTAACTAAGAACTCTGGATCTACACTGTAGCCTTGCCTTGCTACTCCATCACACTTTGCTTCACCCGACACCTGTCATCATGTTGTTGTCGTTAAGGGCTCTCGTAGCCGGATGTGATCCAAGAGTTTGGGCACCTCAAAGATCCAGCCCGCGCTCCTGACTACAACACGATGTCTCCCCACCTCTTCTCTAGAGGCGCATGAACACTCATGGCACAATCGTCATCAATCTCGACATCCTTCTCCACCTTTGTTGGAGCTGCCTTTGAGTCGGAAGCTTCTCCCTTGCCTTTCTTCCTGGGGCACTGAGATGCATAATGTCCCAGCTCCCCACAGTAGAAGCACTTTACCTTGGAGATATCCTTCTTCTTCCTCTTCTGTAGTCCCTGTTGTCCCGTAGATGCAAGGTTTGCATCCACCTCCTCCCCCTTGCTCTGAATTCCCTTGCTGCTACTTCCCGTCTTGGTCAATCTCCTGAGCTCTTCCTGTCAAAGAGCTGCCCACATCTCCTCCCAATTGGGGAGAGTCGCTCTACCCAAAATACCTTGGACAAATGTCTCCCACTCCTCGGAGACTGCATTCAGGGCAGTCCTGACTAAGAACTCTAGATCTGGAGTAGACCCTACTGAAGTAAGCTCGTCACGAATCCCCTGCAACCTGAGAAGGAAGGGATCTATCTCCTCTCCCTTCTGCATCTAATATGACCTCAACTGATTCTCTAATGACATCTTTCGTTGCACGGAAGATCCCTAGTATAAGGAGGTCATGGTGTCCCACATTTCCTTTGTTGTGTTCTTCTCAGCAATATCTGGTATGACATGATCTTCGACCCCATCTAGGATCATGCACTTCGCCCTCGCCTGGGTCTCCTCATACTTCTCATTCTCAGTTGGGTCAACTACGATAGCCACTACTTTCAAGGCATAGTCCTTGATGCAATGTTTATCCAGGACTGTCAGGATCCTGGCCTTCCAGATGATAAAATTGGAAGCTTCGTCCAATCTGTCATGATCCCTCAATCCGTTCACTACCATCTCTGCTCTTCTTTGCTAGACTCCCTCTGAGACCTGATTTCCCTCCTGGAAATCCTCCTGCCAACTGTTGAACCACTTCTCTCCAATCCTCCTTCACCGATGCAACTCGGATCTGGATTTCTTGGCTAGAAATCCATCGAGGTAGCGCTTCCCTCTACCTTGGTTCAGTCTCCTTAGACATTGTTCTACACTGACAGAAACAATGTCCCACCAGCTCCTCAAATCACAATCTGCACAACTCCCTTATCCCCGGCAACTAAAGAATCTGAGCCCTTCAAGCTCTGCGCAATCTCGACATAGGTTGAAACTGCTCCTCCCGGCCAACTGTGTCACTCATTCCTGGTTGAGCAGGATGACGTGGCTCTGCGTGAGCTTATTGTGCCTCTCTCTGCCTCTACGCTGGCAGTTCCCTTGGCTCGAAATGCTGATGCAAGCTCTGCGTGAACCTCTGCATCACTTCTCTCGCCGCTTCAGCTCTGGAACAGCACTGTCTCTCGGGACAACTGCTTCTACTACAAATTTTCAGATTTCTTCTGCTGGCGTCTTCAGTCCTCCTGTGATCTACAATCCCTCTAATACAATGTGCGAATTTCTGAATCTAACACATCAGAAACCCTACTGCAATATCTAATTTATTATCTCCTACTTGTTCTTTACATTAACAAGTTATTTAATAATATAAACATCGAAATAAACAAAATTGCAGCCTTCACAAATATCTAGATCAACAATTGAAATACACTGAGACAACACAAGGGACACCGTTATTTTTAGACAATCGTCTCCGGGAAAACCCAATGCCAAAAAACCGATGCAGCATATATGAGGGTTTTATTATTAAGCAGATTTATGAATACAACTAGGGTGCCATAAATGGCTCACCCTTCAGAGAATATCCTTGGCAGCAATACCTCTATCTGAAGACAGATATTCCGGCTAATCAGCAACCGGATGAACAATCCCATAGTGACTCTGGTTGTTCCTTGTGCTGGACAGCGAAAGTTGCTCCACACACTCCTCTGGAACTGCATCACCCTCTCTGACTCTGCGTCAGCCAATCAACTCTCAATCTGTCCCACAGAATCGCCTCAGCGCAGCCTCTGAAGCTTTTTGCGTCCTCTACGTCAACCACTACAGCCTTTGCGTCAACTTCTTTGGCCCTCTGCGTCCTCTGTGTCAACCCTTGTTGCCTCTGCGTCAGCACTCCTAAGCTTTGCGCTGCCTCTTCCGGCACTCTGCTCCCTCTCTAATATGTATTCTTCAACCTCTTGCTAAACTGCCCCTCGTTGCAATTGATCACTCACTTGATTTCCTCAACAAACCCAGCCCCATAAAATCGAATTCTTGATCTCTCTTGGTGTATCTTCAACTGACCCTCAAGCCTCCTCTTATACTTTTCCTGTTGATGATTCAACGGTCGAGATTAAGTCCCTAATCAACGACTAAGATTAGATTTGGCTCCATCCTCGTTATTTAGAACTTTCTCACCCATTTTATATTAATACACATTAACATTAACATTTTCCTAGGTTTAGACTTAAGAACCCCATTAAAAATATTAGTTATTTTAATATCTCTTCATCTGGGTGGAATTTCTCCAAACGATTTCTGGGTCTTGAAGATCTCATGTGCCTTAGTCTCTCCACCAATTTTCATGGGTAGAACACATCCGATGCTACAAAAAATCAACAGTGCGTAGGCTAGCCCAACAATGGCACAGAGGAGAGAGGAGGTCATTCGACTTTCTATCTTTTGGCAAATGTGGCAACCAGAAGCTTGAGGGATCAGGACAGGTTAGACGGAGCATCCAACTACGTCATCTGGAAGGCTAGAATGTCATTCCTTCTAGATGAGCATGCCCTCAAGACATACGTCGACAGCGTGGTGGTTGTCCCTATAGATGCAGATCCATTGAAGTACAGATCTGAGATGGCAAAGGCCAAGAGAATGATCCTGGAAGGAGTCGAGGATCACGAGATGTGTCACATTGCTAGCAGAGGGACTACTAAGGAGATGTGGGATGCCTTGGCCACATTATATCAGGGATCTTCCAAGCAGCGGAAGATGTACTTGTAGCAGAAGTTGAGATCTGCTCAGATGCAAAAGGGAGAGCATGTGGATCCATTCCTCACAAAGCTAAAGGAAACCCGTGATGAGTTATCTGTTGCGGAGCATACACCTCAGGATTCAAAGTTGGTTAGACTGCCCTCAATTCTGTCTCAGATGAATGGCATGCCTTTATCCAGAGTATCCTAGGCAGAGCAGCATTACCGAATTGGGATGAGATATGGTCAGCTCTAAAACAAAAGGAGTCGAGGAGAAACTTAGTCAAGGTCAAACTTGACGGAAGCAGCAGCAGTAGCAGCAGTGGGTCAAAGCCCAAGGAGGAGGAGGATAATGCAGCCCTTGCATCGAAGGGACAGTAGGAGCAGCAGAGATGTGAGAAGGATGTTTTGAAGATCAAGTTTTTCAGGTGTGGTGATATGGATCACTACGCAACTCAGTCTCCTCTCGAGAAGAAGGACAAGGATGAGAAACAAGATTTGAAGGCTGCACCCGCAAAGATCTAAGAGGAGGAATTCGCCATGACCGCTGAGATACCTCCAAGAGGGAGGTGGGCTGATTTAGAGTTGTAGTTCAAAAGAGCTACAAATGGGCAGGATCCTTGAGGAGTCCACCTCTTGGATCAATACCTTGTTACGAGAGCCCAGTTTTGCAGTAGCAGGATGGACTAGTGTCGGATGGAGCTGAGGAGTGTTGGAGAGATAGTTGCAGTGGCTAGAAGCGCCAAAGTCTGAGTAGCGCAGAGCAGAGTTGACAACAGTGCAGATGGCACAGAGTAGAGGTCAACAACAGTGCGGTAGATTCAGAGGGTCAGTGCAGAGACTAGCAACAGTAAGGCTCCACCATTCACGTGGTATCATATTGAACAAAGTTAGTTCAGTAATTTGGGATTTTTTTCTATTGCTCATAGAGTAGCAACAACAGTTTGCAGTTCAGTAGCAGTTGGCAATGGCAGTGCTAGCAGCAGCACAGATGCAACACTTGAGAGGGAGTTGTAGTACAGATGCAGTGTTGGCAGTGGCAGTGTCAGCAGCAATGCAGTTGCAGTAGCAGTGCAGCAGTTGGTGGACAGCATGTGAGACATCAGCGACGCAGAGGACGATGCTTGAGAGCCTAAGCAGTATGCAGCAGCGTATATTGCTAGCACACATTCATCGCTAAGAGAGAGTGTTGATTTGGAGTAGCATCGGATGTGCTCTAGGCCTCAAATTTTCCAAGGAGGCTTAAGCACATGTATTCCAAAGAACCCATAAAGCGTTTTGGGAAATTCCACCTAGAGACAATTTTATTAAAATAATTAATTATTTTTAATAGGATCCTAAGTCTAAATTTAGGAAATTAAAAATATCAATGGGTATTAATCTAACTGTGGGTGTAACTTCTAGAAGAAGACAAGGATCAAGCTAAAATGATCTTAGCAATTGATTAGCTTTTAATCTAAGTCGTTGAATGTCAAGGAGAAGATTATTTAAGGGAGCTTGAAGATCATTTGGAAAACACACCAAGAGATCAAGAGATCGAATTTCTAAAGTAAGAAGTTCTTAGGAGGAAGTCTTGACCGAGGAGATTTCTTGCAGTTGACGGGTAGGGATAGCATCCGGAGAGAGAGATTTTCGCAGCCGGAGAATCATCAATAGAGAGAGGCAGATAGTGATCCAACAACTCTCACGTAGAAGCTGACACAAGGCCACGAATGGCCACGCAGAGGCAGCGAAGAGGGTGAGAGAGAGTCCGAAATTTTGTTGGGAAGAGTCAGTTTCAGAAGTCGGGAGCCTGGGTGTGAGACCGAGAAGCTGAGAGCAGTGACTTCGGTTAGCGAATCGATTAGTTTGCTGGGTGACACAGTGTCTAGAGGGGTTGACGCAGGGACTGCGTGAGGACTGTGCAGAGGCAGCGTAGGGCCTTCCAGAAGCACCTCATCCAGTATCTGGATCAACTGGAATTTTTTCTCAATGATTGTGTGAGGTAATCTCACAAATATTTCTGCCAGTATTTCTCTCTCTGTAACTGAATAACCCTTGAGGTATTCAGAGATGTATTCAAAATTTGCTACTGTTTAATAATAATAACCCCTCAAAGTTGTTGCACCGATTTTTCGGCATTGGGTTTTTCCGGGGAAATTTCTCCAAAAATAACAGTGTCAATTGTGTTGTATTTTCTTTCTTGCCCAGTCTCTTGTTTCCACATAATAATTTAATTAAATGAAGGCTGCAGTGTATATATTTCAATATTTGTCATAGGAAACTGCAAATAACTTGTTCATGTAAATCTAACAAGTAGGGAAATATCATCAGTTGTTGCAATAGGAATTCCAGTTTAGGAATTCACATTCATCCCCCCCTTGAAGGCTATATAAAGGAGATCATTTCTCCTCATTTGCACACATCATTTTGATCTCATGCATCTCTGATCCAGCGAAATTGCAAGAAGGCCGAAATTCTAGGGAGGGTCAAAATTTCAGGGACTTGGATTTTGACATGGCACTTCATCATGATATTGGTTATTGGTTTGGTTATTATACTGCTATTTGTTATTTATGATGCATTGATGAATTTGGAAACTCTCTCTCTCTCATAAGAACTTTTATGGGTTTTCCCCTTGTGGGTTTTGCCTTGGTTATGTGCCTAAATTCTGCATCTCTAGTATCATTGTTTCATGGTTATTTTACTGCTCTTTCATGTTTATTAGTTGGTGTTTTTCTTCTGTATAACTGCCTAAATGATATGGAATTTAATGCTATGTGAAAACTAATCTTTAATTGATCATTGAAGTAGTTATCAGGTGAAGAAAAACCTAATTCTAGCAGGTATCTTAGAAAATCAACAAAGGTGAGGTAATAGTTAGCAAATCTAGTCTTCCCAAGCTTCAATATCTCCAAACTTGAGTGACTATGGAAAACCCCATGGGTATTGCTATGATTGGTAATAAATTTCATCATTTTCTCGCCAAAACAGAGGAAGAAGACATCATAGAATTCGCTGTCCAAAAACAGAGATTGTCATCTCAAAACTTGTTGCCCAAAACAACGATCGGCTATCACAAAACTCGCTATCCTCCTAGAAATTTTTCCTGTGCCAGAATAGAGGAAGAAAAATAGAAAATGTGTTAACTAAGGTGGAATCTTTCACCACCAAAATTGATAGGAGTAAAGGAGTCTTAAAACCCTCAGAGCCTCGAGCTCAAAAAAATCAGAGATAAATTGATCCACATGGATGCTCCTAAATGAATTCATCCCCCTCATATTTATAGATTTCCTAGGGGTCTCTTCTTCTTAAATTGATTGAGTAAATTTTATTCAAACCCCAATTTTGGGTTTCTTTGCCCAACTACCCCAAAAACTTGCCCAGCATAAGGATATTCTGGGTTTTTCCCCTTTATTGAGAACTATATCCTACACAGGTTGATAGGCTATTTTGTCCCTTGGGCAAATAATTTCCCAGGGACATTACAATCCCCACTTCCCTACATTGCTTGTCCTCGAGCAATGGCAAGTTCCATTGATGCCCCCTTTGTCTCCCTACTTCAATAACGTTCAAAACAGTGCTACAGGCTGTAAATAAATAGTATTTGATATTGTTCAATGCAACTTCATACAGGGTTGTATGATGGCTTTTAAAAATCTGAATGGTATTACCACCTCCAAAGAATTTTCAAACAACGTTTTTTATCAATGACCTCATCCATTTTGCTTGTACCATGCTAGAAATGTGGTATGAGTCTCATCACATCATCATCATTAACAAACACTGACATTACTGAGTTCATTGCTTGTTTAATCTCATCTCTCTCAAATGAGACAGGGTCAACATCAACAACATACTTGTAAGTCTGGCCAGGAGCAAAGCCCTTGACATCAATTGCTATAAATTTCCCTTCAAATCTACCATCCAGAGTATCAGTTTCAACCAGAACCTGCAATTCCAGAATTTTTTCCTACGCCTTATTTTGTTCTACCAGCTCTTTTGCAGGTTCAATATCTGATTCCTCGACATCAACAATTTTAACTCCATATTTATCACATAGATAAGTATTGCAAATGAGACCACCCAGAACCAAATTACCATTTTTTTTGTATTTTTGTTTTAATGGACCAGTCTTAGTATCATACTTTGCACCAACAACAATTGCAACAAAGGGCTTGTTGGGATTCAAGACAGATTGCACATGATAAAGTTTGCCCTGCATGCATGGTCCTGCATATGAGGGAATATATTTCACAGTATGGTATGTGGAGCCATGAGGCTGCCATGAGTCAAATGCATCATTAACATATACATTAGCTAGAGCAAAAAGTTGAATATCAATTCTGTTAAGCTTCTCCCATTTCTTCCTCCCATGCGAACCACCGAGTCTTTGGCAGGTAGACTCTACCAATTTTTTGACTCTTAAGGTCATGGATCAGCCAGTTGATCGATCTGTCAATATCCAGCATTCCATTTTTCTCAGTTGTACTAAAGCGGAAACCTGCAAATTTGATGGACAAAAGTGGCTTCACATGGCAGAGTAAAGGTTCTTCTTCATAATATTGATCCACAAAGAACTAGTGAAGGCAATGTCTCATGGGTGCACAACCTTCATCCTTTTGTATAAGGTAGCTTGTCATATCAATGCCCACAACACGAAAACTTGACCCCAGAATTTTCTCCTTCTTCCTTCTTTTCCCACAACACGAAAACTTGACCCCAGAATTTTCTCCTTCTTCCTTCTTTTCACCTTTGATTCGTGATGTTCTTCATCTGCATTATCTGCATTTCTAGCTTGATCATCATCTTTGATTCCATCCACTTCATGATGACGAGAAGCATGAATAACATCAGCTAGACCTCTAGAGGCATCCTTCACTGGATCAATAAGTCGTTGCATGTCATCATTCATTGTAACCTGCCTTTCAAGAGACAGTTGATTAAGACACAAATTTATTGCAGTCTGTGGGAGAATGTTTGGTATTGAATTAATTTCATCAACACTTGTTTCTAGTACTATCTTCTTCCCAGTCATCCGATCTAAATTGGGCATAGACTGAGTAGTTGGGAAAACATCCACCACTGCTTCATTTGCAGACATTAAAGCAATTACAACAGTTACATTCATTTTGCTTCTTGTAGTACTTTCAGTAGTTTCAGATATTCCTCCAAGGGAGCCTGTTTCAGAAGCTATGTGAATATTGCCAACATCTTCATGTGTCCTTGGGATGCATTTATCAACATGATGCATACCAAAATGTCCTTCAACGTGATGGCCTGCCAGTATTTTGGACATCTCCAGTTTACCAGAACTAGTGACGCCTTCATCCTTTTTGAAAAGATTTCCATTGGCATTCTTTGATGCATGTCTAGGGTGGCTATCTATTTCCAGCTTATCTAAACAAGTTTTGTGCTTGGAACTTAAGTAACCCCCATGATGCAAATGTACAAGTTGAGAATCATGATGCGAGTCAGGTTGTCATTCAAGAACCTTCAATGTGGCAGTATCATCCACCTTTTGAATATGCACGCCTAGCAGTACTTCATTTTCATCTTGAGATTTGGTATCTGATTTCTTCACTCTCTCTTTCCATTCCTTCAATGCATCACCATTACTGCACAAAGGATTTGCATTCATTCTTTCTAATGATTGCAATTCTTCTTTAGCAGATGAAGAGGACAACTTAGGATCCCTGTTATCATAAGGGACTGTTGGTGGCTTTGAAATACTTTCACTAAGTGCACCTTTCATAAAGTCACGCCCCTCTTTATGATCATCTCCAAGGATAATATCATTCTGCAGATCCGAAATAACACCATCTGCTAAGGCCTGGTTCACTGGATTTAGATTTTCATAGCTTTTACCTGAATTTGGAGTATATAGAGGATCTGGTAGTGTATGATTAGTATCCACTTGTGAGGCAATATCATCAGATTCAATTGAGTGGTGATCTCCTCCCCATGGATCTTTATCAATAGGTTCCTCTTCTTGTAGCTCTCCACCAGACTCTTGCTTGCCAGCATCCCTATCAAAATCTTTCAAAACTTTTTTACAGTATCCTCAATAGTCTTATCATCCAGATTAGAGCCCAAGTTCAGAAATTCGACACCCAGATTTTCTTGATGTTTTTCTCCATTCAGTGGCCCATCCTCTGATCCAACAGAAGAGTCACTACCAACTGTACCACCTTCACTGTCAAGATACTTTCCTTTTTCACATTCAAGGGGTGCATTAGTTGTGGCAGCTAAAGTTGGCATTCCATGATTGGACAATCCATCACTATCTTCATTTCTTTCAAATAATTATGTTTGATCGCTTATATTCTCTTTCAAGGGATACAGCCATGTCCATGCTTTTATCTTTGCTTCAATTTTTCTTACAATTTGTCTTTCATGCTCGGGCTTATGATGCAGCATCATTTGATTTGTTTTTCTTGCCACTATTCCAGAAGTCATCCCATTTTTTCTTTCTTAGATGTTGTAGCATTTTGTTATATTCTTCTAATCTTCTATTCCATTCTTCCAGCCTGTTGTTATTTTCTGTTTGTTTCTCTTCCATCTTCCTTAAAGTCTCTACTTGCTACTCTTCTAGCTTTCTCCAAGATTCTGCATACTTTTGCCAAAAATTTGCTTCTGGTGGTTCCATTTTTAAATACCATCCAAACTGGCAAGATTTTTGCTCTGACACCATTGTAATATGCTAGGGCAATTGTTGACCTAGGGTTTCAATTATCCAGGGTTTCCAATAAAACCTTCTTTTTTTTCATTCAATATAAATTCATCAACACAATACACTAAATGTCATCAACAATCATATCATTGCTCATCCAATAATAATATCATTGTTCATGTTATGAAAATCATCAGAGAGTTACATAAAAATAACCAAATGTTTATACATTAGTGACCTAATTCCACCTATATGCATATCTAGTATTCACTTAAATACTTCCAAAATCTAGAATTCGGCTACAGGATGTTAATCACCAACTTCCATATTTCTGGTCACCTTACAATCTCCTTCACAAACTGCTTCAGAACCTGCACCAATCAAACTTACTTTAGAACAATGACACTAGCCCAACGTCTCCTATTCTATCCAGAATCCCTGGGTTTCTTTAGGTTGACGACTTGACATATTTTCGATTTCTTCAAGTGGCTCGGTGATCCTCACAGTTTCTAATCTGCGTTATTTAGAACCCTCGCACTTCCCAATACTCACTTTCGCACTGTTACAAAGCCTTGGACCTGTGAAGTGGGCCTCCCTTGTGTCTGCTCTGAAGATCTCGTTCAGCTACAGGGGCCTAGGATCACCATCTAAACAGCTCTGAATTGTAGCTGAACTAGGATCACCATCTAAACAGCTCTGAATTCTCTGTCATCGGATTATTTTAGGGGGGTCGATCTAGCTAAGAATCCCTTCATATAGGACGTTGTTTGGCCTCAAAATATGTGTTTTGACACAGATTAATTACAGGAACTTATTTATTCACGCTAGACAATGTGATTTATCTAGGAGAAAACCCTTATTTGTCAGAGCAATTTCATATGGCTGTGAATACCCAAGTCGACGCAGATTTGTGCTCACCCCCTATCTCAAATATCTAGACTTGGCACTTATACAGGTCCACGTGTGCATTCAGAGCTTTGGTTTGTCACCAGATCTACTAGAACTGTGATTTGTCACAAGATTGTTGTGCGATCTTCAAAGTGTGTGACTGCCTCAAAATGATAAACCGAATGGATTCATAGGTTTTACAAGGCTCGATTTGTCCAGTCGTTAGCCACAACTTGACTCCAATCCAAGTCGTAGAGAGGCAAATAAGAATTCGACCTTAGCTAAAGTCATTGCCTTCAAGAATCTGTTTATCGCAGGAATTTCACCCTGTGCCCAGAACAAAGGAGCAAACCAAAAACGAACTTTGTTCCTCTTCCAGAAAATAGAGAATTTGGTTGCTTTCCTGATGGTGCCTTTGTGCCAAAACAAAGGAAGAAGACATCATAGAATTCGCTGCACAAAAACAGAGATTGTCATCTCAGAACTTGTTGCCCAAAACAAAGATCGGCTACCGTAAAACTCGCTATCCTCCTAGAAAATTTTCCTGTGCCAGAATAGAGGAAGAAAAATAGAAAATGTGTTAACTAGGGTGGAATCTTTCACCACCCAAATTGACAAGAGGAAAGGGGTCTTAAACCCTCAGAGCCTCAAGCTAAAACAAAAAAAACAAAAATACATTGATCCACACTGATGCTCCTAAATGAATTCATCCCTCTCATATTTATAGACTTCCTAGAGGGGTCTCTCTCCAAACCCCAATTTTGGTTTCTTTGCCCAGTTGCCCTAAAAACTTGCCCAACATATGATATATTGGGTTTTCCCCCTTATTGAGGACTATAGCCTGTGGGGATTGATAGGCTACTTTGTCACTTAGGTAATTAATTTCCCAAGGACATTACACAATAGCAGACACACCAAGAACATTTGTCACTGGCTTGCCTTTTATTTTTGTCCAGCCATCAGATACAATGGATACCCTTATATTCATTCCACACATTTGTGAATTTACCCAAAGCATTTGTTATTTTCGGCTTTTCACGATCAAATCCCATTGTTCTAGCTTTGTCATACCTAGGGCTCTTGTATCCTTTAGGGGCATCATTGATGGTGGAAACCATTTTATGCCAATAAGGTTAGCAAAGAACATTGAATGGTATCCCACATGCATAGAGAAACCGGAAAATTTTTGCATCCACATCATCCCTACACCCTTGATCAAGGAATTATGACATGGTTCTACGCCTTAAAGAGATCCATGCATGTGTTGATTTCTGGTAGCATCGGATGTGCTCTAAGCCTCAAAATTTGCGGGGAGGCTTGGACACATGTATTCCACAATACCCATAAATCGTTTTGGGAAATTCCACCCAGAATCAGTTTTATTAAAATAATTAATTATTTTTAATGGGTGCCTAAGTCTAAACTTAGTTAATTAAAATAATTAAAGGGTATTAATCTAACTGTGGGTGAAACTTCTAGAAGAAGACGAAAATCAAGCCAAAATTATCTGAGCCATTGATTAGGATCTAATCTGGGTTGTTGGTTCTCAACAAAAGGATTATAAGAGGAGGCTTGATAGGCATTTGGAAAATACATCGAGTGAGAAATCAAAGATTGAATTTCTGAAGAGAGCAACGTAGCAGTTGGCAGAGAGAAGTTCAAAGTGATTTCTTACAGTGAGGGGCAGGGATACTCCCAATTGGAGATTTCTCCTGATCCGGGACTACTCAGCAAAGGAGGCAAAGAGATCCGAGAGAGGCAGCACAGAGGCTACATTGGGCAGCATAGGTTGGCACAACGCAGTGCAGAGCCTTGAGGAGATCCGTATTTTTGCTGGAGAGGTCGATTTTTGAAGTCGGAAGCCCGGGTGCGAGACCGGGAAGACGGAATCGAAGTCTCATAGGAAAATCGATCAACAAAAGGGGTGACGTTATCCCTAGAAGTTGTGACGTTGGGCCTACACAATGACTGCACAGAGGTTGCGCAGAGGCAGCAAGGGACAAGCCATTCTTTGGCTGGATCAGTCGGGATCGCCAGTGATAGTGTGAGGTATTTCTCACTAATCTTCTGTCAGTCGTATTCTCTGTATTTTATAGCCAGTAAAGCATCCAAAGATTGTATTCAGAAAACTATTTCTTAATAATACAATCCCTCAACTCCTACACCAATTTTCCCGCATTGGGTTTTTCTGGGGACATTTGTCCAAAAAGAACAGTGTAATGTGTTGTGTAATTCTTTCTTGCTCAGATTCTTGTTTTTGCATATTATTTTTAAGTTGTGAAGGTTGCAGTTGTATTTGCTTCGATATTTACAGTAGAACAAAGCAAATAATTTGCATGAATTAACAAGTAGGAGAAGTAATATCAGTTGTTGTAGTAGTGATTCGGGGGATTCTCGAATTTTCACATGGTATCAAAGTTGCAGGTGAAGCAAGAGAGCAGAGCCGAAGAACCCAGAGTTGAAGAGAAGGACGGTCAAAGTGTTGCAAAGGCAGCAAATCGAATCCCCATAGGGATTGCGCAGTCCAGGCCATGGAGGGCAAAATTTTCGAGGAAGGGCTCTCTCTGAGTGAGTCAACAGAGAGGCAAGACTTCTAGATAGAAGTTTGCTAGTGTCAGAGGGAGCAACTCAGAAGCTTCAACAAAAAGAAGTTTTCTAGTGTGACACAAGCTTTCTGCAACAGTTTCTGGTGCAGAAAAATGTCAGAAGGAAGAAGACAGACACTTTTGAGGGAATTCTTCCTCAAAGGACTTCCAGCCAAGAAGTCTGATTTCTCAAGCGCTGTGCAGCAGCAGAGAGGAGTTGATCTACTAACTCCAGTAGGGAGTGCATAGGCTAGCCTGGTGCTGCACAGAGGAGAGAGGAGGTGGTTCGACAGTTTGTTGGCAGAGATGGCAGCTAATGGGTTACAAGATCAGAATTGGTTGGAGGGCGCATCCAACTATGTGATCTGGAAGGCAAGGATCTCATGCCTTCTGCATGAGCACGATCTCAAAACCTACGTCAACAGTGTGGTAGTTGTACCCGCAGATTCAGATCCGCTCAAGAAGTAAAAGGTTGAGATGGCGAAGGCCAAGAGGTTGATCCTTAACGGAGTGAGCGATCATGTAGTGTGTCACATTGTCAGCAAGGATATTGCTCAGCAGATGTGCGAAGCTTTGGCCACGCTATACGAAGGATCTTCCGAGCAACGGAAGATGTACATGGAGCAAAAGATGAGATCCACGCAGATGCAAAAGGGGAAACGCATTGATCCGTTCCTTACGAAGCTTCAAGAGGTCCGAGACTCGTTGGCAGCTGTGGGGTCAATACCTCAGCCTACCAAGATGGTGAGGCTGGCCCTGAATTCAGTCTCAAAAGAGTGCAAAGTGTTTGTCCAGAGCATCCTGGGCAGAGAGAGATTGCCAGATTGGGAAGGGAAGTGGGCCGCTCTTTAGCAGGAGAAGATGAGGAGAGACTTAGTCAAGTGCAAACTTGATAGTAGCAGCCCCAGTAGTGGGACGAAGCCAAATGAGGAGGATGAGAATGCATCCCTTGCATCTAAAGGGCACCAGGAGTAGCGGAAGAAGAAGAAACATATTTCGAAGATCAAGTGCTTCCAGTGTGGTGAATTTGGTCACTACACAGTGTCCTCTCAAGAAGAAAGACAAAGACGAGAAGCATGATACAAAAGTTGCATCCGCACAGATCAAGGAGGAGGAGTTTTCATGATTGCCCAGAGGTGGGGTGATATAGAACTGTAGTTCGAAAGAACTGCAGATGGGCAAGATCCTTGAGGATTCCACCTCTCAGATCAATACCTTACTACGGGAACCCAGATCAGAAGTAGCAGGATGGACCAGTGTTGGTTGGTGCGAAGGAGTGTCAAAGTGATAGTTGCAGTGGCTAGGAGCACCAGAGACTGAGCAGCGCAGAGCTAAAGTTGGCAACAGTGCAGCTGGCACAGAGTTGAACCAGCAGCAACGCAGAGGCTTCAGAGGTTCAGCGCAGAGGCTAGCTGTAGTTAGAACAGTTGGAGAAGGTTGCAGTGCAGATGCAGTGTTGGTAGTGGCAGTGTCAGCAGCAGCACAGACGCAAAATTTGAGAGGGAGTTGTAGTACAGATGCAATGTTGACAGTGGCAGTGTCAGCAGCAGTACAGATATAGCATCTGCACAGTAGTTGGTGGGCAGCGATGTCAAACATCAACAGTGCCGATGGAGATGTTACAAAGTCAGGGTGATGCTTTAGCAGCGTGCATTGCTAAAGCGCATTCCTAGCTAAGAGGGAGTGTTGGTTTCTAGTAGTATCAAATGTGCTCTAAGCCTCAAAATTTGCAAGGAGGCCTGGACATGTATTCCACAATACCAAGAAATCGTTTTGGGAAATTCCACCTGGAATTAGTTTTATTAAAATAATTAATTATTTTTAATGGGTGCCTAACTCTAAACTTAGGAAATTAAAAATATTAAAGGGTATTAATCTAACTGTGGGTGAAACTTCTAGAAGAAGACGAGGATCAAGCCAAAATGATCTAAGCCATTGATTAGAATCTAATCTAGGTTGTTGGTTCTCAACAAAAGGATTATAAGAGGAGGCTTGATGGGCATTTGGAAAATACATGGAATGAAAAATCAGAGATCGAATTTCTGAAGAGAGCAACACAACAGTTGTCGGAGAGAAGTTCGTAGTGATTTGTTGCAGTAAGGGGCAGGGATAGTTCCGATTGGAGATTTCTCCTAATCCGAGAGTACTCAGCAGAGGAGGCAGACAAAGATCTAGGAGAGGCATCACAGAGGCTACGTTGGGCAGCGTAGGCTAACGCAGAGGCAACGCATAGCCTTGAGGAGACCCGTATTTTTTCTAGAGAGGTCGATTTTTGAAGCCGGAAGTCGGGGTGTGAGACCGGGAGGACATAACCGAACTCTCAGAGGCAAATCAATTAGCAAAAGGGGTGACGTTGTCCCTAGAAACTATGACGCTAGGCCTACACAGCGACTGCGTAGAGGCAGCGAGGGACAAGCCATTCTGTGGTTGGGTCAGTTGGGATCGCCAGTGATAGTGTAAGGTATTTCTCACTAATCTTTTGTCAGTCGTATTCTCTATATTGGATAGTTAGCAAGGCATCCAAAGATTGTATTCAGAAAACTATTGCTTAATAATACAAACCCTCAGTTGCTGCACCTTTTTTCCCGCATTGGGTTTTTCCTGGGACATTTGTCCAAAAATAACGTTGTAATGTGTTGTGTAATTCTTTCTTGCTCATATTCTTGTTTCCGCATGTTAATTTTAAGTTGTGAAGATTGTAGTTGTATTTGCTTCGATATTTACAATAGAACACAGTAAATAACTTGCATGAATTAACAAGTAGGAGAAGTAATATCAGTTGCTACAGTAGTGATTCAGGGGATTCTCAAATTTTCATAGCATGTGCCTCTGTATCCACTACCAGGGGTGGTGGATGTCAATGGAGTTCTTACTCTTTGTGATTATGGGCTACTGGTGTCATGTTCAAAGTCACCCTTTGATCTTTTAGATTTGTATTGGGCTTCCTCCTCTTCCCTTATGTATTTGGCTCTTTGTTGTGCTAACACACTTCCACAGGTTTTGATTCCTCTTTGCTTAGTTCCATCCCATGCCATTTTCACTCAAAGATGCTTTCTACCACGGGTGTATGAACCTATGTAAGTGATTTTGCAATGGGGCATGTAAATTTAGTGGTTCCACCCCCTTTCCCTCCTGAAAGCCTAGTAACATATTACCTTTAGGGGGTTTGGTCTACCTTGGTTTTTTTTTTTCCATCATCATCTCCACTCGCAATCCTCCTCCTCCACATCCTCTTGGTATTTTTCTTCTCCAAGGTTTCCTAATCCACCACTACCCACTTCTTCATCACTTCTTCTTCTACTTCCCAACACCATCATAATAAAAAAAGGAACCAATAAGAGAATGTCAAGCTATATATCCATCGTGTTTGGAGTTATTTTTTCTTGCTTGCAATAAAATGAAGGAGGAATGGGAATTGGGAAAAAGTAGGAGAAGATAATATCTTTCATTCAACATATAAAAAACACAAATGCTACATGGAAAAATAAAGAATGGGATTAAACCCTACCTCTTTGGCTCTCCAATGGTAGTGCCTTCAATCTCCCAAGCTCTTTCAAATGGCAGCCTTCAATCTCTCTTGCAAGCTCCTCAAGCTCAAACCCTCTCAATCTTCCTTTGTCTTAAGCTCCTTGAGCCCTCTCAATCTCTCTCGCTCTCATGAAAATGATACATTGTGAGGGGGGAGGAGGCCTTTTATTCTTTTGGCCCCTCCCTTCCCTCCAAAAACACTCCTGCACCTCTTTTTTTACACGAGCAATCGGTCCCGTATCGCTCCTCAACCTTAAAAGTCACTCCCAACAGTGCAGGGACTGCAAATATTTTTAGGGAGTGCACTCCCAAGGTTGCTTCCAATCGGAGCGCACTTCGGGAGCTGATTCGAGGGGGATGCTCCCTCACAGCCCTGAACAAAATAATTTTGGTAAGAGCAATTATCAATAAGACCTCCCCCTATATCTCTTTCTCCCCCTATATCTCTTTTATTAATTTATTATCGCTTCTTACTAGGAAAAGTACTTATACCAGACATGCCTGGAACATCCCTGAAATTTGCCAAGAATGTCTCGGGTATGGTCAGCAAGTCTCAGGTATCGCACAAAGGGACATTTCCTTGCTCCAAGAAACATCAGATCAGTAGGTATGAGGTTTTTTTTTTTGGAAGGGGGAGGGAAAGACACAGGAATAGCAAAGCATAATGTCAAACATTTTACCACCAACTTGTGTAGTTAACGTCTTTAGAGCCATGTTCAGCTCAGTGTTATTGAAATATGAAAATGGACAATCCAGAGTCCAGACTAGAATCAGATAGTTCTGGTATTGTTTTGAGCATTTCCAGTCAGAACCAGCCCATGAAAACTAGAATTGATCGCCTTTTCCCAAAACAGCCAGTTTGGGACAAAACCAATCAAACCAGACAGTTTGAAAAATTATGTACCATTGCAGCCCCAACCCCAGAAAAATAAAATAAACATACAAAAAATCCTAAAACTGCCACAAACCTCATTTCTCATCTATTTAATCATTCTCCGCCTCAATTTGCTTCACAACCTTCTCATTGATCATTTGAGCAGCAAAGAGCGTTGATTCAACAATATTGTTGTGCTGATTCAGAGTACTTCTCGGGCTGATTCAGAGAGGTACATCCGATGATTTGGAGCACTCAAGATTTGATTGGAGTGCTTCTTGGATCTATTATTGGATCTGATTTGGATTAAAACTTGGAGTGCTGATTTGAAGGATTTGATTGCGGTGCTTCTTGTGTTCTTGGCAATGTTGTAAACAACATGTCAGAAAAATTATCACCAAGGGTCTGGAAAACAAAATATTGGCGAAATCAGGAAAATATCACAAAATATTGGCAAAATTAAAAAATACAAATTATTCAAAAACACAAAAAACTGACTTTATGCCCGTCAATCGATGAGCAGGGCGATATTTTCCCGAATCTCATGATAATATTGAGATATTTACATGATATTTTAGAGAATGAAAATACCCCGCTGTTTACCGGCAATAATATCATTTTGGGGTAAAAATTGTGACATTGCAATAATACCATGACATCGCAATAATCAAAATGTTTGCAACACTGGTTTTTGAAGCTGCTCTTTTGCTGATTCCAGGTGTTAATTCAATCTGTTCCTGCAGTTGATTCAGATCTGCTCCTGAAACTGATTCGGAGTGAAAACTTGGAACTTGTAAAGGTATGTACAAATATTCTTCAAACCCTTTCTCTTAAGAGTTTGTTTGCTAAAAAAATCTAGAAATTAAGTGTAAGGCTTTATTTGCAGATTATTTTTGTGGTAGAGAAAATGCCATGGCTCCTAACACAAAAAGGATCCGACATGGAACCAGTGCCAAATGATTGGGGATGAAATGGTATGCAACCATTGTCCCATGGAAATTGGTGGGGCAGTGGTTATACATAGACTGAAAGTCGAAACAACAACTAGCAAATATACCAGGGAAAATTAAACATTTCTATAAAGACACAGCCAAATTATCTGACATGCAAACTGCTATTGAAAGCTATAATACAGCAAGGCAAAACGAATACAAGAAGAAATAGGAAGAAATGGAAGTGGACATGACAGTGAAAACCATAGTTTTGAAGACTCCACTACTTATCCTGCCAGGGATCCCTTTGGAATCCCAAGCCATCCAAAGCATGAGGGTGATTATGGCACACAGTACACCTAATCCTAACAGGCAAAGAGTTGACTCAATCTTTGTACCCACCAGGCAGCAACAGCCTTAGTTCTTAGCCCACCATTGATAACAAATGGAGAAAGTGGCTTGGGAATGCATGGCTAGATGGTGACATGATGCGAAGATAACTTTCATTCTAAGTTCAGCAAGATACAGATACGGATCTGGATACAGATTTGCCAAATTTTTGAAATGCCGGGATCCAGATACAGTAGGGAAATGGCAAGTACAAAAAATATTTTGTGATATATATAAAGAGAGACAATTTAAAAAAAAAACAGTCAATAATCAAAACCATTCAGGAATGACAGGAGTAGAACTACCAGTTTATAATCCAAAACAAAAGAAGAGAATTCTCATGCATTTTACTATTAGCCATCCATGTATCATAACTGATAATTTGATAAGTCATAACCACCATTGATTATTGATAATTTTGAAGACTATCTCGGCATGAGCACATCACGGTAGTATTTTTGTAAGCTGCATCCACATGTCCATATCAGCAGTGAATAAACAGATTTCTTGAAGACTATGGCAAGACAAAACAACAGTGTTAGTGAAGTGACCAACACTGTAGCACATAAGGGTAGAATAGACATTGACAGCAGACCTTGACCATGATGATAGATCAAACCTCGTCAAACCTTGACACAGTACAAAACATTAAGCAAAATGATTGGCCTCCAGTTTCCCACCATATATCCCTTTCTATTCCTTTAAGAATAAGCTTGATCAAATCTGCATTTACCTGCTCCTCCAGGTGCCTATTTCCAAGGCTTTTCAGCACACCCCAAGGAAACCCTTACATGAATTCAAGACACATTTCTAGCCATTAAAATGATAATAATAACAAAACAACCCAACATCAAAGCGATTCCCTATAGAAGAAACTAGCATTGACAAGTGAACGAAACAATGCATGCAGAACTTCAAACTTAATGTCAATGTCACTACGGTTCATTTTTAGGTTAGTAGGATGCTTCTCTTTTAATCAAAGCAACAAAGATAATGAGTTTAATGGCATCCCCTTATATCAAATTATACACAAAATTTATCACAACAAAGCCCAAATGTTGGCTACAAACACATCTCAAAACAAAAAAACACAGCAATACGAGGAGTTTTGATATCAACAAAATTATGAATGGTAGAATTTCAAAATCCAGCACCTCTGAATTGAGATTAGCCTAGACAAACGAAATTGCTCACCAAGCCAATCAATACATGAATAAAAAAAATTGGGTCGCCACTCAATGAAATGCATCTAAACTCCATGTTAACTGCTATAATATCAATAAAATCTGATACCATCAGATATAGATTCTATAACTGATAAATGCCCATAAAAATGCTAACGATATAGCATATTCTCTCTAGTCCAAGTAGCTCCCATATTATAGAAAACGTCAACTCAAACAATTTGAACCAAGCTGAAACATGGGAAAACACAAAAATATGGAGTGCAATGACATTAAAATGTCATAGCCAGGTTAACGATAATTATTCAGCTATAGATCAAATACATATCATATGATGCTTACTTGGGGAGCACCACCAAATAGATCATCTGGAGTAGACGTACACATCAAAACCAAGTCAACATCCTCTGGATTGACTTTCGCCATTTCAAGGGCTTTTCTAGATGACTCTACAGCTAAACCACTCAGTGTTTCATCACCTGCAAAGCAAAGTGAGCTAAATGACATTTTATTACAGATTTTGGCATGCCTTTTTTTAGTATCCAAAAAAATATCAATTCTAAACTTTCTTTCATCAACTGCAATAAATACCAAATCAGGCCTATGTATGTCGATATGTGTTTGATCTTTAGTAAATGGGGTATTTGTTTGAACATGTATCCCATAAACAGCAAAGAGATAAAAGTTTTTGTTATAGTTCCACAAACGTACTTGAGATAAGGAGCTAGGAAGAAAGAAAAAGTATTATATTGAAGTGTTTAATCCCACTCATAATCATCAACCAAAAGCATACATAGAGGCCAATATCTCTTGGAGAGCCAAAATTCTTATTGCTCAGTGAAGGACTAATTCTCATCAACTCTGTTGTGAAATAGGGCGCTGGAAAAGGCCAAAAGAAGTGTGGGAGGAAAGAGTATGCATTTTTTGTTCTTCCGGAAAAGTGGAAACAGAAAAACATTTCATTTTAGAATGTGAGGCCTTCAAAGACAACAGAGAAAGTTATGCAGATATGCTGGCAGCTAGCTCTTGGGATTATCTATCTAGCGAGGGGTTTGTTGAGAAGCTGGGAGCATTTATTGTGAAGCCTCACAGAAAAAAAGGCTGAATACATCAAGCAGATGAAGAAGCAATCTGTCCCATAGAATATCTTTAGCTTCGTGGACGTTAAAATAATTTCTTTATTTCTTTCTACATATATGAAGTATGATAACTTGCCTGAAAGAATCCGTCGATTGTGGATCCCTGTACGAGAAGAAATCCATTCATCTGAAGTATCCACCAGTTTAGAAAGATCGTGGTTTGAAACCACAAGTGTAGGCACTGCTGAACCAGAACCTATCAATCTCGAACCTCTGCCAACAACTCTGAACATAACCCATAAAGAAGAATAAGAATTATAATATCCTGATTAATAACAAACCTAATTGATGTCTACCAACCCACGAAGAAATCCATTGCGTTTTGATATCTAATGTGCTTTATAAAGGAAGATCTCGACCATAAGATTTCTCTCAGCAACTTCTCAAAAGATTCTCTAGCCAACTGTTACTGTATTCTGACCATTAAAACCTCAAAAATAGCCGATGTCATTCCAACAAAAAGAGTTGATTCTATAGACAGGAGAAAGAAAGTGACTTCAATTTTTACACAGGATAAAATTTACTGTTTAAAAAGTGCAAGGGCAAAGGCAAAGGTAGCAATTTTAGATATATATTGAAAAATTGCAATCCAAAACCAGCAAATTCTCAACAAAATCGAGGTAAATGAATACCTGCGAGGCCGGTGTGCCGAGCTCGATACCCCAAGGGTTTCATGAAATCCTTCCGCAACAGCGCATCGAACGCCCTTGCGCACACAACTCGTCGATGAAACCTTCAACAAAACACGTACAGCTATCCCCGAAATCTCTCTATTGAATAACGATATACGATGTTTGGAATTCGATTCCCTGGCCAGACAGGAACCAGTGGGCAGGTACGACGCTCTGGCCATATAGTCTCTAAATTTAGCTACGATTCCCCAAAAATTTGAAGGCAGTAATCATAGCAAGACGGAGCCGAATAGCAGAAATAATGGCGGGACTAGAGATGCGCATGGTTCCAATGAAATTAATGAAAAGATTGTCCACCTCAGAGTTGACGTAAGGTTTGTGTTGCAAAGCTGGTCTTTATGCTTCTGGAGTTTAAAGATTTACACAGAACATATCAGACGGTATTAATGCATAAAATCAAATGTTTTGTTCGCAACAAGAGAGGGTGAAAATTATACTAACCTGTAAGTGTTGTTGAATAAACCCTGTGTAGGTCGAATCAAGCCAGAAACCCTAGCCTCCATAAGTATTTACGGAGCGTTTTTCTTGTACTTGTATTTTATCGTGATCCTTCGCCTGAAGCTATTACCATTTATCTGTCGCTCAACTGTAATGTGGAGACGACAAACTTCTGGGAGGGGTTTTGCAGACTGTTGTTGTTGGATAGTGGCAAAATATTACCATGATCGACATGTATCGGCCTGGCGTGTTGGATTAAACATTGTAAAATACCTGGCGTGTTGGATTAAACATTGTAAATTTTACAACATGTCCCCGAGTGGAGGAGTGAAAAAGAAAATGCATCTTATTTTTATTAATAACAAATATATATATATATATATATATATATTAATAATAATAATAAGTATAAAGTATTTTAAAAAGTTTTATGAATCTTTAAATGTCATGGATAATTTAGAAACTCTACGCACAGTGAAAGAAGTTTTTTCTTTAGAAGACATTAAATTTGGGGTTAATCGCCTCACTAATGGGAAAGCTAAGGATATTGAAGGTTACCAGGTGGAAATCTTAAAAATTGGAGGTCTTGTCCTCATCCCCCACATCCACAAGCTTTTCAATCAAGCAGTCAAGCAAGGGTTCCCTAAACCTTGCACTGAGAGCCTCATTATCCCTATTTTTAAAAGTGGAGATACAAATAACCCCTCTAATTATCGGACAATTATGATCAGCCCTCTCTTAGCCAAGTTATATGGTAGTATTTTGGAAAAGAAGTTAAGCATATGGCTTGAAAGTGAAGGTAAGCGGGCTAAAGGCCAAGCAGGTTTCAAAAGGCATCACTTAACAATAGACCACCTCGTTACGCTTAGGATCATTGCGGAGGAATGTCGTAATGATAAATCCAATTTATTTTGTTGCTTTGTGGACTTTAGAAAGGCTTTCAGTACGATTCCTAGATATAACCTTTGGAATAGATTAAAAGAGCTAAAGGTTCCTCTCGAGTTGAGAGCTGCCGCTATAAGGTTATACGAGAATGTAATTGCCAAGCTAAAGAGCAATGAGGGGTGGTCGAAAGATATTAAGTGTAACATCGGAGTTAAACAAGGTTGCCCCCTCTCCCCTACCCTATTTGGCATTTACATCAATAAGCTCGAAGGCCATTTAGAGGAAGCAGGATGTGATGGCACGATCTTAGCTGAGATAGTCATCATCCTTCTTCTCTATGCTGACGATATTGTTCTTTTCGCAAGGTGCTCATCTGATCTTGATAAGCAACTCAGACTTCTTAAGGATTTCTGCGCTACCATGGGTATGACTGTTAACACTGACAAAACAAAAGTTATGATTATCAAATCCAAGAAGGACACTTACGTTGATTTTATGTATGACAATAATAACTAGGAGGAAGTTTATTTTTACAAGTACCTAGGAATTGATATTCATCACAAGCTCAACTGGAACCATAGCATTGAGAAAAGGATTAATGGGGGATGGAAAGCTTATTTTGGTCTTGAAAATAATTGTAAAACAGCAAACCTCATAATGTGGGATAAAAAGAAGTTCCTCTTTGAAACTTTAGTCACTCCTATTATCTTATATGGCTATGAGGTTTGGGGTTGCAGCATCTCCAGAGAATCATGGAGAAAGATTGAGCAAATCCAGAAACGCTTTATAACTTATAACCTGAAAATTAAAAATAATACACCCTATCCTATTCTCCTTATAGAAGCAGGTCTTTCCCCTATTGAGAGCCTAGCGATGATTAGGTTTCTGTTGTACAAGCACAAACTCAATAACATAGACAATCATAGACTTCCTAAGCTAGCTTTAAATTCCAACCAAAACCACCTAAGGCTCAATCGGGGGTGGCATAAAGACACAAGGGCCTGGTTAAACTATTGGGAGATCAACGAGAATGATGCATTGCAAAACATTAATAACATTAAAGATATTGTTACTTCTAAGTTCAAAGAAAAAATGTGGTGTGAGAAAGATTTAGTGGCTAAAAGAAAATTAAGTTATTATAAGAAGGTCATCAACCCCACCCTAGAAGATCAAAAGTATCTCTTTATTTTAACTAGCTCGAAGAAGAAAATTAATATAGCAAAAATTAGAACGAATTCTCATGAGCCCCATAGTGAAACAGGTCGTTGGACAGTTCCTAAAACACCATGGATGGAAAGGATCTGCCATATATGTGAGAATAGGAACATCGAGGATGAAAACCACGTCCTCTTAGAGTGTCCCACGTACAACCACATTAGATCTCAGTTTCACAATCTTTGTTACAATACTGACCTTCCTAGCCTTTTACAATGTCAAAATTATAGTGAGCTCGGGAGGTTTCTCTCCAAACCTTTTGAGCATAGGAATAAAATCTTAAATCAAAATAAATAATTTGTTTCCTTAGGTCTGATAGACCAATGTTTGGTCTCAGCGGACGTTAACCATCATCATCATCATCATCATCATATATGTTAAGCTGTTTAATATTTTATGTAATTGATAATTAATTTAAATATTTATAAAGTTAAAAAAAATTCAAATTATATATTTAAAATATGCCATATAATAATCATAAAGTTCAATTTAAGATATTTTTAAATACAATATCATATAATATTATATTTATATCTCTTAAAATTAAATTATTGTTATTATTATGTAAAAAATTGTATTAAAAATTATAAACATATAAATTTTCAAATGTAATATTAATGTTTTTAGTATAAAAAAAATAATTAATTAATTAATTAATTAAAAATTGTCTAAATAAATTATATTTAAAAATAAATCTAAATAGTTTATGTTAATAAATTAATTTAAATAAATATTGTAACTAAAAAGTTACAATAAAATTCATTACCTAATTACTAATTATAAACTATCAAATTAAAAATAATATATGAATAATTATATTTATTGTTGGTATATTTTTAGTAGTAAAATTATATAGTAAAAATAAATATTAAAATAGATTTGATAGGTGTATTTTTTATTAAATTTTATGACATTTGGTTTGGTACTTCATAGAATGACAATTCATTTTCATAAATATTTAGATTTGATATTTGTACTTTTTATTAAATGTTATGGTTGTATAAAAGATTTTTCTGATTTTTTGTTTTTTAAATAAATATTTTTTCTCACAATCCAATTTTAAAACAATGAAATTTGTCATTTAATGTAAATGAACCAATCAAAAATAGAATTTCAAATTTCAAAAAGTATTTTTGATTTTCAAAATATTTAGTTTAATATTTAATTTTTAGTCCAAAATTGATGGGTGTTTGCCTTTCCTTGATATTCTCATTTCAAAAAATGATGACGGTTCTTTCTCCCATTAGGTGTTTCAGAAGAAAACTCATACTGAGCAGTGTTTTCATGCCAACTCCCTGACGTTCTCATTTCAAAGAATGATGACGGTTCTTTCTCCCATCACGTGTTTCGGAAGGAAACTCATACTGAGCAGTATCTTCATGCCAACTCCCATCATTTCCCTGCTCAAAAGTTGGGTGTTCTCAACACACTAACTACTCGTGCACTGAGAATCTCTGATGAAAAGTCCCTTGATAAAGAGAAAGCCCATCTCCTTAATGTTTTTGTTAACATTGGATATAGTAGGCACCAAGGTCTGAAAGCCTTTCTCAAAGCTAATAGAGGTCCCTGTTAGTGTTAGTATCTTCATCCCTCGTTTATTGCATTTCATCTTAGGTGTCTCATTCAGTCATGTCAGCTGCATTCCGTTGGGAGCATCAATCATCTGACGGAGGAGGCTTTTCACTCATGTTCCTCATGTATTGTACCTGCTGGTCTGATTTAGTTCATAAAAATCATTTTCAAGTCAGTTGCAGTCATGCTTGGTTTTCTGTTCGCCAAAGAGTCATTTTAAGGTTTTAGGGTTCATTAAGTCTAGGGTTTCGCTTAATTTAGTCTGAAAAATGTCTAATAATGCCAGCAGGCACATGAGGGAGTTTCAAATAAGATTTCATTGTAAAAATTTCATCGTAATAATGCTCGATCATGACTTTTCTTCAAAATTTTGTTTTGAAGAAAAATCGTCAATTTCGTCTTTTGTAATAAATGCCATGTAATTTCAAAAAAAAATCAGTTGTCAAATTCTTCAAGCGCAGCCCTGGTCGCCTTTGCCAAATTCCATGTCAGCTATCCTTGCAAAAAATAAACAAGAATTTCGTCATTCAACTCAAAAAATCAAGTGGAAACAAAATCAGAGTTTGTATTAAAAGTGAAAGTGCCAAAGTTCTGCAAACTTACAAAGCAGGTTATTTGAAATTAAAAATCAAAGTCATTGGGCATATAAGATATTTGTGGTGTTTGAACAATCCATTGGTATGCCAAAGACATCATTAAGCCGCGTCAAACTGTGGAGGAATGAAAACAGGGTTTTAAAGAACTGACTGTGGGTGAAATTCAGTGGCGGCACACAGGAAGAAGGTCGCGGCGCATTGGCAAGTCGCGGCGCATAGAGCCACACATCACTGTGTAAATTACAACGTGTGCGGCGCACATACTAGTCGCGACGCACTGGGTTGTGTGCGCGGCGCACAGAGCCAACAAACAGATTTTGTCATTGCCTTCAAAGAAATTTCAAATCTTTCGCTCCCTTTGCCCCGAGTAAGCCTGACTGATCTTGCAATTGTTATTGAATAGGGTTTGATGTGGTTTCGAAGTTTGATTTGGAGAATATGAATGTCGAAATTTAAACCCTATCCTCTTATAAAAAATTGCTCTTAGGGTTTGAGTTTGAGTATTAAAATTTGACTGTGGTGCTAAAAATAATCCAACTCCTGTTTCCCTTTCCCATCACTGTAATCATATCATCATTTTCAATCCCCTATTCCCTTATAATCCCAAGTCACTCATTCCCATTTATCCCTATCCCTAAACCCTACAATTTCCCATCACTATCACTTCTCCGTATTGTTTGCAAAAAATCCCCAAACCCTAGATTCCTAAATACAGTCAAGTGACTATTATTACATTTGACTGTAATTACATTTTCAATCTCACTTGACAAAGCTCCACTACAACCCCTGTCCATATTTCCCACAGTCCTTTCCTATTTGGCACACATTTGGCAATTGGAAACAAAGCACCAAATTCTCATTTTCAACAAGTCAAACATTCACTTGGCATAGACTTGTAACACCATGACAGACACTGAGTCATCATATGAACAAGATAGTGATTCTACCACAGAGCTTCATGCATCGAGGAGGCCTCATAAGGGTGGAAAACATGTCAGAGAAGAGCCCACCTCATTGGCTCAATTGTAGGCTTGCCCACTTGCCATGGCGTGTTTCCAACAACAGTCATGCTTTCAGTATTGCAAAATGATTGCTCAGATTCAGCATCACCAGGAGTTGGCTCGATTGTTTGTTTTACATTTGCATGATGGTCAGGTAACTCTTGCTGGTGTAAATTTCACCTTGACACTAGAAACCATCTCTCAAGCAACAGGAATACCAAATGTAGGTGAGGAGTGGAACAAAAGACAGCAGGTAGAAAGAGTACATTATGAACCTTACATCAGGCCCAGCTATGTGAGACAGCTCAGCAGGGTGTTCCCATTCCGGTTTTTGAAAGAATCCTATGCGCCGTTGATGAGACTCATTATCAAATACTTCAGTTGTGAGGGTCGCTTCTCACGCCTCTATGCATACCATATCAGATTATTGATGCATTTCACGAGAGCGAAGATGATGAACATTCCATATTTCATGTGTCGAAACATCGAGAGGATGACTACTCTTGTACAGAAGAAGACTCTTGAATAGCAGTACAACAACATTTACCACTATGCGCTCATCAAGATCATTGTTGTACGTCAGCTTGGCTTGCAGGGTATCACATGGGGAGACTTCATTTCCCGTGAGTTATTCACAACTTCAACAGCTCATCAGGAGGTTTTCCATGATGCGGGTGAACCTTCACATCAGTATGGAGGTCAGGAGGCGGAGACTACTAGTGTGCCGACATGTGTCACCTATCAAAGAGGCATGAGAGGATTGTTTGCAACAGCCCGACGAGTACTATCTCCACCTGGGGTGGAAGGGGTCTCGTTGCCGTCATCAACAGCACAGGTACAGGTACAGGACAAAGGCAAGAAGCCTATGCAGGATGAGGGCCCCTCAGGAGGCCAAGTCACTGATTTCATACTCATCGATGATGATGGGAGCTCTCCTAGCTCAAAGCTGAGGAAGATTATTCAGGAGCAGAAGGCCGAGATAGATGCATTGACCAACAAGTTACAGAGAGCTCAATGGGTCATTAACTATTTGGAGTAGTGAAACAAACAATTGGAGGATCAACATACAGTAATGGAGTTTCAAAACATCCGTGAAGACCGGCAAGCTGCCAAAAGAAGCCTAAATGAGATGACACCCATTCAGTAGGAGATAGAGGCCGATCAAGAGATTTGGCTTGAGAGGGTCAACATTCATCTTGAGAAGCTTTTGGCGAAGGCAAACAAGGACAAGGACATGCTCAGGCACATGAAAAACCATTATTGGGCACGAACTCATGTTTGCAAAGCAAGGATCAAAATCCTGAAGGCAAGACTAAGGAGGGCACTAAAACGATGCAAAAGGCATGATAGGCTCCAAATCTTGGCCGAAGCTTCTTTGGCTGAGCATGATACTTGATGATGGACCTTCAGTCCAAATTTCAGCAAATTTGGAGAAAAATTTGTCAATTTTGAATTTTTTGGCTTCAAAACAGGTTTTCCTGCCCAATGCGTAGTGCCACTTAGCGCACGCTTATAATTGGGAGATCCTCTAGAGGAAAACTTTGCATTTATGGATTTGTTATGAAAATTTATGCATGCTCATGAATTACCTAAGGATTTCATCAAGTTCTGGGTTGCCTAAAGGGTCAAAAACACAAGAAAAGACCTCTCTACCACCTTTTGCACCCACAGGAAGCAGTGTTGGGAGATTGGATTTTTGGAGGGACAAATGGACACCAAATCCATAAATTCCACTTGGGTTGGAAAGTAGATAGGCAAGGCTTTCCAATGAGCTATCATGAGCTCAATTTGGACTTTGGGAAGGCCCTCAAAATTAGCCTCAAAGTTGTGATACGCATACAGGTTCCAGGCGCAGCACATAGGGAAATTTGGCCTATTTTTCACTCAGCAGCTCAGAATTTCGCCTAGTTTTGACTAGTTTCACTTTTTCATGTAGCTCTTGATTTATCTTGATGTAAATTCATGACTTTGATGTAATTTTGGCACATTGTTACTCATCCATGTAGATTCATTTACTAAAAAGTGAAAAGATATTGAATGAATCAGTTTCCTTTTATATAGAGGCAAGTTGTTTCATTGCCTATTTTTCAGTTCCTTGTTTAGATATGGTTGAAACAGCTCCTAGAATGATGAGCTTGACCCCTAGAGGCATGGGAAGGAGTTAGGCTTGTCTATATCATGTAATTTCTTAGTCATTTTCAGGGTTGGACGCTTGGGATTGTTGGGCACTCCATTGTACATTTGATTTCTGCATTTTTGGCAAAAGAAAGACTAGGGGTTGCAGCACTTTTTGGGATCCTTGTGGCTCTGTGTTTTGATGGTGTTTTTCTCTATGTAATTTGTAAGTTCACTGATATTTATGTGTACCATTTCCTTTCTCTTTTGCTTCTAAAATTAAACAAATGAGTGACAAAGGTAGAATTCATTAGCTTGTTGTGCTCTGCATTTTAGTTTTGTTTAATTTTCAATGTTTTCTTCAGTTTGAAGAGGATTCTTGATACCCTATTGCCCTCTTCAGTTTCTCACCAGTCTGAACCCTCCATCTTTACAAATCAAAGCATCAGAACGATTGCCTTTCTTGCCCCAATCAGAACTCTGCAAAACTGGCCTTCATCCCCGGACCCAAATTTGCCTTTCCCTTGATTCCAACAAAACCCTCAAAAAATCAAATCAAACTCTCTTGTACATATACCTAGCCTAAAATCAAAAGATATTTTAGTCATCTCAAGCCCCATAGATCATCAATTGTTGAGATTGACCTGGAGAGAGCCCTCTCCTAACCTGGTAGGGCTAGCTACCAGGTTGAGCATGGTTTGATGTTGGCCCTGGATCCTACCTTTTCAGCCTAAGGTAAATCTAGGCACTAACATAGTGGCAACCATACTGGGGAACTAAATTATTTGTTTGTTGGTATTCTTCATTTTATAAACCACAGACGGAACCTGAAGATTAGCCAATTAGCCTTCGAAACGCTTTTGCTTTGCATTAGCGCAAGTAGATAAACGCTACTTCAGTCAATCTCCGGTCTAGTCTTATAAACGGAAACATCTGACTTGCAAATTTCCCCAGTACATGAATCAAGTTAGATTTGATTGTTGATGGTGGACAACAGTCAGACAAATATGAAGGCTGAAATCATTCACCTGGCGACTCTAGTGTCGAAGAATCCCAAGGTTCAGAATTTTTATGGCGACTCTACCCTTCAAGAACCAATAGCCTGAAAAATTTCTTGGTCAATTCATTGTTATCAAAATGGATTTGCTTGCTCGACGGTATGCTCCCATGAGCCGAGATCACATTCCAGGTTTTCCAAATAAAATTCTGAAGGTAAATTGGCAAAGGAATTTGCCTATGTTTAAAGATGATGATAAGAATGATGCTGCTTTACATCTGGTTAGATTTCACATGCATATTCGCAAGTTGAAGGTTGATTTTCCTGAAGATTGCTTGATGAAGATATTCATGGCCACTTTGGAAGGTGAAGCCCGATCTTGGTATGAAAGTTTGCCGCCTGCTTGTATTTATTGTTTGAAAGATTTTCATACCATGTTCTTTGAAAGGTACAAAGAATCTTATCCATCATTAAATCTAGTTCAGAACTGTTGCAAACATGCTTATAGTTTTATTGAAAATCTTGAGAAAGTTTACGAAGATGATGACTTCATGGATGATGAGATCATGGAAGCCCTGTATGAAAATCCATTTTAGCAACATAAAGAGGATACTTATCAAGATGCGCAGGAAAATTTGCAGTAGGATCAAGATCTAAGAACAGTGGAAGATGATGAATCAAATCTGTCCATAGAAGAAGCCAGCATGCAGGAAAGTCAAGTTTCAATTTCAGAAGGTGACAAAGTCAAGTCAGTTATTTCAGATCGTGATGATGAAGACAACCTTGTTCTGAATCCCATGAAGGAGAGCTCTGCTGTTGAGATCATCTGGAATGAAGAAGACAGAGTTATTGAACAAAGCCTTGATGAGGAGGTAATCCAGTCATTTTATGAAAAGCAAGATGAAACCTTTGTTCAATTAAGTGAAAAATCTTATTTCGATAACTCAATGTTAAATGATAGTTTGGATAGTTTGATTGCCATGTCATATGAAGATGATCAACAATGTTTCCAAATTTCAGAAGATCAGGGAATTGAGGACTGTCATTCAGGTTTTTCATGTTTAGAAATGTTATTTCAAGAAGACAAAACTTGTGTTATCTCAAAATCAGGCCCTGGAAGGCTGCTGACCAGGAAGACTTCAAGTAACTATTTCAGACCTACTTTAGGTTGAGGCTTAGCCTCCTCAACCCGAGAGGGCTCTCTCTGAATGGGTTAATGATTTTTACTTAAGATAAGATGGCTAACTCTTTGTGATATATCTGTGATAAATATGGATGCTGGAAAAACATTAAACAAGTTTCCATTGGGCCTATGGAGTCAACAACACCTCAGTAAACAATGATACTGCCTTTACATAGAAGTCAGGGCATTCAGCATTTGAGTATTCAGAACATAACACATATGGAACCACAGCTCATAAATGCATACAGGAAATCAGAGCACAATCAGTGAATTCTGAGTGATTATACATCTATGCAACTGTAAAAGACATTAAGGAAAGGATAAAACCACAGATTCTGAACATAGAAATCCTTCATGAATCCTGAGAAGTAAAGCAGCCAAATTGTATTACTGAAACTCTGTCTTTACATAAGCCAAAACAATGCTCTGTTATAAAATTTCCCAACCCTCATTACATTGCTGTTTCAGCTATATATAGAGTCCTTATTCTAACTGATTCGAGCTTCCTCCTCCAGCATGAGGGGAATTCGATAACTACCTCTAACCTATCAACTATTTAACTAACTAATAAATACAATAAAGTGATGACTTGAGTTTTTTAAGAGTTCTAAATTAACTGTGACTCTAACTCCATTTTCCATGCATAATGGCTTCTCCTTGTTCTTTGACATCTGGTCTTCTTTCGATTTGGGTGAGCTGGATGTTTAATGCTCCATATTGACCTTGAACGCTGAATCTTTTAACTGCTCAGAAGTATTAGGAGATTTCCCTTGCTTCTCGGCTTCAGTTTTCCTCAAAAAGTTCGAATGTATAGAAGCATGTCTTCTAGCCTTTAATAACCCAAAACATGGAAAACTGCCACGTTCTTGATGCGTTGTAAGCTTCATCGATGAACATGTGTGCAGGCAAAAGTTCCTTGTGTGCAAATCGTTTGATACCTCTTGAACGGTGATAAAGGGGTTTTACAATAGAAATCTTAAACTTGGGTTGAAATATTCCACCTTTTTTAAGCATCCACCTGTCTTGATCTGATTGACTATTGTTGCTCCAGCTGATTTTTTGCACACCCTTTAGGCGTTTCCTTTTCAAAATTCCCGCTCATAATTCAAAACTGTCTGTTTGCGTTAAAATCATCACCTACAGCAGTTTCGTAGCGCGCTACGAAACTGCTGAGTTTTTTCTTTAAAAAACAGCTTGCTTTTGCCCTGAGACCCTTATTAGCCGAGTATTTGATTGCCCAAAACTTCTTTAAACTTTACACATGTCGCACAGGGATTTATGTTTCCTCAAAAAGATAAAGTCAAGCAAATTTGTCAAAAATTTAAACAAAATCTTACTTGGCCTCAAAACTCATTTAGCAGGTAGCTGACCTAGTTGTGCCTTCAGATCTTCAATTTGTTTCTTCATAGCTTTATTCCCAGCTCTCAGTTGCATATTGATTCTTCTGATGTACCTGGCTTCTCTGATTGCTGGTACTGTCCATGTGTGAAATTGTGAATGGCCATCAACCACTGAATTCAACTGGTTTTCTAGGGTTTCACTCCCTTTCCATAGAGCTTTACGATACTTTGCGTATATGACTGCACGTTTTCTAGCGGCTTTCTTCAATTTGGCAATCTCATATTTAGCTGCTTCTAATTGGCTCTTTATGGTTGCTATATTATCTCCTTGAGATATGATGACTGTTTTGCTTGTGTCCCTTTGCGTTCCTTTCCCTGTTTCCTCTGTTCTTGGCAGTGCTTCCTTTACTTGCTGGAATTTCCTTGTTATAGGTCTTCTGGGTTTAAAAATGAATTCTTCAGCTGGCTCATCGAATTTAAGCTTTTTTGAGGCCTTAGACTTCTTGGTACCTTCTTGCTCTGACTGTGTCAAATCAATTTGGACTGGTTCAGACTGCTCAAATTCAATGGCCTGTAATAAATCATTCAAACTTGCCTTAGACACTGGGCTCTCTTCAACTGCTATGGCTTTACCTTTTTCCTTATTTATCTGGCTTCTTGTCCTTACCCTTGAGTCTGCTTCAGATGTGCTTGTTTCAGGTATAGTCTTCTTATCATGAGTTTTTTCCTTTGTTGTTTTCTGAGGTTGATCTTGAATGATTAGTGGCTTCACTGGTTTTCTTAGCTGTGACTTTGGAACCCTTTTAGCTCTTGCTTCTTTTTGGAGCTCAGCTATTGTAAATTCTCTGGCTGGTTGTGGAGTGAGGCCAGTCTTGTTTTGGAATCCAGCCATGAAAATAAAAGAATTCCAGTCTCTGTCTATCTTTTGGAGGCCATCTAAAACCAGTAGCTTGATCAAACCATGATGAAACAAAGAGGTTTCACAGTCCTCTTTCCTTAGCTGCACCTTATCACACATCTTACTCAAGCTGCGAAACAAATAAAAAGGAAGGTCTATGGAGACTTTCCCAGTGAAATGCAAAAGCAGTTTGAAATGGTAAGAATAAACCTTGTTGTACCTTCCTTCACAGGTTAAATATTTCTGTATGCAGGTGAGTAGAAGAGCATAATGTTCCTTGACATAACTCCTGGGCACTGCTTTAGTTAAATCTTCATTTACATATGCATCCTTTAAAAACTCCTTACAAGGATTCAGGTCAAATTTGAAATTCTTAAACCATTCCTCTCGTCCTCTTGGGATCTCTGTCACAGCAGATATTGCTTCTGGAAAAACCTGCACTTCTAACATGGCTACCTTTGAATTTAAACCAGTGAAGTTTAGCGCAAATTCTTTAGTTACCTGCGCATGTCCTCCTTGTAGCTTTTTGCAAAAGTTCCAGCACCCGGCATCTTTAAACGCTTTCTTCACCCCTTCATCTCTCAGCATTATGTCCAGGCCCTCAGGTTCAGTCCTCTGACATTTACCGGATCTGTGCTCTTTTTCCTCCATTCTTTCTTCGAGATCTTCACATACAAAGACTAACAGCTCCGGTTGAAATCGTGATTCAGCTCCTTTTTAATTCGGCCTCGCTTGATTAACAGCCTCGCTTGAAATTTAAACTCTTCCATTTAAAACCTTTCAATACATAATCGGGCAGATTTGTCACTCATGCAGCACTTACGACCATCATTAAGGTTTATGCATGGTAAAATTCCTTGGGAATGATACTCTGTGCATATCAACAGATCTAGTGGTGGTGATAGTGGCAAATGAGCATTCAAACGTGATACGAGAGGTACATAAACTGACATGAGAGGACATAACTGATGACTCACCCAACGGACTTGACATTTCGGGAAAGATTCGCTGCGAAATGCATGAATCCATGATTTCGCAGCGCTGTTAGTTTTAAATTTTCATGATGCGCTGCGAAATGGCCTAATCATGATGCGCTGCGAAAACGTTTATCCATGATTGCGCTGCGAAACTGGCGAATGGGATTACGCTGCGAAATTACTAAAAGACATGGTGACTCAGATAAGACAAGATATGACTATAGAACAATGATGGTGGAGGAGAACCAATGGGAGTTGAGTATGCTTCGAGTTAAAAACTTTTTAAAACTCCAAATCCTAAGTGAGGGAAAAAAAAAACGAAATCAACTTAACACAGACCTTTGTCATCGGACTAGGATAGAAATTGACATACATCAAATTTTTAGTTCTAAGTGATAACAACTTGCTTGAGCAAAAGGAAACAAAAAGTCATATCTCCTCTGTCTGAAGATGAGATAGATCAACTCCTGAAAGGTCATGTTACAGCTCAAGTTAACGCGGATCTGCAGTGTGCACATGGTCAAGACGGTGTTGGTGAAACTTCTTCCTCTTTTGAAAATGATGACAGTCTTGTAATTAGCTTTATAGATCAGCAAACAGATAATATTTTCTTTCATGAAGATGATAAGGCTGTCATGTTTGATAATCTTGAAGATTGTTTTCTGTTTAAGAATGACCTAGACCATGAAGTTGAGGAATATGAGCTTGAGAGAGACAATATGCCAGAATTTCTCATGGTCAAGGAATTTACAGCTAACACTCAGATGGCAGAAGCTTATACCTCTCTGTGCCTTCCTATCACTCGGCAACCAGTTGTTTTTTCAAATTAGAATGAAGCGAGTACTTGCATTTTTGCTGCTGGATCTCAAGCCAAGCTAGTGCTTCAGGACTTTCAAGATCCTTTTGACATTCTTTTGCAAGCATTAGAGAAGATGAATGTTGCCCGGTTCGTTAGCATAAGCCTTGGTTTCGGTTCTTATTGTGAGTTGCCTACATTTACATTGTTCTACCTGCTCGGGACAAGTGAGAGCATAATTTCAGTATGTAGCCATCTACTGGATTGGTTACATTGGAAGGCTTACTACACATGATTGTACATATTTCATCAGTAGGCAGGTGGTGGTCATCATGAGTTGAAGCTCTCAAATCTCGATGGTCTACTACCATTTAAAAGCTTAGTAAGTACTTGTTTTAGTTAAGTCAGCCTTGGGTCATTTTTTGTTTCAGTCAGTTTAAAGATAATTTCAGCTGAGTGTCCAGTTTCAGCTTTTGAGAGTCTTGTTTCAGTTTTGGATTAGTCAGTTCAACTATGAGTCTTGAGTCAAAGTTTCGTAGTAATTGGTTTTTGGGTGTTTTGAATTTATTGACTCCATAGCCCAATGGACGAAAGGCACTGCCTGCTTTCCCAGAGATCTGTAGTTTTTGGCACCTCCAAGGAGCTACCATCTCCATTGGAGCCAATGTTAGTGTCGGTATCTTCATCCCTCCGTCAGAGATCAAAATCTTGTTTATTGCATTTCATCTTAGGTGTCTCATTCAGTCTTGTCAGCTGCATTCTGCTAGGAGCATCAATCATCTGACGGACGAGGCTTTTCACTCATGTTCCTCATGTCTTGTACCTTCTAGTCTAATTTAGTTCATCAAAATCATTTTCAAGTTAGTTGCAGTCATGCTTGGTTTTCTATTCGCCAAAGAGTCATTTTGAGGTTTTAGGGTTCATTAAGTCTAGGGTTTCACTTAATTCAGTCTGCAAAATGTCTAATAATGCCAACAGGCACATGAGGGAGTTTCAAATAAGGTTTCATTGTAAAAATTTCATCGTAATAATGCTCGATCATGACTTTTCTTCAAAATTATGTTTTGAAGAAAAGTCGTCAATTTCGTCTTTTGTAATAAATGCCATGTAATTTCAAAAAAAAATCAGTTGTCAAATTCTTCAGGTGCAACCCTGGTCGCCTTTGCCAAATTCCATGTCAGCTATCCCTGCAAAAAATAGACAAGAATTTCGTCATTCAGCTCAAAAAATCAAGTGGAAACAAAATCAGAGTTTGTATTAAAAGTGAAAGTGCCAAAGTTCTGCAAACATTACAAAGTAGGTTATTTGAAATTAAAAATCAAAGTCATTGGGCATATAAGATATTTGTGGTGTTTGAACAATCCATTGGTATGCCAAAGACATCATTAAGCCGTGTCAAACTATGGAGGAATGAAAACAGGGTTTTGAAGAATCGACTATGGGTGAAATTCAGTCATGGCGCATTGGCAAGTCGCGGCGCATAGAGCCACACATCACTGTGTAAATTACAATGTGCGCGGCACACATACTGGTCGCGGCACATAGAGCCAACAAGCAGATTTTGTCATTGCCTTCAAAGAAATTTCAAATCTTTCGCTCCCTTTGCCCCGAGTAAGTCCAATTGATCTTGCAATTGTTATTGAATAGGGTTTGGTGTGGTTTCGAAGTTTGATTTGGAGAATTTGAATGTCGAAATTTAAACCCTATCCTCTTATAAAAAACTGCTCTTAGGGTTTGAGTTTGAGTATTAAAATTTGACTGTGGTGCCAAAAATACTCCAACTCCTGTTTCCCTTTCCCATCACTGTAATCATATCATCATTTTCAATCCCCTATTCCCTTATAATCCCAAGTCACTCATTCCCATTTATCCGTATCCCTAAACCCTACAATTTCCCATCACTATCACTTTTCCATATCATTTGCAAAAAATCCCCAAACCCCAGATTCCTAAATACAGTCAAGTGACTGTTATTACATTTGATTGTAATTACATTTTAAATCTCACTTGAAAAAGCTCCACTACAACCCCTGTCCATATTTCCCACAGCCCTTTCCTATTTGGCACACATTTGGCAATTGGAAACAAAGCACCAAATTCTCATTTTCAACAAGTCAAACATTCACTTGGCATAGACTTGTAACACCATGATAGACATTGAGTCATCATATGAACAAGACAATGATTCTACCACAGAGCTTCATGCATCGAGGAGGCCTCATAAGGGTAGCAAACATGTCAGAGAAGAGCCCACCTCATTGACTCAATTGCAGGCCTGCCCACTTGCCATGGCGTGTTTCCAACAACAATCATGCTTTCAGTATTGCGAAATGATTGCTCAGATTCAGCATCATCAGGAGTTGGCTCGGTTGTTTGTTTTACATTTGCATGATGGTCAGGTAACTCTTGCTGGTGTAAATTTCACCTTGACATCAAAAACCATCTCTCAAGCAACAGGAATATCGAATGTAGGTGAGGAGTGGAACAAAAGACAACATGTATAAAGAGTACATTATGAACCTTACATCAGGCCCAGCTATGTGAGACAACTCAGCAGGGTGTTCCCATTCCGGTTTTTGAAAGAATCCTATGCGCCGTTGATGAGACTCATTATCAGATACTTCAGTTGTGAGGGCCGCTTCTCACGCCTCTATGCATACCATATCAGCATTTCACGAGAGTGAAGATGATGAACATTCCATATTTCATGTGCCGAAACATCGAGAGGATGACTACTCTTGTACAAAGAAGACTCATGAACAGTAGTACAACAACATTTACCACTATGCACTCATCAAGATCATTGTTGTACATCAGCTTGGCTTGCAGGGTATCACATGGGGAGACTTCATTTCCCGTGAGTTCTTCACAGCTTCAACAGCTCATCAAGAGGTTGTCCATGATGCGGGTGAACCTTCACATCAGTATGGAGGTTAGGAGGTGGAGACTACTAGTGTGCTGACATGTGTCACCTATCAGAGAGGCATGAGAGGATTGTTTGCAGCAGCTTGACGAGTACTATCTCCACCTGGGGTGGAAGGGGTCTCGTTGCCGTCATCAACAGCACAGGTACAGGTATAGGACAAAGGCAAGAAGCCTATGCAGGATGAGGGCCCCTCAGGAGGCCAAGTCACTGATTTCATACTCATCGATGATGATGGGAGCTCTCCTAGCTCAAAGCTGAGGGAGATTATTCAGGAGCAGAAGGCCGAGATAGATGCATTGACCAACAAGTTACAGAGAGCTCAATGGGTCATTAACTATTTGGAGCAGTGAAACAAACAATTTGAGGATCAGCATATAGTCATGGAGTTTCAAAACATCCGTGAAGACCGACAGGCTGCCAAAAGAAGCCTAAATGAGATGACACCCATTCAGCAAGGGATAGAGGTCGATCGAGAGATTTGGCTTGAGAGGGTCAACATTCATCTTGAGAAGCTGTTGGGCATGAACTCATGTTTGCAAAGCAAGGATCAAAATCTTGAAGGCAAGACTAAGGAGGGCACTAAAACGACGCAAAAGGCATGATAGGCTCCAAATCTTAGCCAAAGCTTCTTTGGATGAGCATGATACTTGATGATGGACCTTCAGTCCAAATTTCAGCAAATTTGGAGAAAATTTTGTCAATTTTGGAGAAAATTTTGTCACTTTTGAATTTTTTGGCTTCAAAACAGATTTTCCTGCCCAACCGGTAGCGCCACTTGGCGCGCGCTTATAATTGGGAGATCCTCTAGAGGAAAACTTTGCATTTTTGGATTTGTTATGAAAAGTTATGCATGCTCATGAATTACCTAAGGATTTCATCAAGTTTTAGGTTGCCTAAAGGGTCAAAAACAGTGTTGGGAGATTGGATTTTTGGAGGGGCAAATGGACACCAAATCCAGAAATTCCACTTGGGTTGGAAAGTAGACGGGCAGGGCTTTCCAATGAGCTATCATGAGCTCAATTTGGACTTCGGGAAGACCCTCAAAATTATCCTCAAATTTGTGTTATGCATACAGGTTCCAGGTGCGGCGCATAGGGAAATTTGACCTATTTTTCACTCAGCAGCTCAGAATTTTGCCTAGTTTTGACTAGTTTCACTTTTTCATGTAGCTCTTGATTTATCTTGATGTAAATTCATGACTTTGATGTAATTTTGGCACATTGTTACTCATCCATGTAGATTCATTTACTAAAAAGTGAAAAGATAGTGAATGAATCAGTTTCCTTTTATACAGAGGCAAGTTGTTTCATTGCCTATTTTTCAGTTCCTTGTTTAGATATGGTTGAAACAGCTCCTAGAATGATGAGCTCGACCCCTAGAGGCATGGGAAGGAGTTAGGCTTGTCTATATCATGTAATTTCTCAGTCATTTTCATGGTTGGACACTTGGGATTGTTGGGCACTCCATTGTACATTTGATTTCTGCATTTTTGGCAAAGGAAAGACCAGGGGTTGCAGCACTTTTTGGGATCCTTGTGGCTCTGTGTTTTGATGGTGTTTTTCTCTATGTAATTTTTAAGTTCACTGATATTTATGTGTACCATTTCCTTTCTCTTTTGCTTTTGAAATTAAACAAATGAGTGACAAAGGTAGAATTCATTAGCTTGTTGTGCTCTGCCTTTTAGTTTTGTTTAATTTTCAATGTTTTCTTCAGTTTGAAGAGGATTCTTGATACCCTATTGCCCACTTCAGTTTCTCACTAGTCTGAACCCTCCATCTTTACAAATCAAAGCATCAGAATGATTGCCTTTCTTGCCCCAATCAGAACTCTGCAAAACTGGCCTTCATCCCCGGACCCAAATTTTCCTTTCCCTTGATTCCAACAAAACCCTAAAAAAATCAAATCAAACTCTCTTGTACAGATACCTAGCCTAAAATCAGAAGATATTTCAGTCATCTCAAGCCCCATAGATCATCATTTGCTGAGATTGACTCGGAGAGAGCCCTCTCTTGACCTGGTAGGGCTAGCTACTAGGCTGAGCGTGGTTTGATGTTGGCCCTGGATCCTACCTTTTCAGCCTGAGGTAAATCTAGGCACTAACAGTCCCAAGGTCAAGAAAGACCCTAAAGATTGGTTCTCAGTGGTTCATCTCCCTTTCATCCAAGGGACCACTGACAAGATTGCGAGAATCCTTAAGAAGCATAATGTTCCCTCCACCTTTAGACCCCTTAACACCATTCATAGTTCCCTTAGATCTGTTAAAGATAGTATTGACCCCAAGGACATGAAAGGTGTTTATGTTATCCCTTGCTCCCGTGGGACCTCCTATGTGGGTGAAACGGGGTGCTCTATTAATCAGAGAATTCATGAGCACGCCGCCGACATCAAACATGGGAGGACCCGGTCTTCTGCCTTGGCAGAACATGTGGAGAAGACTAAGCATCATATATGTATTGAAGAAGCCCAGGTTATTGCTAAGATTGCTCCCTTTCGTCACCGGTAATTTAGGGAGGCCATTGAAATTGATAGAAGGCTGAGCAATCTCAACAGAGATGAAGGCTGGAAGATTAGCAGCTGTTGGATCTCTGCCCTTTGCCCCTAGCCCCTCTCCCCTTCTCCTTCCCCCTGCCCTCCCCCTTTTTTGTTCCGTTTTGGCTTTATTCCCCTTACTAGTGTTTTGATTTTTCCTTTGGTTCACTTTAACTTTTATTTAATTAATATATTAATATTAGTTTGCTTTGATTTCATTTTTAATTGTTAATAAAAAGTTTATAAAGCTTCTATCTTTTCATTTTATTAGGTTAAATTTCTTGGTTTTTGTTCTAAAATAGTTTTTACACTTTACCTAGTTTTTATTTTTATTGTATATATAAAATTTAAATAAACTTATTAACTAATTAGTGGGTTAATTAGTAAACCTATTCCCTATTTATCCTATGATACCTCTAGTAAATGAACATAAATAAATTCAATATGTAATTTAATTAATTATAAACAATTTATCCCATAAATATTCATAGAACTAACCCTTATTTTATTATTTATTTAATTACATACCTTTTAAATAAATAAACAAATATACTTAGAATGATATTAACTAATTAACTAACTAATTATTAATAGTCCTATAATAATATATGTAATTTAAAGTATTTTTTAGGTTTCAGGTTCTTAGTTTTAGTTCATTAAAACAAATTAGTTAAATATAACTAAATATTAAATAAATAATCTTAGAATTATGTTAACTAATTAACTAACTAGTTTTATAATAGTCCTATAATAATACATATTTTTGGATAATTTAATTAGTTTTAAAGTATTAAAGAAGATTTTTTAGGTTCTGAGTTTAAGTTTGTTAAAACAATTTAGTTAACTATAAACGGATTTATTTGTTACAATAAAAAATAATAATGAATATATTTAATAAACTAACTAATTAATTAATTAACTAAATTAATATTATTCATTTTCCTGTCTCTCGGTCCAGTCAAATGTAGCTGTTGCCCAGTCCCTTGTAGTCGTTTCCTTGGTCAAAAGTAGTCTTTTTATAGTCGTTGAATGATCGATCTCTTGATTTAACTTGTTGCCTTGATCTGGGTCTTCATCTTGTCCTGACGGTGAACCACACTTGTTGGTTCGAAACGCGTCGACAAATGAATTTCGATGTGATTATTGCCGAAAACCATCTTAATAAACTTGATATGGATCACAGAAGCCTAAATTCAATAACTTTAATGAACTTTATAAAATGTATTTAGAAATTTCAAAACTAATTGAAAGTCAAGCTTTTTTTTTTACTCAAAACAAAAACAAAGTGAGCAGGTATAATAATAACAACTCTAGTAAGGTCATACCCTTATATCCTTTATTCAACCACATAATACTCCATGGGCCATTGGTTGGCTTGTCGGCCTTACGACTGTTACTAGGTTGTTATAACTCAAAGTTAAATAATGTTTTGTGTTTCCTCAAATTCGTTAATAAATAAATTAGCAATTGCCTATAAATGTGCAAAGTACATTGAAGGAATAGAAAATTTGAGAAAATCATCTTGAAAAACTAAATCACTAAATATGAAAACTCTTATATAAAGATCATATCGATCTCCATCTAAATTTTTAAAAAAATTGTTGAAAGTCTTTTAGTACATTTAAAAGTAAGATGACATGATATACTTTGATCATTGTCACTAATTTGCTCTATTCTTTAGTTTTATTTACATAGCTTGACAACATGTTACTTTGATTGGAAAATTGATTTTCAAGCATATACATTGAGTTTTCATCTAGAGTCATTCATTTTTAAGGTTATTTTTAGGGTCGGTTTTATGCTTTGATGTTGTTTCCTCAACTTCAATCAATCTAGGTAATTTCATCTCCATGACATTCATTTTAGAAAAAGTTAGAGGTAATTGCTAGTTTAGTAAAGGTGAAGGACAACCGGTCTCTTGGTGAATCATTGTGTAGAGATGATTAAATGCCAAAGAAGTTAAGCACTTCACCAAGTCGCGATGAAACAAAGGCGTATGAAAGATCTTTCCCAATATTTTAACCAAAAATTTCTAGTAGTTTTACATATCACTGAAATGAGGTCCCAAAAAACATCTTTGCTCCATTGACGTTTATAGATATCCACACTTCTACACATATGAAACTCAATTTAGAACACTCGGTAAAATTTTTTGATATGGTTGGGAGTGGAACATGAGTGTCCCCACGTCTTTGAATTTATTCGCTCTATGGAGAAATCTTTAAATTCATTTGTATAACCTTCAAAATTTTCACGGAAAACAATGCAAAGGTGCATCTCTATGTTATTCTCACGCATGGGCACCACTGTCATGGGGGAAGACGATATGAATTGTTCCTCTTCCTTCCAGGAGGATGAAGTGATCCAGGTGGATATTGGTGGCCACCCGCCAATTCCACTTAGACCCCCACCATTGCTTCTTTCAATTTTTCAGTTTCCTTAATTGTAGCACAGTTTACTATTTTTAGCAGTTTTTCGGGTCCTAAACTTCTGGAGCCGTTTTGAAGCCCTAAACGATGTTTTTTTGGAAATCTATCGCCAGCGATTTATTGCCTGAAATTGTCTCTTTTGTCGTAGTCCTCGGAGAGATCTTTCCAACGGGCTATCATGCGCATCAAATGGAGATAATATGACCAAGTCGCGACCTCGGGAAGTTGGTTGTCCAACTCACCCCAATGGGGCCCATAAACTCTTGGTGTTACATCTCCTCGGGTTAGGGTTTTGGTTGTTTAGGGTTTACTCTTATTGTTCAATAATAAAAGGCCCTTGAGCCTCATTGTAAGGCAGTTCAGAGGCATGTAGCCGCCACATCTCTTCTCAGAGATAAGCTACCATCGCCCTAACTGGTTTGTTTCCATTTTTGTTTGTAAGCATATTTCAGTATTTTACATTAATGAAATGAAGTATTATTTTCGCTGCATCTTTGTGTTTATGGTTATCTCTGTAGTTTGTTGCTTTCCTGTTTAAATCCAGATCATGAAGAGAATCACGGAGCTGAGTCCTCTCTTTCTGTCTCAATCCACTGAACCGGCAACACTATCCCATCTCCCTACGCAAACAATGGATTGTACTAATGATTTTCTTCTTTTCAATATCAATTTTTGGTTATGTAGGGTTTGCATTTTTTGGTTGTCTAATGTCAAACAATGTCATTTGAGCTGGGATATATACAAGAAACCTTTCCATTCATGTTGCAGACTCAACCTATGTTTCACACACAATAATACAATTCATTGACACTTCAAACATTGTAGAGATTTTATACTTATATGTTACAGATAGAGAAAAAGATTGAGAGACAATAGAGAAATATGATGTACCTTGTGTCAAAGTATAAGCAGAGTCGATCCTGCACCATCTATCCACACTTCTACACATATGAAACTCAATTTAGAACACTCAGTACAATTTTTCAATATGGTTGGGAATGGAACATGAGTGTCCCCACATCTCTAAATTTGTTCGCTCTATGGAGAAATCTCTAAATTCATTGGTATAACCTTCAAAACTTTCGTGGAAATCAACGCAAAGGTGTATCTCTTTGTTCTTCTCGCGCACGGGTGCTACTATCATGGGGGCGAGCGATATGAATCGTTCCTCTTCCTTCCGGGAGGATGAAGAGAATCACGGAGTTGAGTCCTCTCTTTCAGTCTCAATCCACCAAATTGGCAACACTTTCCCATCTGTCCCTACACAAACAATGGAGTGTACTACTGAGTTTCTTCTTTGCAATATCAATTTTTGGCTATGTAGGGTTTGCATTTTTTGGTTGTCTAATGTCAAATGGTGTCATTTGAGGTGGGATATATACAAGAAACCTTGCCATTCATGATGCAGATTCAACCTTTGTTTCACACACAATAATACAATTCATTGACACTTCTAACATTGCAAAGATTTTATTCTTATATGTTACAGATAGAGCAAAAGATTGAGAGACAATAGAGAAATATGGTGTACCTTGCATTGAAGTGTGAGGAGAACCAATCCTGCAGCATCCATGAGAAGGACTTCGTTCTTTGGATGGGAACAATAGTTGTCCACTCTGAAGATAAGGTTTCTGCTTGGATCGTACACAGTGAAGCCATTACAGTTGAACACCAAAGATTTCTTCCAAACTATTAACAACATGACAAAGTCCTTGTAGAACTTATCGTTGATTACAACACACCCTGCGAGTTCTCAGTTGTCTGGGTGAATCTTGAAGATCATTTTTTATGAGAATATGGAACACCAGAGCAAGCAAGCGAGGCTAGAGAGGATGAAGGAAATAATAAAAGGCTAGAGAGGATACCATACCGTTGAAGTTATTTCCAAAAATTCGGGAGTCATGAGATCATGTACGTGGTAAAAAATTGTTCGATGGAGAAGGACGAAAACCAAAATATCTGATTAGCCAAATCTGCCCAGGAAAGCCCACAGAGGGACACCTTTGGTGTAAATATTGCCAAAAAAAAAAACAAAAAACAAACGAAAATAAATAAAAATAAATAAATAAATAAATTAAACTATAATAATCAATTTATAACATATATAGAGTTTTGTGACTATAGCAAAATAAATTGATTTTACTAATACTAACATTAAATTTATAACTTTATTAAAATTTCAAAATTTTAAGTAATATTTTTTACTTAAAGTTTGTTTTTTAAAATGAATTTTGGTAAAATTATATATTGATAATTGGTAAAAAACAACAACAACAACTAAACCATAATAATCAATTTATAACATATATAAAGTTTTGTGACTATAGCAAAATAAATTGATTTTACTTATACTAACATTAAATTTATAACTTTATTAAAATTTCAAAATTTTAAGTAATATTTTTTAAGTAAAGAATTGTAAAAAAATATATATTTAAATTGTTTATGTTTATTTTTTTAATTGAAATTTGGTAAAATTATATATTGATAATTGGTAAAATTATAATATTTATTGTTTAAAATGTGTTTTTAAATATATAAATAAATTTAGCACTTTAATTTTTTTTAACTTTTTAGATTCTATAATTCCAAATTACAAAACTCAAATTTGTTAATACAACAATAAGTACAAAAATTTTACAATAATATTATCATTAAGCATTTGAACTCACCCAACCACTTATGTCACTAATCATTGTAATATTTATCAAGATATTAGAGCTCATGATATTACAAGGAAAAATTTGAACCAAGTGAAAATGATAAGAGTCATTCGAATAAACCACCTTAAATATCCCCATTGACAATAATTAAAGTTAATAATATGTCCATTTAAATCGTTCTTTTATTTTTTTAAATAATTGTATCTATGACAACTTGAATGAAAACATTCAAACCAAGTCATCAATCAAGTCAATATGACGTTAACATAACCAATACCGCTTACTGAGTACTAAATTCACAACCAATAATGATATAATAAATCATTTATAATAATAAGTTGGAATCAATATTATATTACAGCACTTCCAAACTTTGAATGTTATAAGTGGACTTGAGATCAGTCTCGTCTCTGGACATTACCAAGTTTATAAACATACCATCTACAAAATACTTGGACGACCAACCCGCTTGACATTGGAATCAGTCACCACTCTGGATGCCCACCTCGCATTCATTACAGAATCAAAACTCTCCACCGCAGAATAAACAAAGTATATATTACCGAAACAACGTTAGATGTCACTTAATGGGCAAAACAACAGACGAACAAATGCCAAACAAAGATGAAAAAGGTAGATAAATGCCTAGCCTGACCAATTTCAAAAAGGAACACCTTGTTGGAATTACGATTGTCGTTACACCAAAACTCACAGGTGTTAGTAAACAGATGCGTCGCCAGAGTTAGTGGATCCATGAGAGGTGGTTAAGCACATGTCATGAAACACACAGGGAGTGTTTGTTTATCCAATGTTCAACAATCTCCCCTCCGCGCGAATTGGGTGTGATTTGAACTCAAGACCTTTCGCTTTGATACCACTTGTTGGAATCACGATTGTTATTACACCAAAATCCGCAAGTGTTAGTAAACAAACACATCGCCAGAGTTAATGAATCCACGAGAAGCAGTTAAACACATGTCACGAAACACAGAGAACGTTGGTTTATCCAATGTCCAACACACCTTCAATATAATAAATAAAATTGTTTTGTCCCTTGCAAAACTTTTTAATTACAAAACTATATAAAAAAATAAAATAAAAAAATAAAAATAAAAATAAAAAATTGAAATTTTGTTTGGAAGTCAAATTTTCCACCATATTTGAATTTAGGGTCATATTCGAAATTATGATATTGTTTTACAGATTTTTTCAATTGCCATTTCAATTTACATTTGATTAATATCTATGGACCATTTATGATACAATATCAAGTTTCCTACAATGTGAAGTGTAGAGTATAAAGTGTAGTGTAAATGTTAGTTTTTTTGGTATTATTATGTAAATTATATATATATATATATATATATATTCTGTTTTATATAGATATATATTGTGAACATTTTTTCCTAGTTTTATTTAATTTTGAAATATATGTACTTTTCAAGTTTTAATTATATATATATATATTTTAAATTCAAGTTTCTGTGATCCATATTATATGTGTGTGCGCTTTTCAATATATATATATATATGAATCCAAGTTTTTGTGATCCATAATGAATTAAGAAAAGTTTTTCGATAAAAATCACATAAGAGAAATTTTTGGCCTACGCGTTTCAAACCAACTAGTGTGATTCATCATCAGGACCAAATGAAGAGACAGACCATGACAAAGGCTTAAATAGAGAGCAATGTAGAGACCATAAATAGTTGTTACTTGGAATTATGGTCTCTACATTGCTCTTTATTTAAGTTGTTGCCATGTTTTGCCTCTTCATCTTGTCGTGATGATGAACCACACTAGTTGCTTTGAAACATGTCGACCAAAAATTTATCTTATGTATGTATGTTGTTATTTTTATTTTCTATATTATTATATTGGTTATATTTTATTTATTTTAAAGTTTATTTTATTTTTTCTGATTTTTATGTTGTTAATTTTCCTTTTTTTTTTTAATTCATTTCTATTTTTAATATTCTATATTTTGAATATATTATTAATAAAATTTAATTTAATTTAATTTTTTATGCATTTAAATATGTTATTAATTAACTTAGAAATAATTTTGTGATTGTTATTATTTAATTAATTTTGACTTTTAATGGATTAATTTAAATTTCCAGTTGAATTTCTTATAGGGTCTCCATATTATTTATTTTTCTAGCTAGATTTGGTCATCCTCTATGTTTTGATGATGAACCACAGTGGTTGGTTTGAAATGTGATCCCAAAAAAGAGTGATATGATTAATCAGAAAAAGACATTAATGGGAATATTTAGGGTGTTGAATCTATTTATGCATTCAAAAGTGCATTATAAACAATAACAAATCATAATCTTACTAAAAATTATATTATCAAATTCTCGTCAAACAACAATTTCGTCTATTAGTCACACACACACACACACACATATATATATGTATATATAGTTTTTAACATGTTTACAAAATATTTCTCTTTAGCCAAGGGCTTGTTTATTTTTTGAGGGAACAAAACATGTTATAGGTTCAAGGCTCAAAGGCATGTGGCTATGAGTCAACCTATATTGATGGACATCCTCACTGCTAATTTGAAAACTAAATTATGATAAAATTTTAAAAAACTATACATATTTTAGAATTACATATAGATATATTAAATTTGTTTTAACTTATGTTATAAGTTAAAATTACTTATACATCCAATGCATTTTGAATAATGAAAAGTTATATTTTAATCCAATATGAAACTAAATTAAAAAATTATCTTTTATATACTTTATAAGGATTTGAATATATGAAAATAAATTAAAAATTTACCTTATATATGAAAATAAACTTAAAAATGACAGCAGGTGAATGCGGCAAAAGGTTTACGATGCTCTGCAACTTGAACTAGGGTTAGGGTTTTGACGTTGGGCACCATGGCGAGATGCGCAGGGGGAGTGTTGCTCCCTCCTACAGTCAAGTAGTTACGGAAAGAAGCAAGGACGCGGGAAAGCAGCGTTTCAAGAAGCCTCTGGAGAAGGCAACAGGAGCAAGTAACACAGACACGTTGGGAGGAAATAGACCTCATGAACAGGAAGAGGAGCAGCAGGAAGCTAGGAAGGAAAAGGAGAAAGGGGATAGCAGTCAAAAACCTACTTCTGTAAGAACATCTGGGGTTTGCAAACCTAAGTCGGACACCATCCCTCGGGTCATCTTGAGCGACCCTACGCTACAAGCGCATAGGGATCATATGACAGAACATGCGATTATCTGCAAATTCATGGGAATATGGCCAACGGAGAGGGCATTGCATGTCTGGATAAGGAGCCACTGGAAGCCAAAGGGGGAAATTACCCTTCATCTGGGATCCAAGGGCTTTTTCACAGTAGTATTCACAAGCCTAGAGGATAAAGACAGAGTATTTGAAGGAGGGCCATATTTCTATGCTGCTGCAGGTCTCTACATGCGGCCTTGGATAATGAACTTTGTTCCAGAATGTGAGACATTTTCATCAGTTTTGGTATGGATCAGACTATACTCCCTTCCTCTGGATTATTGGTTACTAGAATCGCTGAAAACAATAGGCAAAAAACTGGGGCATTTTCCAAGACTCTGAAAGGAAAATACACCTCCTTCGCCCGAATCTGTGTGGAAATGGACTTATCTGGAGCACTCCCGGACGTGATAATTTTAGAAGTATTTGATGAAGAATGGGTACAGGCAGTGGACTATGAGCACATCCCATTTAGGTGTCGCAAATGCCATGAGCATGGGCATCTATATAGAGATTGCCCAACAAACAACATCAAGAGAAATGTGAAAACCACTGTGGATATAAATCCTAAGGGTTTCACCTGTTAGGATATTCCGACACATAGGATATAGTTAAGTTCAACTTGGTCTAGTATAGAGTTAGGTTAGAGTTAGGTAAAGTGTGTTTCTTTACCGTTGTACATTTTGTAACTTACAATCCGACGGTCACGATATGTAGTGATCCGACGGTTCACTCTCACCTCGGTATTACCGACACTTGATCCGTGGCTTGACACCCGATTGGTCCATGAGTTCTATTTAAAGCGCATGGAGGGTCATTGTTCGGGTAATCCGTGCATGAGAGAAGCTTATGTAAATTTTCATTCTTTGATTAATAAATTGCCTGTAGTACCCACGTTGGGACAGGCCGTGGACTGTTTCCCTCCTTGCACTCTGAGGGTTTTAACCACGTCAAAAATACTGGTGTATTGATTTGAGATCTGGTTGTGAGCGGTGTCCTTTTGGTATTCTTTCTGTGGAACTTACCCTGTAAATTCCTACATGGTATCAGAGCTATTTGAGGGCCGCGTCCGTTGGTGATCCAAATCTGAAGCCGGTAGAACTGCATGCGGCTGTCGTTTCCTAGATCTGCTGTTTCTGACTGCTTTCGGGCCGAGAGGACTGCTCTGTTGCGTTCGGAGCATCTGTTCCAGTGAGGAACCCCTTTCGTTTCACGCGAAAAGGTTTCCGGTAGCCCTAGCTGCGTCATTTTTCAGATCGGGAGGTATACAGTGTTTTTTTTTTGCAGTTTACTGTTATTTTCTCTCTGCTTATTTCGGTCTCAGTTTATTTAGCCTTTTTTTTTAACCGGATCTATACCTTTCATTTCTGCGTATGCTCTTTGCCCTGCGACTCTGTGCGATCTGGGCAAATCAGAAACAGAAAGGAAGGATTTTTCTCATGCGTATGCTCTTTTCCCTGCACCTTAGTGTGATCTCGGAAAATCAGAAACATTGAGAAAAATATTTAGTTTTTCGGCTAAAGCTAACTTTGAGATTTTTTTAAAATTTCTAGTTTTTTGGCTAAAGCTAACTTCGAGCCGCAAGGTTCGTTTTTCTTTGCATATTCGTGTTGGGTTTTGTGTTTTGTGTTTTGTAGGGAAAAAGAGCTTTCTCAAGGCAAGCACGCAAACCGAGGCCCCCCCCCCCCTCTCTCTCTCTCTCTCAAATTTTTTGTATAGATCAATTGGTTCAAAGCTATTTTAAGAGAGTAGAGGTCTTGGGTTCAAGTCTCCATTTTGTGGGGGCGGATTTTTTCATTCCCGCACATTCGCGCACTTTGCCGGCAACTTCAACAATTTTTTTTCAAAAAGCCATAACTTCTTCATCCGGAAGCCTTTTTCAGAGCCGTTTTTTTTAAAACCGCCTATTTTTTCGAGATCTATCCATTGGAACACTTACTTTCAGCATCTTCAGCTTCAGTTTTTTTTAAAAATGGAAAGTCCATGCCAAGTCATTCTTGACAGCACTAACTACTTCCAATGGGTAGCCTACATGGAAGATTTACTTAGAAGTAAAGGTCTCTTCAGAATAGCCACAGACCAAGAGAAGAAACCAAAAGATGAAGACAAGGCGGCAAAATGGGAAAATAGACAAGATCAAGCACGTGGTTTGATAGGGATGTCTATTTCTCCTGATCTTAGATTCCACATTGCAGAACTTGAGACTCCTCATGAAGCATTAGAAAAACTTGCTAAAGTTTTTGGGATTAAAAATGAAATTAGAGCCCATCAACTTGAAAATGAGCTGCTTACTTTGGATCCTAATAATTTTTCTTGCATTGAAGATTTCTTGTCCAAATTCAAGAACCTTAGATATCTCTTGGAAGGTGTTAAAGTTAAGAAAGAAGATGGTAACCTTATTTATTCCATCCTTACTAAGTTGGGACCAGCCTACTCTGTATTTGTTTCCACTTTCCATTCTACAAGGGAAGCTTTCATTTGTCAAGGACAAGACTACAAGCCCCCTTCCTTTGACTCCTTTTGTGATTCCTTAATAAGAGAACAAGAAAAACTCTTACACCTTGGTCTTCTTAATCTTGGAAACTCTTCCACGAAAGCGTTAGCCGCCCAGCAGCAACCAAATTCAAAGAATCCTAAGAAGTCATATCCTCAAAAGAATGGTCCTAAACCATCTCAGCCTCAAAATGAAAGATCATTTCAGCAAAATGATAAGACCAATAAAAACAAATGGAAGAAGACTGATAGACATTGTAACTTTTGTAATCGAGATGGCCACTTAGAATCTAAATGCTTTAAGAAGATGGAAGCCTTGGAAGCCGCAATGAAGAAACATAACATCCATGTGGAGCCTACTTCAACTTCAACTTCCGGAATGGCACTTTCTGCATGTCATTGTCAATCATCTCAGTCTGGTTATGCATTAAATGTATCTTCTTCTTCTTCTCATTCTCATGAGTGGCTCATTGATTCTGGAGCCTCTTGTCACATGGCCAAAAACCAAGCCATGTTTTCTTCTTTAAATGATTGTAACACCAAAAATATATATATTGGTGATGATAGATCTCTTAATGTTGTAGGGACTGGAACTGTTCATCTAGACAATGGTCAGTTTAATGATGTATTATGTGTTCCAACCTTATCCTGCAACCTTCTATCTGTCTATCAGATAACTCATTCAGGTGAAGGTAAAATTGTTGAATTTTCACCTCATGATGTTGTAATCAAGGATCTAAAAGATCCTAAACAGATTCTAGCTACTGGTCTTGCTGATGATTCCAAAAGGTTGTATAAGTTTCACAACTTTGGGTCATCCAATCTTCCCTCAGTATTTGTTGCTCATAATGATGAAGTGAGCAAACTTTGGCATGAGCGATTTGGTCACTTAAACTATCGCTCCCTTCAGCATCTATGTAAAGAAAATATGGTGACAGGTCTTCCTATGGTATCTTGCAGAGATGGTGTTTGTTCCGGATGTGTACTCGGAAAACATCATCGGGACAGTTTTGACAAACGTGCCTCTTGGCACGCCTCAGCCCCTTTACAGCTTGTGCACAGTGATTTATGTGGTCCTCTTCCTGTTGCTTCATTCTCTGGCTGCAAGTACTTCTTAACTTTCATTGATGATTTCTCCAGACGCACTTGGGTATACTTCTTAAAACTCAAGAGCGAAGTATTTAACACTTTTTTGGCCTTCAAAGCATTTGTTGAAAAACAATCTGGACATCAAATTCTTAAGCTAAGAACTGATAATGGTGGAGAATATGTTAAAAACACATTCATCAACTTTTGCACCGAAAATGGAATTCAAATGCAACATACTGTTCCATACACTCCACAACAAAATGGTGTAGCTGAAAGGAAAAATCGCACCTTAAAGGAAATGGCTAATTGTATGCTGCAATCTAAAGGACTCAGTCTTAGTTTTTGGGCCGAAGCAATTAATTGTGCAAATTATATAATCAATCGCACTCCTACTAAGGTTCTAGAGAATATCACTCCAGAAGAAGCTTGGAGTTCCATTAAACCAGATGTAAGTCACTTTCGTGTGTTTGGAAGTGAAGCATGGGCCCATATTCCAGATGAAAAGCATAAAGCTTTAGAACCTAAGAGTGAGAAATGTACTTTTGTTGGATATTCTGAAGATGTAAAAGGTTATAGACTTATTCCATTTAAGTCCAAAAATGTTATCATTAGAAGAGATGTAAAATTTGATGAAAATAAATCGGCCTGCGAGCCTAGTCCGGCGGATGTGCCACCTCTTCCTATCTCTTCTATCTTTGAAAACATTTCTTCTTCAGATGATGAAAGCGAGGATGATAATCCTCCCCCACCTTCTCAGGATCCTCAACTTCCAAGATGGGTCCGTGCTACTCGGGATGCAGCAGGTGATCTTGCCGGTGATCCTACAGATCAGCGACGTACACGTTCTCAGTTTGAAAGAGCCTCTTCTTTACTGGCTCAAGCTCCAGTAAATCATGATCCTGACACTTTTGCAGAAGCTTCAGGCCATCCACATTGGGAAGCAGCTATGAATGAAGAATATCATTCATTGATGACAAATGATACATGGGATCTTGTTCCTCTACCAAAGGGACGCAAACTTGTTAGATGTAAATGGGTTTACAGAACCAAGTATGGACCAGATGGGAAAGTTGATAAACATAAAGCTCGTCTCGTTGCTAAGGGCTTTTCACAGGTTGAAGGCATTGACTACACTGAAACCTTTTCTCCTGTTGCCAAAATGAACTCTATCCGCCTTGTTCTTTCCCTTGCTGCCTCTTTAAAATGGGAAGTCCATCAGATGGATGTTAAATCTGCCTTCTTGCATGGGGACTTGCAGGAAGAAATCTATATGGAACAACCCATTGGCTTCATACAAACAGACTCCAGCCTTGTTTGTCGACTTAAGAAATCCCTTTATGGCCTCAAGCAAGCTCCTCGAGCTTGGTATGCCAAAATGGATAGCTTTCTTTTAGAATCTGGCTTTTCTAGGTGTCATTCTGACAATACTGTCTACACCAAGAAAGTGGGCAACTCTCTTATCATCCTTGTTCTTTATGTTGATGATCTTATTCTTACTGGTAGTGATCCCAACCTTATAAACCATGTGAAGTCCAGCCTTAAAAAGAAATTTGAAATGACAGACTTAGGACACTTACACTATTTTCTCGGTCTTCAAGTCTTGCAATCCCAAGAGGGTATTTTCCTTTCCCAGTCCAAGTATGCTTGTGATATTCTTCGTCATTTTCACATGGAAGACTGTAAGCCAGCCCCTTCTCCCTTTCAGTCTGGAGTCAAACTTTCAGTCTCTTGTACTTCTCCTGAAGTTGATGCTACCTTATACCGTCAACTTGTCGGAAAACTCTTGTATTTAACCCATACTCGTCCTGATCTTTCCTTTGCTGTTGGCCTTGTTGCTCGTTTTATGCAAAACCCCCGTGAAAGTCATTGGAAAGCAGCTAAAAGAATACTTCGTTATGTTCGAGGTACAGTACAGTTTGGGATTCATTACAGTGCCAAAGCAGCTCCTCTGTTAGTTGGTTTCACTGATTCTGATTGGGCTGGTGACCCTGATGATCGGAAGTCTACTGCCGGTTATGTCTTCACTCTTGGTTCAGGACCTATTACATGGGCTTGTAAGAAACAGGCTGCCATTTCTCTTTCGTCAGCAGAAGCAGAGTATCGTGGTGCCGTGGAAGCTAGTAAGGAAGCCTTGTGGCTTCGTCAGATCCTATCAGAGTTTGGCTTTGAGCAGCAGCATCCAACCACACTTTGGTGTGATAATCAAAGTGCCATTCAGCTATGCAAAGATCCAGTCCAGCATCAGCGCAGCAAACACATTGAACTACACATGCACTTCATCAGAAAGCTCATTCATGACCATGTTCTTGAAGTGCAATATTGTCCAACAGATGATCAGGTTGCAGACATCTTCACAAAGGCTCTCACAGAGGCGAAGTTCACTAAACTTCGATATATGCTTGGAGTTCAGGAAGTTGTCACTAAGGGGGGATAGGCTCTAGTGCCTCCTTCCTTCTCCTATTGTGTCATATTTGTAAATCCTTCAATCCTATCCCAAGTTGTTCTTAAGGGGGGATGTTAGGATATTCCGACACATAGGATATAGTTAAGTTCAACTTGGTCTAGTATAGAGTTAGGTTAGAGTTAGGTAAAGTGTGTTTCTTTACCGTTGTACATTTTGTAACTTACAATCCGACGGTCACGATATGTAGTGATCCGACGGTTCACTCTCACCTCGGTATTACCGACACTTGATCCGTGGCTTGACACCCGATTGGTCCATGAGTTCTATTTAAAGCGCATGGAGGGTCATTGTTCGGGTAATCCGTGCATGAGAGAAGCTTATGTAAATTTTCATTCTTTGATTAATAAATTGCCTGTAGTACCCACGTTGGGACAGGCCGTGGACTGTTTCCCTCCTTGCACTCTGAGGGTTTTAACCACGTCAAAAATACTGGTGTATTGATTTGAGATCTGGTTGTGAGCGGTGCCCTTTTGGTATTCTTTCTGTGGAACTTACCCTGTAAATTCCTACATCACCAAGGTTTGGGGTAAAGGGAAAGGCGGAAAGAGGCTGCAAAAGAAGATCAATGAGGAAAAACAATCGAGCCATAATAGCTTTAAGATCCTAGAAGAAGAAGACAGAAACAAAGAAACAAACCAGGAAATGGAGAACACTATCACTGAGAAGGAAAGAGATGAAAGCATGGAAGAAATCATAGAAACCATGATGGAGATAAATAAGGACCATGAGATGACTCCAAGTGAAGCTGGAACGGAAGACCATGAACTATAGAAGATTCTAGAGAGGGAAAATATAGATCTAGAAAAATTTATGGAACAAGGAACAACCAAAGGAGTGGACTCCCTACCAAAAGAGGAATATGACGAGGTTCAACAGCTATTCCTATGGAGATCATAATCGAAAGGAAATGGAATCAAAATAAATCATGAAATCCAGGAATATAGAGGGGTCAAAATTATGGAGGAGACACATGCACTATCTTCGAAGAACCCAGGCAGGAAAAGAGGAAGAAAAAGACAGAAGGAGTTGTTGAACGGATGTGGAAAACTATTGATTAACTCAGGTAAGATGAAAGAGCTTACCAGCTACTCTTTTACTAATCTTTCTTAATGAAGATCACAACCTAGAATATTAGAGGCTTAGGAAGTAGAAGGAAACACAGAAATCTCAGTAATAGAATAAAAGAATAAAAACCAGATATGGTGCTTATTCAGGAGACAAAATGCTCAATGGATAAGATTAGAGAAATACATAAGAAATGGCTAATCAAGTATGAATATCTAGAAGTTAAAGCAAAAAACTCAGCGGGGGGGATTCTCACGCTGTGGGATCCACAAAAATTTGGAATATTAGATGTTGAGGCATCTAGGAACTATCTTTCTTTGGTATGTCAACCTTTAGGGGATAAGGAGATATACATGATCACTAATGTATATGGCCCTCAAAAGCAAGAAGATAAATTCAAGCTTCTTACCTCCCTTGAGGAACTAAGAGAAAGATACCCTAATATGCCCTGGATCGTTGCAAGAGACTTCAATATGATAAAATCTCTTACAGAGAAAAAAGGGGGCAACAGGAAGCTAAGTAGAGATTCCACGGCTTTCCAGAACTTCATAATGAATATGGGGTTAGTGGACATGGAAATAATAAATGGGACCTTCACCTGGAACAATAAGAGGGGAGGGGCTTCACAAGTCGCCTCTAAATTAGACAGATTTATTATCTCAGAGGAACTCTTTCTCTCAGGCCCGACCATGACAACTTCTATTCTTCCCTTTGGAGGTTCGGATCATTGGCCTGTTCAGCTGGAAGCCACTTTTATGGGCATACCAAAAAACAGACCTTTCAGGTTTGAGAATGCCTGGCTCTCTCATCCTGAATTCAACAGTAATATTGACAAATGGTGGAAAGAGGATCTAAACACTCAAGGCACCAAAATGTTCATGCTCCAACAGAAACTTAAACATATCAAAGCCAAGCTTAAAAGCTGGAACAAAAAGGAATTTGGAAATATCTTCAAAGCCAAAAGAGAAGTTGAGCAGAAACTCCAGGAAATCAATAGGATCAACATCGCAGAGGGCTTTACCGAGGAGCGGAAAAAGCTAGCTAAAACTTTGCAGGAAGAATGGGAAGATCGGTGCTTACAAGAGGAGATTTTCTGGAGGCAGAAGTCAAGGATACAGTGGATAAAAGAGGGAGAAAGAAACACGAAGTTCTTCCACAAATCCACCATGGATCACAGGGCACACAACAGAATTACAAAGCTCAAAGACTCTCAAGGGAGAGAAATTTTCTCTCACAAAGACATGGAATCTCTCCTTGTACAACAATTCCTTAGTATTGCAGAGGAGCCCCTGGAAGACAGATCCAGGTTCATCGACCATTTCACATAGTACATCCCTCAGCTGGTCACCAGAGAAGATAACCACAATCTTAATAGGCCAGTGTCGGAAGAGGAGGTCAGTGAGGTGATCAATGAAATGCAAAATGGAAAAGCTCCAGGCCTGGATGGTTTTAATGTAGACTTCTTCAAAGCATGTTGGAAAATAGTTAAATAGGACATCCTTGAGGTGGTGGAAGACTTAAGAAGATCCAAAAAGGTTTTGAAGGCATTCAATGCATCCTTCATAGCTCTGATCCCAAAAAAGGAAAATGCCATGACTCCGGATGGCTTCAAACCCATAGCCCTATGTAATGTGGTGTATAAAATTATTTCCAAGGTGATAGCCAACAGACTCAAGCCACTCTTACCAGCTCTCATCTCAGAGGAGCAAACAGGCTATGTGGAAGGAAGACAAATCCTCAATAATATTATCCAAGCTCATGAGGTGGTACACTCGCTCAAAAGCAACAAACAAGCTGGTATGATCATTCAATTAGATCTAGTGAAAGCCTATGACAAGCTTAGTTGGTCTTATATAAGAGCAGTTCTAAAAGCCTATGGCTTTGACCAAAACTGGATAAGATGGGTGATGGCACTAGTTACCACAACTAGTTTCTCCATCCTACTTAATGGCACTCCTTCAAGACTCTTCACACCCTCAATAAGCCTCAGACAAGGGGATTCGCTCTCACCGTTCCTCTTTATTCTCATGATGGAAGGGCTTGGTAGAGCGATTAAAATAACTAATGCTGAAGGAAGAATCCAAGGCATCAAACTCACCGTGGATGGAGCAACAAACACACATCAGCAATTTTTGGATGACACAATGCTGCAGGGCTTACCCACAGTCAAGGAGGCCAGAACGATCAAACAAATTTTGAATGACTTTGCTAAGGCTGCTGGCACAAAGGTGAGCCTCAGCAAATCTATAGTTTCTTTCTTTAATACTGACATTGCTATTCAAAGAAATATCACTAGAATTCTTGGATTTCAAAGGGACCAACTACCTTCCAAGTATTTGGGCATACCTCTCATAGATAAACCTCTTAGCAAGGAAGTGTGGGAGCCAACTATAAATAAAATGCAGGACAAGATCAAAAAATGGACTTGTAGATCTTTAAACTTGGCGGGGCGCCTTGTGCTCACACAGGCTGTACTGCAGGCCATTCCCATTTACATGTTTTCTACTCTTCCTGCTTCTAAAGGAGTCACGCAGTAGATCAGGAGCATACAAAGGGACTTTCTATGGGGCAAAGGAGAAGTGAAAAAGAAATGGGCTTTAGTAGCCTGGGATAAAATCTGCAAACCTAAGAGCCATGGTGGCTTGGGGCTTCATGATCCTGAAACCATCAGCAAGGTTTCGGGAGCTAAACTCTGGTGGAGATGGATCAAGGAATTGGCTACTCCCTGGGCTAAGCTTTGGAAACAAAAATATGCCAAGAATTGGTAGGAGAAAGATCACATTAGAATGTCAAGGAACATTAAGGGCTCCCATATTTGGAACCTTGCCTGGGAAAACAAAATTATTGTTCAGCAACATAGTTTCTGGGAAATTCGAGTTGGGAATCTAGCACGATTTTGGGAGGATAACTGGTAGTAGGAACCCAACTTGTACAAGGATGAATTAACAGCTCTCAAGAATGACACATACAACAAAGGTCTACTTATGGTGAAAGACTTTTGGAACCAGGAAAGGAAAAATGAAAAATGGAGAACTTGGAAGGATCTAGGCCACAATGAAGAGAGTCCTCTTAGAGCCTAGGCAGACTCTCTTACCCAGGAACTAGAGCATAGAAGGATTTTGGTATCCTCCTTGCCTGACCAACTAAGATGGGGAAAGAACAATGAAGGCAACTTTAATCTCAAAGAAGCAAAACAGGTAGTAACAGGTTTTAACTATCCCAATCCTGATCAAGTTTGGAAGAATCTTTGGCAGAGCCCTCACTAGATGAAAATAAAATTATTTATTTGGCTAGTTCATCAAACAAAAATCTTAACTTGGGAAAATCTCCTAAAAAAAGGCTTCACTGGACCATCCAAATGCTACCTTTGCAACTCTCAAGAGGAGACGATGAATCACCTTCTTAACCTCTGCCCTTTCACCTCCACTGTGTGGGACTGGGTGGCAACAATCTTTAAACATACTGATAGGGACAGACTCAGCATCTCCAACACTTTGAGGAACTGGAGGAAAAACTTCTCGGGGAATGAAATTATTAATAGAGCCTGGACCCTGGTTCCAGGCTTTGTTATCTGGAATGTATGGAAAGAATGCAACAGTCGGATCTTCAAGAACAAAGCTAGCAAGCCCCAACACATAATTGACCAAATTTTAAGGCAACTTAAAGATACAGTTAGTAGCTTGCTGAGGACTCTGCCTAAGGACCCTCCTCTACCCCAAGATGCAAGTATTCTACTACATTTGGGTCTTCAATCCATAAGCCCACAGGGCATTATCAAGGGAGTAAGCCAAATAAATTCAGATATAAACATTTGGAAGCCTCCTCCTCATGGTTTCTTAAAGGTCAATATAGATGGAGCATCTAAGGGCAACCCAGGGTTAGCTGGTTTTGGAGGTGTTATAAGAGATGAACAGGGGCAAATAAAGAAAATATTTCATGGCCACTTGGGGAAGGCCACTAATAACATGGCGGAACTCATGGCCCTAGAGCAATGCTTGGAAATATTGGTGAATTCAGATTCACATAATAGCATCATTGAAGCAGATTCGGAACTGATTATCAGAGCAGCCAAGAAAATTTGCAATGGTACAACACTGGATAAAGTGTCGAAACACTGGAGGCTCTCGCAAGTATTTCACCGTATTCACTCCCACCTGCAAACCTTAAAGACTGTAAGCTTTTTCCATGTGAAGAGAAAGGCTAACATGGTAGCAGATCGTTTGGCGAACGAAGGAGTGATTAATAAGGAAAGGGACACCTGGCATGTCTGGGAGCTATTACCCCCAAGCAAACTATTTGAGGACTGTCTTTGTCAGGCTGCCAAAGATATGGAGCAAAGGGAAAGGTGGAGAGCAGAGGAGGAAGACTAAGGATACAGCGGCATGAGGAACAGTTCTGGAAACGATGCAGTTTGTACGTTCATTGATCGCTGTATGGATCAATGGCAACACATCGATCAAATGAGGAGACTTTTCATCTCAACGATAAATGGTAATCACTGATTTTGCTGGGTGGAGGTTTAGTAAGCACAGTGGGAGGGCGATGCACTGGATTGCAGACCCACCGTTTTCTCATGGTAGAAAATGTAATTATTTTGACTGTTAGACTTTTCACCCGTTTAAGGGGTTGGTTCCATTTTTTGTAAAAGGTTTAAGCCATTTCCGCTTTAGTTAGGACATGAGGACCTTTTTGGGTAAACGCAAGGGTTACCTTGTAAAATATGTAATATTATTACTGTGGTTAATTTAAAGATTCCTTCTTACTTAGACCAAAGAAAAGAAAATAAACTTAAAAATTTCCTTATATATTTTATAATTTCAATTCTATAAGGACAAGGTGTTAAGCTTCAAGTTCCTTAGTGCAAGAGATCTAGAATAGATGTTGGTTGTTTTTTCCTTAATTGAAAACTATCATTTTTTTAAATAGTGGGAAAACCTATCATAACTCAGTTTTTAAATAAAAAGATGGGGATAATTGTCACTGGCTAAAATCAATGAATACACACTCATTCATCACTATTTTTCAAGAATGATGATAATTATTAGTTAATTTTTTTATAAATATAAATTATATAATATTATTTGCTTAAAAAAATTTGAATGATTTCAGTGAGTTTTGTATTTTCATATTTTAACTTTTCATTGTTCTATAAGTTTTAATTTTTTTAATTTTATTTTATTTAACTTTTCAATGTTACTTATCATTTTAATTTTCATTACCATTGTCTCATGGATAAACATTACTTTCATTGGTATTGAATATTGCCTCATAGATAGAGGGTAAGAAAATACAAAGTAATTCATATAATATATACGATTTTATTTAACACTTCAAAAACATTTTATTACAGTTGTGTAATATCTTTGCATAATATATTCCATTTTCACAATTTCTTCGAACAAAATCAACTTTTATGACATATTTACTTTGACAGACCTTTCTCTGCAAGGTTGGGTGGGTAGGCACTATTCACCCCAACCAATTGCAAAGCTTCATTTTCATATTCCTCCCTTGAATTAAAATTTATGTGCTTGTTGAACGAGGGTGGTTTCTTAGTGGTGCAATATGTGGCCCTTTGAGGCTTGAAAACGTGGGCAGTCTATCAGGTAGTGCCCCTTTCTTCTTATTCTTGTCCCTGGAATTAATGGCATTTTTTTGTGAAGTGTGCACGGCTACTAAGCTTTGCATTTGCCTCAATATCTTTGGTGATGATGGGAATTTCAGCATCATTTGGTCATTGGGTGGGATCGAAGGCTGAGCGAGCAACCAAATTTTAGCACGTTTTGTGGCTACAACTGACCCAAATTATTTTGGTGTTTTCTAAAAGCATGATTTTCGTGGTTGCAGTGGGTTTGTCAAATCATGCTTGCTTCTAACAAGAGGACTTTGCTTCGCTTTTCTTTTATTTCCCCTCTTCTCCTCTCTATTTAAGCCCTGTTAAAAGGCCTATTTAAAAACACTGTTTTTTTCATTCTATATAAATTTTCACTGTCATCACTATGACAACAGGTACCAGTAACTCAGGCAGAGGCCTTAGTGTTTTTATTCAAAAGTATGCATGAATTGCATGGATATATTTTTTTATTTGTTCTTTTCCTTTTTGTTTTTCTTCAAATCATTTAGTTAGATGGTTATTGGTGTGCGAAGCAATGTGTGGAGGAAGAAATGCACTTTTGTTATGTGGATGATGATAATATGGCTTTCTTTATCATGAAGCAGGAGGTGGATGGCAGGAAAAGGATGAGCTGCAACAATTGTCGAGTTCTGCTTAAAGGTTGTAGTGATACCTGCATTCTTCAACCTTGTTTGCAATGGATCGCATCCCTGAAAGTCTAGGGGCATGCCCGAAGCAAGAGGCCTATTAAGAGGGCAACTTGATCAAGCCCTAGTTCAGTGATTTCATGATTGGAAAATCAATGATAAGAGGGTTGGTTATTGTGCCCTAGTTAAGTGGTTTACAAGTGGGCAATTTCAGTGATAAGAGGGGAGATTCTTGAGCCGTAAGTCTGGTCATCTTTGGAGCAGTCAAGAGACAAGAAGAAGGTAGAGTTGAAGACCTTATGAGTTAGAAATCTTGAAAGAGTAGGAGAGCAACTAGAGGGAAAATTAGTATGAGCCTATGTTCAATTACTCTTGGAGTAGCATAAGGTTTGATAGTGCTAGAATGTTGAGCTAAAGATGCAAGCATTTTGAAGGTGCAAAAGTCTTGTAAATAGTAGTAGAGGAGGAAAAGGACCTCCCAGATGTGTTCAAGGTACGTGGACTGGAAGGGATGTGGAAATGCTACATCAACAAGTAAGTCAAGTGTACCTTGTTTAGAGGCAGATAGGTAGTCATAGTTTGTTGACTCCAAGCCCTAGTTTTCCTTGTATCATGGATGTATGTAAGGGTCATGATCCCTGGTACGAGAGCCCTACTTTTGTTTTATTAAGGTTGGTAATATAACAAATTTTGGGTTAAAGATTGTCTTATGTATTAGTTGATTCATCGTTGTACATTTTCTGCTATGCAAAATACTTGTGGTGTGGCATTTTAGTGTGTTTGTGATCATGATCTTAGACATAAACCTAACTCTGAAGTGTCAAGGAAAAATCAACACACAACTCTTGCAAAAGCGTGTGGGAGTATAACACATTAAAGCGCTAGCATAGATCTGAACTCTCCAAGGAGAGAGGTCTAAAGTTGAGAGTCATGGAAGTGTTGTAAGCTAGGGTTTCTGGAGATGGTGATTATGGTAGGCAAGTTTAGCATTAGCCTTCCGAGGTTGAATGGTTGGACATAAGTTCATTTGTGGCCTGGAGATCCCATGTAGGTAGCCTTATTAGTAGGATAATAATATATATGTGCATATGGATGTCTCATTGGTGTTGACGTCTTTGAATATGGGTTTGGATTCAATGTGTGGAGGTGAGAGAATGGCGACATAAGTGTTAGAATAGCAACCAAGGAAAAGACAATCTTTGAAGATATAATTTTTTTAACAACATGTAAAAGGGAATATGACTGTAAGACCTAGTAAGGTATGTGTACCCCTGGTAAAGTCTAGAGTGACACGGAACATGCAGGTTTTTTGTATTGGATTAGAATAATTTTTCCAAGTCGACTTTAAATAGAGGATTGTTAGGTAAAGTTGACTTGGTCATTTAGTGAAAGTTGTAATGCATGTATTCCATAGTATTGCATGTAATGAAGGATATAGATACACTTAGAATCCCCCATTGTAAGGCACTAGAAGTGAGCAAATATTGAACTCACTTGGCTAGTAGCTTGACCAAATTTGGCTAAATAATAATAAAAACTTAATAGCTAATTTTTTTCCACTTGAGGTTTTCCAAAATAAATATTAAATATGATTTATGGTATGGTTTTTCTCTTAGTCTAACCTCCGTTAAATCTACACCACATCACATGTTATTACTAGCAAACAAATCTAACCTTTCATTAAATCTACACCACTTAAAAACAACTTCTTGTGTGTGTTTGAATTATGCCTAAGGGAATGATAGCAAACCGTCTAATTTTTGTTTGTTTTGGTTTTTAGTAATGCACTTAGCCACACCCCTAGTGCTTCCCAACATGCAAACAAATAGGACCAAAAGAATAAGGGATAGAGGCAACATGAGATGGCACTGTGAGTTTAAAAATAGTGCCACGAAAACCCTTAACAATATGACTAGGGTTTTCATCAATTTAAACAAAATATGCCTAGGGGAATGATGTCAAACTATATCTTTCTTTTCTTAGCAATGCACGTAGCCACACCCATAAAGCTATCCAATTTACAAAGAAATATATTTGAATGAATAAGAGAGAGAGGAAGCAAGAGATGGCACTATGATGGGGAAAATAGTGCCACAGAAACACTTGGCAATATGCACTAACAAAGGTGAGGGACAGAGTTATTGCACGGTTGTCAGTACCCTCTATTAAGTTAGAAAATGTCTAGGAGTCCTTGGATATTTTTTTAGCAGTCAAAAAAGGGCTTGTAGGCACCCCCATCTATGTTTCCAACAATTAAATGAGCCACAACCACAGTAGTAATATACACTATGTTAATTGATAACTCTATAAATGCATGGAAAATATAAATAAAGAATAAGTGTCCTTACACCTGTGTATGGAGTTTACCCATGCTTGACACGTGACAAATTGTAACACTACCTCCCACCCCCTATACTATCTCGAGTGCGGGAGGTGTTACCTATGATTTAACCTGAACTCTAAAGTCTATCTTGAAGATGAGGTTACAAAAATCTATCTCTTTCAAAGGTTACAAAATTATAATCTGATATCACCATCATATTAGCTCGTAGAGAGCTTTCAAACAATATAAATTTCATTTCAATCTGACTCCAAGATTCAAATTTATGCCCAACTGAAGTTAGACCAATTACAAAATGCCATGTGGCATCCTCGTATAGCCCACGGGGTTCTACCACATCTTTGCACGTAGTTCCATGTCCCTCCATGTCACCTCATGAGGGACCCATATGAGAGGTAGTTCCCCTCTACAGGGTTCCACAACATTTCCACCAAATGGGAAAAACAAATGGTTTTAACATAGGGTGGTGTTCAGTTATGGACCCCCCCCCCCTGTTAACTCCTAGTAGACCAAGGGGGCCTTGGGGTGATTACGGATTGTTGATATGTCCCATGCCCCAGATGTACTGTCAGAGATGGCACATAGATTAATGGGGGGACCACAGAGGGAAACCCCATGTCAGACCCCTCCACCCCCATTAACTTCTAACGAACTAGGGCGGCCTTGGGGTGAAAGGGGGTTGTTAATTAGGGCACATTGATCATGCCACTCAGATGTGCACATTCGATAACAATGGTCACCCTCAACATAAGTTCAAGCATATTTAGTGAATATACTCCACGTTGTCATCAAATGACAAAGAAGTTCCCTTATATGTCCCTGTTCTTGGGCTTCAGACTATCGAGGAGTTTGATGTGCATCGAGGAGTCTCCATTAGGCTGACACATCAATTGATATCCCGACAACGAATATGCTCTCATTGATTATCGTTGCCACGTGATTATGAAACACAATGCGATGATAATGCAAACGGGCGATGGTTGGTCCTATCACTAAACGAACCCAAAAAATGACAATTTTCACAACAATTACCACTAGTACCCAACCACCACAACAAGTTCCATGTTACACTGCATATGTGTGAAGTAAACAAGCGGTGGGCGGTGGGTAGTTGCAAGGTTTCGCACTTGAACCAAGACATGTTCGACTTCTCTTCCATCAACACTTTTCTTTCATGCCACCATACAACAGGTTATGGGTAGTGAGTGGAGGGATAGAGTACCACTGGGTTAGGGTTCCATTAGGTAGGAACTACTGTGGGAATCAATTCATGACTTCTTTGCCTAGAGTGGAGTAGCTCCCTTGTTTATCTCTAGTTCAATAAAAACAATGGGCATATCCAACCACGTATAGGGTCAACTCATTAATCCAAGGAGCTCATCTATTCAATACTTTGTACATATTCTCATGAATAAATATTTTATGATGCTTCAACACTCAAGTCCTATCTTTAAATTATAAATAGTGTCAAGGTTGTTCTATTCGGGGAATTTTAAAAATGATGTTATAATATTTAATTGCATAGGATTTTATGTACTTCAAATAAGAGAAGGGAGATTTGAATTGAAGATTTACCTGCTAAAATATTAATAATGGTTTGGAAATGGAGTAATAAATTAATTGTGGTTGAGTTTGTGAAAAAACATTGTTAAGTGTGTTCTAATTAAAATTGTGTTTAAAGTATTATTACATTAAAATGAGTTGGTTTTTTTAATAAGTCTTGGTTTTATATGTTAGTGTCAGTCTTTCCAGCCTTCCTCCAGTGATCAAATATGCTCTTACAAAGTGGTCTCAGAGTTTCCAAGTCAAATTTTGTCATTTCAAAGAGTTTTCAAGCAAAATTTGGTCACTAGGCATTAGGTCTAGGGTTTGCTTTCACTCCTTCTAAAGTTGTCCAAAAGCCAATCTATGTCACCATTCAGCTGAGTCTATCATCATTCATAGGGTTGTCATTATCATCTCAGTGTCTAATGAGTCATTTTACATCTTGTTCATGCTTCAGTTGCACCTAGGCAAGGTCATTTTCCTCTCCTAGGGTTTTGAAGCCAATTTCTCTTGGACAGTCAAATCATCGGCAAAACTTGTTTCCTGATGTTCATACACCTTCCCCTATCCTTAAAGTACCTTATCAAACACTTCCCATCCCTTAGATCCGCCAAATTCCTCATTTTTGCACAAACCCTAGTTTCTAGCTAAAACCTGGCAATTTTCTAGGTTTGGCCTGTGTTTTTCCCTTTTGGACCCCTTCCCCTCACTCAATCTCTGATATTCCACTTTCCCCTACTTCCTAACATCCCTCCCCACTCCCAAAAATTTCTCCAAGAATTTAGAAGCCTCTTATCCCCTTCATTTCGCTCCATTTCGACAAAATTCCTTGTTTCACACATCGGGACAAGTCGCACTCAAATGATGTTCCAGAGCAATAAAAGATGAATTTTGGAAATCTGAGAGAGGTTTTTGTCCATAACATTCCAAAGAAGAAAAACCTCCTTCACTTTTTGTACAGGTGTCATGGTTTTAGAGAAATGTCAAAATTGCAATCGCCAGATCCAAGGAGGTTGGCCAAGGCACTAAAACGACGGAAAAGGCCCGATCCACTCCAAATTTTGGACAAAGCCTCTTTGACTGAGCATGGCACTAAATATCTCAGCCACAGCACAAATCCCAAGAAATTTTGAGCATTTTGGGTAAATTTTGGTTTTTTCAGGCAATTTACAGGTTTTCTCCATTAACGGGTCTCACCCCCCGCGCGACCCTTCATCCTGGCAACTCCATTTTGCAAAAACTCAGCATTTCCAGATTTTTCATGAGAAGTTACATATTCTCATTCATGGACAAGAGATTTTATGAAGTTTTGGGCCTCCAGAAGGTTAAAAAATAAGCAAAAAATGACTTTCCGCCACATTTTTGAGACACAGAGAGCAGTCTTGGGAGATTGCAATTTTGGAGGGGAAAATGACCACCAAATTCAGAAATTCCAGTTGGGTTGGAAAGTAGACTCACAGAAATTTCCAACAAGCCTACTCTTACTCAATTTGGACACCTGGAAGTGCCCCAAAAGCGGTCCCAAAGGCGCGCGACCCGTCAGGCAGAGGCGCGCGACCCATCGGCAAATTTCTCCAAATTTCACTGTACAGCTCAGAAAAACGCAGTTTGACCCTGTTTGACTTTTTGGGGTGGATTATTATCCTCTTTGATGTAATTAATGTACTTTTACACTTATGTATCTCTTCTAGAAGATTCATTCATGAGATAGGTGAAAATTTAATGAATGAATCGGTTTCCTAGCTTATAGAGGCAAGTTGTTTTGACTGCCTAGATTTTAGTGCTCAGTTTAGAATTGGTTGAAAAAGCTCCTAGAAGGATGAACTCGACCCCTAGAGGCAAGGAAAGGTGTTAGCTTGCCTATATTATGTATTTTCTTAGTCATTTTCAGGGGTTGGAAGGTGGGACTCTTGAGGGAGAAGCTATCATTGTATTATTCACTGTATCTCTACAATTTTTGGCTAAGGAAGACCAGGGTTTTGCAGTCCTTTTTGGGATTCTTGTGGTTACATGTATTGATGGTGTGTTTCTCTATGTACTTGTAAGTGTGTTATGTGAATCATTTCCTTTCTTTTCCTTCTGCACATTAAACAAATGAAGTGTTAAAGTAGAATTCATGACTGTCATGCTCTGCTTTTAAGTTTGTTTAATTTCAATGTTTTCTACTGTTTAAGGAGAATTCAAAGTTATTGTTTGCTCTCCTTAGCTCCTCACCTGTCTTTCTCATCCATTCACCTCCATCTAAGGCATCAATACTGTCTCCTATCTCGCCCCAAAGAACCCCCTGCAGAAACTGTGTCCAATTCCCGCACCCAAAATTGCCATCTCCTCAATTTGCCACCAAAAACCCTAAAAACCCCAAATTAAACCTCTTGATCAGTTTACTAGCCTAAAATCAGTGTTTCCTTATTGGTTATCTCGCCCATTGAAGATCTTTACCGAGACATACCGGAGAGAGCCCTCTCCTGCCCCGTAGGGCTAGCTACGAGGCTAAGTGGTTTGATGTTGCCTTGGAGTTTGCCTTTCTCAGCCTGAGGTGAAATTTCAAGCGCTAACATTATATATATAAATTATGGAGATGATGATTGACTTTGTGTAATTCATTTTGTTGGTTCCATTTTTTTTTAGCATCATCTCATGCAATGAGTGTTAAGTGGACTATTAAAGCTCGTGATTAGTAACCAATAATACTCATGGTAGATGGGCCATATTAAGTAACCTAAAGTATTAAACATTCCATGTAGTTGGTCCCAAAAAAAAATTACCAATGCCTTTTCAAGTCAATGAAAGTGAATAGTTGATATAGGCCTCACCAATGTTCAACTCTACTAAGTGACATACTAGTGCATGTGCTCACACTTATATATGTGTACCAATGCATGCAACGATGGTCCAGGATAAGTGTGAATCTTGCGTGACTTTGGTGGAATAGGTTATCTACCTTACATTTGCTTTGCCAAATGCGAGGACCCAACCATAGGTCCTCTAACTACTACTACATTCATCCAAATAAATCACTACACTCCCACGATTTCAGGCTTGGAAGTTACACAATGGGAAATGCCTCCACCCCTCCTCAAAAATAGGGTCAACACCCTAATATGGACCACACTATGGCACTAGTTGGATTCTTGTCATCAAATAATCCAGTGAAGCAATTATGTCACCTGCCATTTACACTTTACCCATGTCATAATAGTGCATACCAAGTAGATACACAATGTAATAGAACAATGTAGATCATACCATTCCTCATTGGATGTCTCAACATTCACCAATCACATGTGTAGATCTTGGTTATCATATAGTTCTTTACCATCTGCAGGTTAGTTCTCATCCATGCAACAAAATATATATAGACAAGTGATCATAATCACTATGTTATTAAGTCTAGTATTCACAGACCCATTTTGTAATTTATATCAGTATACTAGAAGTAAATCTTACATCAAATAAATCATAACTTCAATAACTCATTCACTAGATACATCATATCCCATTAAGCCAGACATCAAACAACAATAACTCTAACTCTGATAATTCATACACTAGATAAATCATAATTAAGTAAGCCATACATCGAGTATATCACACATCAAATATTTTTTTATCAACAATACCTAATCCATTAAATTCTTTATATAAGTAGTTTTATTTGTCCAACTGAAATGCTTCAATATTACATAACGTTCATAAACAAAATAACATGAAACTACAATTAGAGCCTTAGCATAGGTAGCTATCTAAGTCAAAATGACACTACAAATGCTCAAAAAGTGAGGGGTAGTCACAACGTATAGTCTCTACATCCTACCAGGTAATAGGGCCCGAGTTATACTTGTCCCACTAGATATTATGAGTACTATGTATGGTATTATAGAGAATTTATGTTATGCTATGGAAATTTTAATTTATGAATAGATCATTTAGTTCCTATATTCAAAGACCTCATGTCTTTTGGACCTATATACTTTCTGTTTGTAGACTCCATTCACGAAATGACACAATGATTGTTTGAGAAATATTTTATATGTAAAAGATTATGCTAACTCTCATATATAGAAATCTTGAAAAGTAGAGCTAGTTCGAATGAGAGTATCACAATTGTATCTATTTACACTTTCTAAATGACCACTAGGTTAAGAGCTTGAGTGTTTTCTTAAGCATTAATAAGTAAACACTGTATGCAAAACACAACTAGATAATGTGGAGTGAAGTGCAATTGAATACTGAAAAGTGAGAAATCTTATCCATGGACTTGTAATATTATGCAGAGCACATTTAGAGACTCGATGAATTGCAATTAAAGAAGTAAAACAATTTTAATATTGTTAAAGCATACCCTTTGTAATGATTGTGAAGTGGATTGTAATTACAAACTAGTATGTGAACAACTATGAAAATAATATTCATGAACTTACATGACTGTAAGAGTTTGTGAATTCTCTTTCTTAATATTTTACATTTTGGGTTTTATAAATTTCCACTGTCATTTACATTCTATAAATCATTTGCATTGATCACTGCAATAATTGGCATTATTTGGAGCTTGTCACAATAGTAATTACCAACACTCTCAATGGATCGTTATAACTTCTCACTCCATCCAACTTGAACAACTAGTTCACTTTTTCTTTTTTTTAACTTAACATTGTCTCCTCTAGGTCTTTTAACATTGTATTGTAGCCTTCTTGCTAAAATGTAATGCATGACTTAAAGAAATTTAACCCATGTGTTTATCACCGCCAAAACATGATTTTTCAAAAATTCCACTAAAAGATCTATACATAGAATGCACACAGATACACTGTGGCCTTATTTAGTTTTATTGTATAGCTTAGGTGGATGTTACTATTTCTAACATCTAATAAACTAACTAGACATTGGTAGAAATTTCTTCCACTTGCCACTAAGAATGATGCCGACATTTTTTTTTGAGTTTTGACTTTCTCTAAACAATGATTACAACCACTTTGGTGCAATACAAAACCTTTTTTCTAAATTTTCCTTATGAGGTGTATTTGTTTCATAAATATGTTTCTCACAACCATATCTCATGGACAACCCAATATGAAACTATGTATGTAACAACTTAGTTTCCTTTTGAAATAATTCCATATTTATATATATATATATATATATATATATTTGAACAATCAATAATGTCCATAGGAATGGAAATTAAGTAGCCATTATATACACATGAATTAGAAATAACATGGTGTGACCGAAATAACAAAGTAAATAGTAATAACACTTAGATTAATCAAGACTATTGACAATAGTTGTTTGAATTGGAGTTATTCCATGCTTAACCATAGTTTTCCAACATAAGCACCATCTCAAAGTCAGGCAATGACATAAGAAGGGTGAAGGTTGAAGTGAGTAATCGATTGGATAACTTATGCCTACCATCCCTTACTATGATATGCTTCTATTCCCCTTCCTAACCATTTACTGTTGTTTTCAAGTCAAATCCACACAACCTTGTAGATTGATTGTGGCATCACAATTTCTCAATCGGTTTATTTATATTCTGAGATTTTCATTCAATTCAATTAGCTTGTTTTATTTCATTTCATTTGTTGTATTTCTCCTCATTAATGTTACCTTGAAAATGTAACGATTCTCTTACTCTATGCCATGTTGTCTTTCAGAGACTTAATAATTCACCAATGAACTTATGATCACATATTCAATCTTTTCTCATAAATGGTTTTTCTCTAGTCCACTTTATTACTATTTCTTTTAGATTCCCATTTTGTAGAAATGTTACCCAAGTTATTATACTTAAATAATATAATCCTTATTAGGATCAGACATGCAATTTTTTTTTTTTTCATTCTCATTTAGTCGATGGTAAAGAACTTAAATTTTACTTCCATTTAACTAAGTACTAACTTTATTTATTCATGATCCTCATACTTATTCATATAAATTGTCACCTCTTTTATTTTTTCTCCCTTAGTACACTTTATTACACCTTCCTTCTTATCAAATGTGATTATTATTATCCTAAAATGCAGCACATAATTGTGGCATTGAAGCTTATTTTTATAAGATGTTAATAGTTATCATAAGAGGTTTGTATGTGTTGTTGGTATCCTGTATCTCAGATTGAACCATGTGGTCAAAGAAATGCTAGAAGACTTATATAAACTAACATTCCAACCTAAATTTGTGCTTTCATGTCCACAACTTCACATTCATTGATACAAATATATCATTTTTCTCGATCTCTAATTAATCATTCATTTCATTCATTTTCAAACTTTCTAAGCTATCCATGTTTTAAATCAAGGGGAAATTTGCATTTAACACTAAAAGATAATTTTCATTCCTTAATAAACCATATGAGGTCCTTCCCTAACTCTTTTGTTTTGACACAATTTCTCCTTGAAAATTCATTTTCCTCATTGTAATGTTTCCATCACCTGATTGATGTATAACTTAATCTATAGTATTAGTTTTCCATAACTTGTTATATGTCTATCAATGCCCTACTCTTTACTAGGGTAAAACAAAGATGAAGGACACTCATTTTTTTCATACTATTACAACGCTTGGGCCAAATGAGTCTACTATACGTTTCCAAGTTAATCTCATTGATATATACCGAGGATGTAACACCCATAATACCATTGCAACTTTGACAATTGTTGATTTTTTTTTTTTGTTTTTTTTGTTTTTAAGGATATATGTATAATTATCGAGAAGCATTTTCAACTTAGATTTTTAATTCCTTAGTATTTTACAATGGAATGGTTTTCTTATCAATTTTAACCTAAACCATAATATCCATTTTAATTATGTAGTAAGACCCCTTCTATCTAAACTTCTTATTCATTGATAACATGATAGTGTTGTCAATATAATATGTTCATTTTTTATTTATTTTTTATAGTTACAAGTACATTTAAATCTCATATTATTCATTTTCAATTTACCTTCCATTACACGCATTTATCTCGTTAGGTATGAATAACCCATTTTTTTACAAAATATATACATACATATGTTAACATACATAGCCATCCTTCAGTAGATTTTGTAGCACCCATGACATAATTATAATCTACTTTAATATGTAATCACTAAGGTTTCTTAATCATGAATAGATAAAATCAAATTTTGGAAAATTATAGAGGTTAGTGTAAATGTCTTAGTAGATCTTATTTCAAGAATTTTATTTTATTCACCCAATGATACGTATTTTAATTATGTGTTGATAAGAAGAAAAATGTAATATTGAGATTTACAATGTAAATTCTAAAGTTATTAGCTTAGCCAACTATTTTTTTTCATCATTTTTCATTTTCCAATTAATAATACTTATTTTAATTATATTATAACAAATTTATTATTAATAAATTTTATATATATATATATATATATTTTTTTTTTTTTTTTCCAAGGAAAAAAACGGTAACTTTTTATTTAAAAAATGAAAAGTTACACTAGCAGATGCAATGAAGCATTTCCATAAGCTGCCCATCTGGGCTCGAGTGCATTCGCACCCAACGCAACGTTAGAAGGCTAACGTGCAAAATAAAGAATAAGAAAAGAGAGAGAGGGGAGAGAGAGAAAGAGGCAAAAAACTGAATTCCGGCAGTGAGTTAAACTCACGCTTCAAGTTTTTCTCCCCTTTTTCTTTTCGACCTTGCGCCACTCTCCTTGAGTGGGCTCGATCGAAGCGATGACTAACTGTGTTTCTGCTATCTGTGTGGCTGTGTCCTTGTCTGAGTCTGAAGTATCTGAGTGGTGATGCCGTTTGATCCCTCCCATGCTTTGATCCGCGCTTGTCTTCTCTGCCTGATTTTGGTGGAGCTTTGTGATCTTGTTTTCTGGCGTTGTTTCCTTCTGCGTCTCCCTTTCTTGGGGTACCTCTGCATTCTCTGCGGGAGTGACATCCTCTTCTGCTTCTGATTCTTCATCATCTGAGTCCGGGGGGGGAAATTGCCATCCTTTCCTCTGCTTCCCTTTCTGCTTCTTTTTACTGTTTGCTTTTTTTGCTTCTGGGCATGTGCTTTGTAGGTGTCCTGTCTGCCTGCAGAGCCTGCATCTGAAAGCAGTATTTTCATAGTCTAGTGCTTGCAGCCAGTTTTGTTGTTTGTAGATCAGCCTTATATTATCTGGAAGCCCTTTGCTTAAATCAACTTCTACACATATGCGTGCAAAAGTGAAAACCCTTTCATCGATCCTCTCCAGATCTGTTTTGATATATTTCCCTATGCTGTTCCCAATACCTTCCAGGACTCGTTCACTCCAGAAGTGAAGGGGAAGGTTGTATAGCCGGACCCAAACCGGCACTTTGGATACAGTCATGTTGTTTGGATCGAAATCTGGGAACCATGGGGTCATAAAAAGCCCCGATGTTCCCCAGAACCAAGGCCCGTCTCTAATGATTGATTCTCTGACTTCCGGGGATGCGAATCTAACTATAAAAAAACCCTTGGAGCATAAATGTATTTCACACTCCATGGTCCAAGTTTTAAAAATCCAATGGAATAGATCCATTGGTTTTGGCCAGAAACTGTTAAAACGACAGATTAGGGCCTGCGTTTCATAGGACTTAACGAAAGCATCCAGCCCTGTAGAGTCAAAGTTTAGGGCTGGGGTTTGCCCTAACTGATCTACTATGTATGGCCTAGGAGTATACCTGCCCTGATCTGGAGAGGATCCTGTATCTTTGTTACCCTGAAGAATGTTTTTGTATGAGGAACCTCCTTTGGGTTGCTGCTGCGCTGCTGTCGTTTTCCCCTTATCCCCTCCTGAGGGGTTTTTGTCGCCCCCTGAGCTACTTGTCTGACCCTGAGGAGGGGCTCCTCCTCTCAGTCTGAGATTCAAACCAATGGTTTCTCCTGGGCTGATCCCATAGCTTCCCATGGTTCTGTTGTCTTGGAGAGACCATCTGCCATTTACTAAGTGTTGGATCTGTCTAGGGTATCCAGTTAATGCACAGATTTGCTGCTTCAGCTGCAGAACAGTACTATCTGCATGTACCCATACTAAAAAAGATTTCGAATCTGGGCTTTTTATGAAAATCTGAAAGCGGGTTTTTGTTACCTGATGTCTGCAATCTGGTTGTTGTCCTGCTTTGCCTGAAACTGTGAAATTTCTGATTGCCTTATCCAGATCTGAGCTTCTATTGAGGCATTCTACCGTTTGCTTGTCGCGAACTACACACCCTCTGTTGGATCGGTGCATATAACCACCAATCAGCTGCCTGAGCTCTTCCCTTTGCATGGCAGGGTCTGCATGTCCTCTGCTTATTCTATACATTTTCCCACCGATCTGCTGCCAGGGTTCTGGGAAAACTTGGGGCTTGCTCGGATCGGCTAGATCCGGCTTCTGGCTGCAGAGATTGGCCCATGCAGTTGTGCGATCTGCTACATGCAGGCCCTTATTTTTGCATGCACGAGACACCAGTAGGGAAATACGCCAGATGAAACGCAGGCTCTCGGTCCCTGCATAGAATGAGCCATTACCTAACGATTCCCGGCCCCCGAGTTGGGATCTGAGCCCAGAAGCTTGAGCTAGCCATAGATCTCTGATCTCATGCAGCTTCTCGGTCTTCGCTTTCAGATCTTCCTTTAGAAAGTTAAACCCTTCAAGCAGGTCTTCTATGCCGAGGGCGTCGTGTATTATCCTGTCACTGGGCCGTATAAACAAGACCCTACCGGCTGCGTGAAGGGCTTCAGACTGATCCAGCATAGCGTTCTTGAGGCCACTCCTGTGGATAGCTATGGCTGGGGCCGTCCCTGCCTCTCCGCCTCCGACTACAGTGACGTTGAAAGCATTCTCAGGGCAGAAGGAAACCGCTGCGCAGGCCATGGTTCCGTCTCCGAAAGTCTCCTGTGCTCATCCATATATATATATATATATATATATATATTCCTTATTGAATTAAACTTCCCCATTTATATTTGCGTTCTCACTTTAACGATTTAAAGTAAAATATCAATTCAATTTTCATGCTCAAGGTTAAGTATCATAATTCAATAATTAATAACCACACACTAATTCATCTTTCACATATATGCATTAATAAATAAGGATCATAATTCAACAATTAATAACTGTGCACTAATTCATCTTTCACATATATGCAATAATAAGTATAGATTCTAGCTATTTAATGTTTAAAACATTACCATGCCTCTTGCCTAATATAGTAATAAACATGAGGAGTAATTCAAGATCACTAGAGCACAATTCAAGGGATTTACTGTAACCATTGTTTTCCACCACATGGCATTAGTGTCAACTATATTATCTCGCAATGGTTACAATGGAACACAACTATCAAGATATAACAAAATAATTTATTAACAATCACATGATGTCGGTTATTAACAATAATTAATATCGTGGATCTAAATCAATAAACTTGGATATCCATTATACTTTCATTAAATTACTATATATGAAACTTGTACGAAAACAACCTAATTTATATAATCCGATTTAATTAATATTATATATAAACATGTTATAAATCCATTTGGTTGACATTATGGGTATGTCCACACTTTATTTGAAGTAGGACAACCTGCGTTGATATCCAACACACAATTACCTTTTTCCATTCAACTTTGATTAACCTCCCCTAGAATTATTAATGAATTAAATAGCATTTCAAATAGGCCAAACCTTATACAACACAAATGAATGGTCAAAATATTTGCAACTGGTTTACGAACTATTATAGAGGGAGCATGGATATGTCCCATTAGCTAATAAGTTTCTTTATCATATGCTTATGAGGAAAATAAGATTCCCGAAATGGACATAGAATTGATTTAGGATTATTATTAAAAAAAAAACATTAATATTATATATATATAAACACTAGCTAATAAGTTTCTTTATCATATGCTTATGAGGAAAATAAGATTCCCGAAATGGACATAGAATTGATTTAGGATTATTATTAAAAAAAAAAACATTAATATTATATATATATAAACACTTATACATAGTATAGTTTTGGTATGTTAAATCAAATTTGTTTATATAACGCTCTTCTATGAAACTAATTGTACGAGTACATGGAGAGCTTGGTACAATATGAGTAAGCATACAAAAGCACCAAAGGTAGAATCCATAAATGTAAGTGCACTTAGAATCCAAAGAACTAAAGGACCTTAAAAGTGTTGTACTCTATCACAAAAGGAGAAAACAATAAATGCGTGAACTAAGGTCAATGATGAACAAAGTATCATATATCAATTTAATGTGCCACATATGCACATAGGTTAGATGCGACATGCCCACTAGAACCATAGAGGTGTTGCAGTTGTTTAATACTTACCCTTTTCTATTTTTATTTAGCTTATATAGTAATTATATTAATTAAGTTATATACTTGGTAGAAAATTTCATGGACAAATTTAAAGGAAAATTACAAATGATCTCAGTTACAACACATCCACATCCAAAGAAAAAAGAAAAAGAAAAAGCAAATTAAACAAAAAAAAATAGTCATAATCACAATACATATATAATTCTGATTTTGAGAGATTTGGGAGGAGAGGAAGCTAAAATTCCACCTATTTTGTATCGTTTGAAAATTATCATATTAATATAGCATTCTTAAAAGAAACTTTTGATCCCCTAATAATAGTTCTTCTCATTTAGAAACATAGATAGGCTGCATTGAGTGGGAAGTCTAAGAAATCAAATAAAAAAATATTCCCACTTTCTGAATTTAATAGTTACACGAGGAAGCCTTTAGTAATGGAATTCAAGTTATGTTCATTTCATATCATATAATAAATTGTATGTTTGTTATTTTTATTTATTTTTCACATGTACTCTATTAAACTCAAAATAAAAAATGTTGGGTCCCTATAATACTAGTGATTACCCCATTACTATTGTAGTTATACCCCTTATTTATATTGTTGTGCCCCTATTACCCCCATATTGTTATTTCTGTGCCCCATAGAATCCCTCTATTGTTATTTTTGTGGCTTTATATTATTATTGTTAGGTCGGCTGGATTATATTGTGACTCCTTAGACTCCTATATATAGAAAGGAGGTTTTGTCATTTGTATCATCCAAGAATTGTTCATTTATGTAATGTAAAGGAGGTTGCCCCCTCGAAGAGGCTGAATTCTAAGGCGTGGATCTCTCTTTTCTATCTTTTTGTGAGCTGGTTTCATAACATTTGGTATCAGAGCTTTGGATTCTAGGGTTTCGCTGCTCCAAACAGGTCATCGTGGAATTTTCGCTATAACTTTTTTTTCTGTGACGTTTCAGAAGTCGAAAAAAAAACCCATTTGAGAAGAATTGGCACTGAACCTTGGGTCCGAATTTCAGAGCTTTTCGCGCGATATTTTCGGAGATATGATCTGAGGAAGTTGGCCTTTTTGCAGACTCCTGAATTACATTCAAAACAGGTGACCTGGGGAAAATCGTCATAACTCTCTCTCTGAGGATCGGATTGAAATTTCGTAAAAGGTACAGAAAGAGGACGGACTGTAGTTTCTTGTGTGTGTGTTTCAGATTCAAAGGTTGAAACAGTGACTCGTGGCACATCGTACAAGTTCGCTCTACTGAACCAGTCTAAAAGCAAGTCACTGTGGGAGATTTCACATAACTCTTCCTTGGAGAATCCAATTTGGCTCAGACTTGTGGCATTGGAAAGAGGACGCAGAAGGCTACTACAGGTAGCAATTTCAAAACTGGATGATCTGAAATTACAGAGATACATCAGATTCAATATCAGGCTTCTATAAAGTGAAAAAAGGTGTGTAGTTTTTTTTTAAATTTTTGTGTAAGCTTGGTTTAACGGAATTCAAAGGGCATAGTAAAGCATTATTATCGGTAACTGATGCCCCGAGGAAAGAAAATGCAAACACCTAGTAAGGAACCTGAAAGCTCTAGCATGACTCATGAAGAAGAAGAAGAAATGCTACATGATATATCAAAATTACAAGAACAAGTGCAACAAATGTCACGCTCACAAAAGCTAACAGAAGCTAAGATAAGTGGCGTGGAATCTAAGATAAAGGGCATGGAAGCTAAGATGGATGATTCGAAGATAGATTTGAAGAGAGACATGGCAGATTTGAAGACAGACATGGCAGATTTGAAGACAGATTTGACAAATTTTCTACAAGAAATACTTACTAATGGTGAAAAGGTTGTAAAGGAAACTCATGATGTGAACAAAAGTAATGTTAATCATGATTCCATAGACGCTAATGTTGGATCGAAGACCCACCATATTCCAAAAATCGATATGAGGAAGTTTGATGGCAAGGATCCCGCCACATGGATATTACAGATGGAGCAATTCTTCGATCTCAATAATGTGCAAAACACACAAAAGGTACGTATGGCAACTGTATATTTGGAACCAAATCAGTTTGTATGGTATCAATGGCTTTGCTCTCGTAAAAAATTTATCACTTGGGCAATTTTTATGGAAGAATTGATAGCACATTATGAAGATACAAAAAGCAACACTTTTTTTAGCCAATTGATAAGTCTCAAACAAAAGGGTTCAGTAATGGAGCACATTGAGGAGTTCCAAAAATTGAACATAAGGGTAAAAGATATTCCAGAGGAGCATAGGATTGATGTGTTCATAGGGTCTTTAAAGGATAATATCCAACATGATGTTCGCCTTTGGGAACCTGATTCATTAGAGAAGGCATTCAGGTTAGCAAGAAAAATGGAAAGCAAAATTATGGCAACTAGGAAGCATACCATTCACAACTATAAAGACGGAAGTGTTGTTTCCCATAGTCTTCCACAACCTACAAGGTTGACACCACAACAATTGGAAGAAAAAAGAGCAAAAGGGCTTTGTTACAATTGTGATAGCAAATACACAAAAGGTCATAAGTGTGCTGAGAAGAAATTATTCTACATAGATTGTGAAGAGGAAGAAGAAAAGGAGCAAGAAAGGTCAAAAGAAGAGGATATACTCCAGGAACAAAGCCTAGATGAAGAACAAATAAATCCGACCATATCTTGTAATGCATTGGCGGGAATTACCACTCCTCAAACCATCAAGATAGAAGGACAAATCAAGAAGAAAAAGGTAATAGTGTTGATTGATTCAGGAAGCACCCACAATTTTATTCATTGTAGGGTAGCAAAAGAATTGAATTGCTTCCTATATCCAGCACCAGAGTGTCAAGTGATGATTGCAAATGGAGGAACAATAAATTGCTCTGGAAAGTGCCATAATATCAAGCTATCCATGGGAGAATATGTATTGACTAGCCCAATGCTTTCCATTCCAATGGGAGGTGTTGATGTTGTACTAGGAGTCCAATGGCTACAATCCTTGGGTACAATAGCTTTTAATTTTCAAGAACTTTTCATGAAATTTTCTGTGGAAGGAAAGGAAGTTGAATTAAGGGGTATTGCAGGGAAACCAGGAAAGATAATCAGCTCTAATGGCATGACAAAGCTTCTAAAAAAGGAGCAAAGAGGTGTAATTGCACAATTATGTTCGCTAGATGTTTCCACATTGGAATCATCTATTTCTCCAGATCTCCAAAAAGTCCTGGACAATCATTCCAAGGTATTTGAGACTCCCAAAGGTCTCCCACCTATGCGTGATCATGATCATGCTATTCATCTGATTCCAGGAAGTGTTCCTCCAAACATCAGGCCGTACAGATATCCCTATGTCCAAAAAAGTGAAATTGAACGTATGGTTGCAGAAATGCTAGAGGCTGGTATAATTCAACCGAGTCAAAGTTCTTTCTCAGCTCCAGTAGTATTGGTGCACAAGAAGGATGGATCATGGCGCATGTGTCCAGATTATAGGGAGCTCAACAAGCTCACTATTAAAGATAAGTTCCCCATTCCTGTCATTGATGAATTACTGGATGAATTGCATGGATCAATTTACTTCACCAAGTTGGATCTTCGTTCGGGATATCATCAAATCAGAATGAAGATTGAAGACATTCCGAAAACGGCATTTAGAACTCATGAGGGTCATTATGAATTTTTGGTCATGCCTTTTGGCCTTACCAATGCACCTTCAACATTTCAAGGTTTGATGAATTCAATTTTCAAACCATTCCTTAGAAAATTTGTGTTAGTATTTTTTGATGATATACTAATCTACAGCAAGTCTTGGAAGGATCATGTTGAACATGTTGACAGGGTGCTACAACTATTGGAGGAGAAACAATTATATGCAAAAAGATCCAAATGTTTCTTTGGAGTCCAGGAGGTGGAATATTTGGGTCATATTGTATCTCATGAAGGAGTTAAGGTAGACCCTAGCAAAATTAAAGCCATTAAGGAATGGAAAATCCCCACATCCATAAAGCATCTGCGAGGATTTCTTGGGTTGACAGGGTATTATCGCAAGTTTGTTAAGAATTATGGGAGAATAGCAGCACCTCTAACAACATTATTGAAGAAAGATTCATTTTCATGGACTCCGGAAGCAACAAAGGCCTTTGAACATCTTAAAGAGGCAATGTGCCAAGCACCGATCTTAGCTACACCGAACTTCACAAAAACCTTTATTGTGGAATGTGATGCTTCAGGAAATGGAATTGGTGCTGTTCTAATGCAAGATGAAAGACCCATTGCTTTTGAAAGTCGTCCAATCAAGGGAAAGTTTTTAAGCAAAGCTATTTATGAGAAGGAAATGTTGGCAATACTCCATGCACTTAAGAAATGGCGACCCTACCTAATGGGAAGACACTTCAAGGTAAAAACAGATCATGATAGCCTTAAATACTTTTTAGAACAAAGATTATCCTCTGAAGAGCAACAAAAGTGGGTCACAAAGATGTTGGGTTATGACTTTGAAATCATCTACAAAAAAGGGAAGCAAAATGTGGTGGCAGATGCACTCTCAAGAAAGGATGAGGATGTGGAAGCATTGTTGTGTGCCATTTCTATTATCCAACCAGATTGGATAAACGAAGCAAGGGAGGAATGGAAGAATGACAAAGAAGTGTGGGCACTTATTCGAAAGCTACAACAAGATTCCAGTACTTCTGATACATTTAGCTGGCAAAATGATTCGTTATGGTACAAAGATCGCTTATACCTCTGTAAGAATTCCCAGCTAAAACAAAAGATTCTTATGGAATTGCACACTTCTCCCTTAGGAGGGCACTCAAGATTTTTAAAAACTTACCACAGGGTTAAGAAGGAATTTTTTTGGGATGGCCTTAAATCAGATATTCAAAAGTTTGTGGCGGAATGTTTGGTTTGCCAACAAAATAAAGTTGAAACAATTAAGACACCAGGTCTATTACAACCTTTATCCATTCCAAGCCAACGTTGGGAGGAGGTTTCAATGGATTTTATCACAGGTTTACCCAAGTCTGAGGGAAAGAGTGTCATCATGGTGGTAGTTGACAGACTTACCAAGTATGCACACTTTTGTGCATTATCACATCCATTTAAAGCCAGTACAGTTTCTACTGCATTTATGGAAACAGTTCAAAAGCTACATGGAAACCCAAAGATTATTGTAAGTGACAGAGATCCCATTTTCACTGGAAATTTTTGGACATAATTATTTTCTTGTCTTGGTACTCAGTTAGCTCATAGCTCATCTTATCATCCTCAATCTGATGGGCAAACTGAGATAGTAAACAAATGTTTGGAAGGATATCTTCGTTGCTTTGTATCTGATAAACAGACACAATGGGTCAAATGGTTGCCTCTGGCTGAATGGTGGTATAACACTTCCTTCCATACAGCAACAAAAATGACCCCATTTATGGCACTTTATGGGTATCAACCACCATCCATCACATCATATTTAAGAGAAAATTCTAAGGTTCAGGCAGTGGAACATCACATCGAACATCAACAACAAGTCCTCCAACTCTTAAAGGATAACCTCGTGTTGGCACAAAATAGAATGAAACAACAGGCAGATCAACATCGCAGTGAAAGAAGTTTTGATGTAGGTGATTGGGTATTCCTACGGCTACAACCATATAAGCAAATGTCCCTAAAGCAAGCTAAGAAGGATAATAAATTATCACCAAAGTATTATGGTCCGTACAAGGTGTTGCAAAAGATTGGTACTATGGCATACAAATTGGAGCTTCCTGCAGCTTCTCGATTGCACCCAGTTTTCCATGTTTCATGTTTAAAGAAGGTTATAGGCGACAAGCTCCCAGTTCAAACAATATTGCCAGAACTTGACGAGGAAGGAAAAATTATATTGGAACCAGAAGCAGTCACAGAAACAAGAACTCGACAGCTACAAAATCGATCAATTTCAGAGTATCTTATCAAGTGGAAGAACTTATCCGCTGAAGATTCCACATGGGAGGATGAGAATTTTATGCAGAAGTATCCAGAACTACTCAAGCGTTGAGGACAACACTTTTTTGAAGGAGAGGGGCATGTTGGGTCCCTATAATACTAGTGATTACCCCATTACTATTGTAGTTATACCCCTTATTTATATTGTTGTGCCCCTATTACCCCCATATTGTTATTTCTGTGCCCCATAGAATCCCTCTATTGTTATTTTTGTGGCTTTATATTATTATTGTTAGGTCGGCTGGATTATATTGTGACTCCTTAGACTCCTATATATAGAAAGGAGGTTTTGTCATTTGTATCATCCAAGAATTGTTCATTTATGTAATGTAAAGGAGGTTGCCCCCTCGAAGAGGCTGAATTCTAAGGCGTGGATCTCTCTTTTCTATCTTTTTGTGAGCTGGTTTCATAACAAAAAAGCTAGAGGAAAATTTCAAATATGTAATAGGAGACATGCACACATTCAACTGGGAGATAATTCAAGCCTCTCTAGTCTCAATAAGTAGAACATATATTTCCTTTATATTTTCATTATTACCTTTATATTTAAAAGTGAACATTATATAGGTTGTAAAGGCTATTTTAGCAATACTGTAATTGCAATGCATCTATGTTGCAAGTTCCAGACAGAGAAATCATAATGGAAAGGAAGTATATAGTTAGTGCTTACATGATTTGTGAAATTTAATCCATGAATTTTCGTTTAGAATATCCTAAACAATAGGATTGTGAGACAAAACCCAAATTATGGAGGCTTTCAACAACCGAGAGCAAGAGTTACATATGTCTTCTCGACTTCAAGAATAAATTATGTTCTACACAAGATAAACATCTGTATGATTTTGATTAACTATATCTTCCTCTAATTTTTGTTCCCAGCTGGTGCTGGTGGAATCCTTATAATGGCTATATCTTCTTCTGTTCTTTTGTTCCCAGCTGGTGCTAGTGGTATCCTTATATCTGTGCTTTTCCAGTTTCAGCAATCTGCCCTCATCCTTTGGTCTTATGTTCTATGCATATAATGTATCATCTGCTGTTGTTATACAATCTCAATATAATACAAATTCAGCTTTTTCTTTCTGAAAAAATTTGAAAAGTTGAAGCTTGAAAAAAAAAAACTATAATTGAATCTCAACAAAAGAGATAGAAGCACGACAAGCAGTGGAAAAAAAAATTAGTCACTTCCCTGAAGAGCTTGATAAAACCCAGAAGAAGACGTTTATTGCAGATGAACAAGTGGCATCTTTTCATAATTCTAAACAAAAGCTCCACCTACACGTTGAAGTCAAGGCCCCACATAAAGCGCGTTGAGCTTGGAGATAAGAAGTGGTTAAGTAGAAATATAGCCACATGTAAAAGCAATCCAATCACTCTTGACTTAAGGCCTTACAACATTGAGTTACAGGTGCGTGCACCAAGTCTGAAAATGCCATAAATTTTGAACAGTTGATGTAGTAACAATAATCATGGATGGTACCCTCTCTGTCCGAGACTGTATTCGTGAATGGTGACTGAGTATACCGACATGGGTGTATTAATGGGGTAACTAGTTGAAGAATAGAAACATAGGTGTAAAGAAAACACCAGGCACTTCCTTGACGCTACAAGGTCCAGAAGAGAAAATTGTCATAGAGAATCAACATTTCTTTTCTGCTACACATTTTTTTTATTATCATCTCTAAGTTATGCACGTCGCTGGAGGTGCAGTATGATTTTCATTTATTTTGACTAAATACTCATTGATATCATTGAAATTAGTGCCGATTGTAAGGAAAGTGAATGTTTCAACTTGCATTGTGTGGAAGCTCACCAGCGGTGAAGATAAGAGGAAGAATCAAATAGTGGACCAACAACAAAACAATGCCTATATATTAACTTTACAACGACAATAATGCCTAGACATTAACTTGATCATCTGCACTGACTGAATCCATACATACACACACGCAAGCACCAGCCAAACATTCATTATTTCCTTCAGACACCCACCTGCCAGCTCTCCCGAATGAGCGATTGGAGTCGTAATTTGGATTATAGAAAAATACACAATCTCAAGGGAACTAGGAGTGACCATGGTATTGGAGAATGGCTCTTCATAATAATAGCAAGAGCAAGCACAAATCCCAGGTGGCTGTTGAGAATGCAATTGGAGCCATAGGCCGCGGTTATGACATCACTAATGATATCTGATTATAATATTGCAAAGGGGATTCTCGTCTAATTAGGCTAGACTATGACCTCAAGAAGGAAGTTGTTATACCCAGAAACATTATCGTTCCCAATGTATCCAAAGCCATTAAATGTGATAAGGGGAAGCACATGTGTTACAGATTTGATGTCAAGATCACAAATAGTATCGTGTGATACATTGAAACAAAGGGTTCCACATGCACGGGATCATGCAACATTAGTTATATTTATCGAGAAATATGGCACATATGTTATTATTGGGGTTAAAATGGGAGGGAAACGTGCCATACATATATATATATATATATATATATATATATATATATATATATATATATATTAAACAACCCCATGCATATATATATTAAACAACCCCATGCTTCAAATCTTTTGATAACAGAAGTGCAAAAAAATGTTACCAAAAGAAGCAAATGAATGATTTTATGATGTCATTCGGCGGTTCAATATTGAATTTGAAGTGACATCCCAAAGCGATAAGGTTTCATGTGTCGTCTTTTTTTTTTCCTTGGAGTTCTTGGTTTTTTTAGTTGTATAGGGCTGCTCTGGTGGGATTTAGGCCTCAGATTGCTTTAGTGGATTGGTGGGTTTTAGGTCTTAGATTTTGAATATAAGGCTCTGATACCACATATGAGGACCCAACCATAGGTCCTCTAACCACTACTACACTCATCCAAATAAATATCACAAAATTTCAGAATAAGGAAAATTTCAGGTTTATAAAACATCATAAACATGAACATACATTAATTTAATCTACAACATGTATAACTTGTAACAATTTATCTGCAACATGTATAACTTGTAATAATTTACATAAATAATATATTTGAGTGAAGACTACCTGATCCGGTGACTCTACTGGGATGCTCCTGACTCTGTTGGGATGTTCTTACTAGGGTTCCTGACTGAATTTACCTCCCACCGAACTAGGAAAGATTTACTAGCCTAGAGAACCTCCATAAGTTCCCTAACCTTTCGATCCCAAGTCCAACCAACTGTAGTGTCTCCAAGTTAAAACCAACATTCTCCAATAGATCCAAGTTTGAGTTCTCTCATTTTTCTCTCCATTCTCTCCCTTCTCCTTCTCCACATTCATCCCCCAAATAAAATTTTTCAATGCCAGAATAAAGAACAAGCATATCCATTCTCTTCTCATCCTCATTCCCTTTATGTCTCTTCCTCTCATCTACCTCAACCACCTACCATCAATTCCATGAATACCCCCCATGCTTTTAATTTAATGATCTTGACTTCCTTTTCCATATCTTATCCCAAAATAAATGTGAAAGGACACCTTGGGAATGGAGATATTAATATTTAACTTAGAATTAAATTGGAGAAGACAACTTGGAAAACCTTGGGAATTGAAATATTGATATTTAAATTAGAAATAAATTGGAGAACACCATATCTTTTACAAGAGTAAATTTGAGAAGACACCTTGGGAATTGAATAGTAACAAATAATAAAAGTCACATCAGTAAAATAAAATTACAGATTCACAAGTGTAGGTATATATCAATATTACTTAATAATTATAAGTCAATATTTCCAGGTTAATTAAACACTAAGCAAAATCAGCATGATAAGATCAAGTAGGGCATTACACCAAAGATATCCAAATTGAATGGTGCTAATGGTTCCCCGTAATGGTAAATCTTTATGCATCATTCTCATCAAGATAAAAGAAGGGTGGTGGAAAGGGTATTCATATGCTTGACTACAAAGCCCCCCCACATAATTTATTCTTGTTAAGGCCACATTTGGTTTGAATTAAGTTGCATCAAAGGAGTTCTTAATACCTTTTATTAACAAATGACCATCAACCCTGACTTAGGCAGAAAAATCATCATGAACATTTTTTTAAATTATTTGACAATCCAGGTCACAACCTTGAGACACATTTTTAATATATGCACCATAGAACATGACAAGTTCTGAGCCTAATACAATGTTAGAGACCAAAGTAGTGGCTCATCACTAAAGTTCTGCAATTAATGATCAACACAACATGCAAATAAATGAATCCTTGAATGAGGGAGCTAAATCTAAAATGGAGACCCTTCCATATCCCCCAAAATAGATGATTAACTATATACAACCTCTTGACCAATGGGCACATGTCCTTTATAAATATAAATTTGTTCAATCTAATTTAGGTGGCAACCCTTGGTATGTCCCTAATTATGCAAATATTTTCCAACCATTGCACCCACACTTGAACCATGTACCCTCGCTCCTTCGTTCACAAATCAATTGAGATAATTTAGTTCACTTATATTACTAGAATTTAAACATTTTTTAAAATTTTACATGAGGACTTTCAACTTAGTCTAAACGATAATCACAAGTTTTGACAGAGAATAAATCAATATATTCACTAAAACAAAATCTCAGTAAATGATGTACTGCTCATTTGCAATATGAAATATTGTTAGCAACTACAACATCCATATCACTGTGGCTACAACATTGAATCATGCAATCAAATTTCCTCATCCAGAACACCATTGCTTAAATTTAACTTTAACATAACCATACATGCAAATCCAGTGCAAAGGCAACAACTTTAGATATAAATTTAAAAATCGTAATCCAAAACTAGAGATTTCTCATAAAAAATCGAGTTAAATGAGTACCTTGAGGTTAATGTGTCGAGTAATATACCCCAAGGGTGTAAAGAAATCCTTCAACTACGACATATCGAATGCCCTTGTGGACACTCCTCGTAGATGAAACCTTCAACAAAACGCTTAAAACTATCCCTAAAATCTCTCCATTGAGGAACGAGATACGAGGTTTGGAGTTTGATTCCTTGGCAAGGAAGGAGCCAATAGACATGTAAGATGCTCTCGCCATATAGCCGTTAAATTTAGCTATGATTCCCCAAGAATTTGAAGGCAATAATCATAATAAGATGGAGTCGAATAATAGAAATATTGGCATGACTATAGATGTGCATGGCTCCAAAGAAATTATCAGGAGGGTTTATGTAATGTTTTTCTTGAAGGCTCCATAGGGACCGAAGACATGCATTAATTTGATGGTTGTTAGGTGGGAACTACTACAAGAATCAATTCATGACTTATTCACCTAGAGTGGAATAACTCCCATGTTTATCTCTAGTTCATTAAAAAACAGTGGGCATCTCCAACAACATATAGGGTCAACTCATTAATCCAAGGAGCTCATCTATTCAATACTTTGTATGTACTTAATCTCATGAAAAAATATTTAATGATGTTTCAACACTCAAGTCCTTGAAAAATATGGTCAAGGTTGTTCTATTAAGGGAATTTTAAAAATGTCATGTTATCATGTTTGATTGCATAAGCTTTTATGTACTTAAAATAAGAGAATGGAGTTTTGAATTGAAGATTTACCTCCTAAAATATTTATAATGGTTTGGAAATGGAATAGTAAATTAATTGTGGTTGAGTTTGTGAAAATTCATTGTTGAGTGTGTTTTAATTATAATTATGCTTTAAGTATTATTATATTAGAGTGAGTTTTAATAAGTCTTGGTTATCATATGTAAACTATGGAAGTGATGATTGACTTTGTGCAATTCATTTTGTTGGTTTCAATTTTTTTGAGCATCATCTCATGCAATGAGTGTTAGATGGATTGTTAAAGCTCGGGATTAGTAACAAATGATACTCATGGCAGATGGGTAATATTGAGTAACCTTAAGTGTTAAATATTCCATGTAGTTGTTCCAAAAAAAATTACCAATGCCTTGTCAAGTCAGTAAAACTAAATAGCAAATATATGCCTCACCAAGGTTCAACTCTACTAAGCGACATGCTAGTGCATGTGCTCATACTTATAGATGTGTACCAATGCATGCAACGGTGGTTGGGGATAGGTGTGAATCTTGCATGACTTTGGTGGAATAGATTACCCACCTCGTAGTTGGCTTTTCCCAAGATATCCAAATTGAATGGTGCTAATGGTTCCCCTTAATGCTAAATATTTATGCATCATTATCATCAAGACAAAAGAAGGGCAGTGGAAAGGGTTTTCATAATGTCTAGGTACAATGTGGCCCCAATCAATTTATTCTTGTCAAGGCCACATTTGGTTTGAATTAAGTTGTGTCAAAGGAGTTTTTAATACCTTTTATTGGCAAATGACAATCAACCCCAACTTAGGTAGAAAAATCATCAAGAACATTTTTTAAAATTAGTTGACAAACATGGTCACACCCTCGAGACACATTTATAATATATGCACCATAGAACATGACATGTTGTGAGCCTGATACAACGCTAGTGACCAAAGTAGTGGTTCAACACTAAAGTTTTGCTGTTAATGTTCAATGCAACATGCAAATAAATGAATCCTTGAATGAGGGAGCAAAATCTAACATGGAGACTCTTCCATATCTCCCCAAATAGGTGATTAATTATCTACAACCTATTGAACCATGGGCACATGTCCTTTATAAATCTAAATTTGGCCAATCTAATTTAGGTGGCAACCCTTGGTATGTTACTTATTATGCAAAGATTTTCCCACCATTGCACCCAAACTTGAACCATTTACCCTAGATACTTTGTTCATAAATCACTTACGATAATTTAATTCACTTATATTACTAGAATTTAAACATTTTTTAAAATTTTACATTAGGACTTTCAATTTAGTCTAAACAATAATCACAAGTTTTGACAAGGAAAACATCAATATATTCCCTAAAATAAAATCTCAGTAAATGATGTATTCATTTGCAATATGAAATATTGTTAGCAACTACAACATCGAGATCATTACAATTACGCTATTAAATCATGCAATCAAATTTCCTCATCAAGAACATTGTTGCTTAAATTTAACTTTAAGATAACCAGACATGCAAATCCAGTTCAAAGGAACCAACTTCAGATAAAAATTAAAAATTCCAATCCAAAACCAACAATTTCTCATTAAAAAACAAGGCAAAGGAATACCAGTGAGGCCGATGTATTGAGTTCAATACCCCAAGGGGTTCACGAAATCCTTTAGCTACAATGCATCGAACACCCTTACGCACACCCCTAGTAGATGAAACCTTTAATGCAATTCTTACAACTATCCCCGAAATCTCTCCGTTGCAGAATGAGATATGAGGTTTGGAGTTTGATTCCCTAACAAGGCACAAACCAGTAGGCAGGTACGATGCTCTAGACATATAGCCGCTAAATTTAGCTACAATTCCCCAAAAATTTGAAGGCAGTAATCACAAGAAGACAACGTCGAATGGCATAAATAATGGCGAGACTAGAGATGCAAATGGCTCTAATGAAATTATTAGGAGGGTTTATATAATGTTTTCTTTGAAGGCTTTGTAGGGCCCCAAGACGTGTATTAATTTAATGGTTGTTATGTGCGAACTACTACGAGAATCAATTCATGACTTCTTCGCCTAGAGTGGAGTAGATCCCTTGTTTATCTCTAGTTCAATAAAAAACAATGGGCATCTCCAACCATATATAGGGTCAACTCATTGATCCAAGGAGCTCATCTAATCAATAATTTGTATGTACTTAATCTCATCAAAAAATATTTTATAATGTTTCAACACTCAAGTCCTCATATCTTAAATTGATAAATAGTGTCATGGTTGTTCTATTAAGAGAATTTTAAAAATGACATGTTATGATGTTTAATTGCATAAGCTTTTATGTACTTAAAATAAGATAAGGGAGTTTTTGTAGAATTTCTCCCTATAGATCAACAGATTATGCAATATACTAAAGCAAAAAACAAGATCTACTTCTACAACAAACTTTGCAGAAGCTTAATCGAATTGAGCAAGATCAAATAGAACACATATAACTGAGAAAGAGAAATCAATCAGACATGAACACAGAAGAATACTCTGGGGAAAGCCTCAGCTAAAAACCCTGATCTCTATATTATCATACAAGTGGAAATATGTTCAGATTACACAAAGAATCAGCTCACAAGCTATTCTTGCTATCTGCACAATCGAACAATACAACTCACAGACTGAATAGACACAGGATATGCCTTCCGTCAGCCCTCCAAGCCTCCTATTTCCTCACGCATTTTCCTTGGGGTCCAATGTTGCCACCTGTGTGAATTGGCCTCATCACACACTCACCAAACCCAAAAGTAACTGCACAATCTCCAAGGAATGAATTCCTTCTGCATGCAAGAGATATCCTCCAAGGAATATTCCTGCAACTGATAGTACACTGTCCCATCATCTGATCTCAACTGGGCCTCTGTCTGATCTGACATGTAGGAGTTATTTATGAGAGAATATTCAGTTATCTGAAGTGCAACAGTTACATGCATGCATGCATTAACTAACTGAACTCATAATTAGTTCAACAAAATATTTGAACCAATCTAACTGGACTTAACTCAGATAACTGAGCTAACTAATTACAAGTCATCCTGATCTCCTTTAATCAAGGGATAACTTCCTCAATCAATCGAGATATTGTTGCATGTCTTCACATAGACTTCATGTTTGATTTTCTCCAAATAATTAAGTCAAGATGAATTGATTAATTATTAATGAAACAACTGCTAAGAACAAATTCGAATTTTACTTCTCTATTTTAGTTCAGGGACTAACTAAAATAGGAAAGTATCTCGAAATGCTATTTATAGCAATGTTATTTTTAGCATTTCCATTTTTCATTCCTTGTTGCTATATCCAACACTAGTACTTGAGATGCTATTTATAGCAATGCTATTTATAACATTTCTATTTTTAGCATTTCTTGTTGCCATTTTCAACACTCCCTCTCAACAAGAAAGGCATTCAACTCGAACCCGATCATGAACCTTTGGAATGTTCTGCATGCAACACTTCTCCCAAGTGTTGTTGCTCCAACAACTCTAGAAACAAAAAATTTCCCAACTGACCTCCCTGTTGGGCTAGAAACATCTTCTGATGCTGAAGCTTCCTCTGTCGCTGACAAGTGCTCCCTCTGTGACCTCTGAGCTGCTGCAACACTCCATGCATCTTGCACCATTGCACACCTCTCTATGCCATCCTGCACTGGTGCAACACTCTTGTGCCTCTCACATTGTTGCAGCCTACTTGCTCTGCATTGTCTTGGGATTCCTGCACTGTAGCTCTCTCTATCGTTCCATCCGCATCTGCCTCTACCCACTCAGCCAGTCCTACTACTCCTCGTCAGGACTCCATAGCAAGGTCTAATCAAAGAGGTTAGGTACCTCAATGATCCTGCTCCTATTCCAGCCTTTTGGGACTGTCACTCCACATCGCCCCACCTCCGACCTGGAGGTATGGATGCATGTGATCCCTCTGCCCACTTGGCTCAAAATTCCCCCCTATTGGAGGTCTCTGCATGAGTGGATGCCTCCACTCAGTCTCCTCTCGGCTTCTCTAGTTGTGGCTGCTCCACAACCTCCTGAAGCTGCTTCACCAATTTTGGCTCCTCCACAATTGTCTGAGATTTCTTCTGGCGCTGCATGTTGAGAGGTAATGTACTCTCCCTCTCAACCACCAAGTCTCCAACAGTTTCCTTGCTCCTCAAGGCTTTGCATGCATCTTGAACCTCAAGAGCATATAGGTTCTTGACTCGTGAGCCGATTTGCTTCACCTGTCTCGTGGTGACGTGTCTAAGGAAAACATTTCCCTTACTGAAGACTACATCATAGCCTTTGTCTTCCAGCATCACGATTGATACCACATTTTTCTTCAGTCTTGGCACATACTTCATATCTATCAAGGTAATGCGAGCTCCATGCTCCCTCTGGAAAACAACTGTGCCTACTCCTGAGACACTATACTTTTCATCATTACCCATTGCTATGAGTATCTAAGATCTTTCTCCTCCAAGGTACTGAACAAACTCTTATCGTCGGTCATGTGGAATGAGGCTCCACTGTCAAGAAACCAACCACAACCCACCATGGATGAAACCATGCATGCGAAGAGGGTGAAATCCAACTCGAACTGTAAGGCCAGTGCCTCACCTTCTGATCCTTCCTTGGATCCCTTCTTGGATTTCTTCAATGGACAATTTGTAGCAAAATGTCCCACCTCATGACAATGAAAGCATTGCACTTTCGATTTGTCAAACTTCTTCCCACCATAGGAAGAACTCAATTTGGGATAAGAATCCTTCTCCTTCCCTTTCTTTGCCTTACTCGCTAAGGCGCAATTTTCTTCATCCTCCTTAGATGAAGAACCATCTCTGGTGGTTCTCCTTATCTCCTCTTGCATCAGATCTGACCAAAGTCATTCCCAATCTGGTAGTTTCTCTCTTCCATTTATTGAGTCTTGGTAGCTATGCCAACTCTTAGGAAGACTGAGGAGAGAAAGACTAACCATGTCATCATTGGCTGTCATGATCCCTACACTTCCAAGCTCATCCTTGCAGGTGGTGAGCTTGTTAAGATATGTAGAGATCGTGTCGCCCTTTTCACACTTGATTTTTCGAAGCTTGTCTTTCAATGCCAGCTTCCTCTGATCGTTGTTGTTCTGATATAGATCTTTCAATGTTTTCCACATTGAAAACGATGTCTCCTTCCCATGGAGGCTCGAGACAATGTGGTCTCGAACTCCCTCCAGGAGGATTCTCCTCGCTCTAGCCATACATTTCTTCCATTTTGCCAATTCTGTAGCATTAGCCGCTGCCGGCTTGGGAACTCCTTGATCAATGAAGTCCTTTAGACCGTTATCCTCTAATACTACTTACATGTGATCCTTCTAGGCTATATAATTTGAGCTGCCATTAGGGGCATACTCGAGTCTTAAACCGTTGAACGCCATTGGTGAAATTGAGATGTGATAAGAATTCGATTTCTATATTCAGGAACCTCAACCTTCGAACTTCTCCCTTCTTGTATACTGTTCTCTCCTTTGATCACCTTTGCTCTGATACCATGTAGAATTTCTCACTGTAGATCAACAAATTATGCACTAAACTAAAGCAAAATACAAGATCTACTTCTACAACAAACTTTGCGGAAGCTTAATCGAATTGAGCAATATCAAATAGAACACATATAACTGAGAAAGAGAAATCAATCAGACATGAACACAGAAGAATACTCTAGGGAAAGGCTTAGATAAAAACCCTGATATCTGTATTATCATACAAGTGGAAATATGTTTAGATTACACAAATAATCAGCTCACAAGCTATTCCTGCTCTCTGCACAATCGAACAATACAGCTCACAGACTAAATAGACACAAGATATGCCTTCCCTCAACCCTCCAAGCCTCCTATTTCCTTGCGTAGTTTTCATTGGGGTCCAATGCTGCCACCTGTGTGAATTGGCCTCATCACACACTCACCAAACCCAAAAGTAACTGCACAATCTCCAAGGAATGAATTCCTTCTGCATGCAAGAGATATCCTCCAAGAAATATTCCTACAACTGATAGTACACTGTCCCAACATCTGATCTCAACTGGGTCTCTGTTTGAACTGACATGCATGAGTTATTTACGAGAGAATATTCATTATCTGAAGTGCAACAATTACATGCATGCATGCATTAACTAACTGAACTCACAATTAGTTCAACAAACTATTTGAACTAATCTATCTGGACTTAACTCAGATAACTGAGCTAACTAATTACAACTCAAAGTACAACTCATCCTGATCTCATTTAATCAAGGGATAACTTCCTCAATCAATGGATAAACTGTTGCATGTCTTCACATAGAATTCATGTTTGATTTTCTCCAACTAATTAACTCAAGATGAATTAATTAGTTATTAATCAAACAGCTGCTAAGAACAAATTCGAATTTTACTTCTCTATTTTAGTTCAGGGATTAACTAAAATAGGAAGGTATCCCGAAATTCTATTTATAACAATGCTATTTTTAGCATTTCAATTTTTCATTCCTTGTTGCTATATCCAACACTAGTACTTGAGATGCTATTTATAGCAATGCTATTTATAACATTTCTTGTTGCCATTTTCAACGTTTTGATTTACCTCCTAAAATATTTATAATGGTTTGGAAATGCAGTAGTATATTAATTGTGGTTGTGTTTGTGAAAATTCATTGTTAAGTGTGTTTTAAGTATTATTATATCAAAGTGAGTTGGTTTTTTTAACAAGTCTTGGTTATCATATGTAAATTATGGAGATGATGATTGACTTTGTGAAATTCATTTTGTTGGCTTTAATTTTTTTGAGCATCATCTCATGCAATGAGTGTTAAGTGGACTATTAAAGTTCGTGATTAGTAACAAATGATACTCATGGTAGATGGTTCATATTGAGTAACCTAAAGTATAATATATTCCATGTAGTTAGTCCCAAAAAAATTACCAATGCCTTGTCGAGTCAGTAAAAGTGAATAGCTAATATTGGCCTCACTAAGATTCTACTCTACTAATTGACATGCTAGTGCATTTGCTCACACTTATAGATGTGCCCCAGTGCATGCAACGGTGGTTAGGGATACGTGTGAATATTGGTTGACTTTGGTGGAATATATTGCAAACCTTATAGTTGCTTTGCCAAAGGTATCCAAATGGAATGGTGCTAATGGTTTCCCTTACTGCTAAATCTTTATGCATAATTCTCATCATGACAAAAGAAGGGCAATGGAAAGGGTATTCATAATGTTTGACTACAAAGGGTCCCCACACAAATTATTCTTGTTAAGGCCACATTTGGTTTGAATTAAGTGGTGTCAAAGGAGTTTTTGATACCTTTTATTATTAAATGACCATCAATCCTTGAATGAGAGAGCTAAATATAACATGGAGACTCTTCCAAATCTCCCCAAGTAGGTGATTAATTATCTACAACCACTTGAATTATGGGCACATGTCCTTTATAAATCTAAATTTGGCCATTCTAATTTAGGTGGCAACCTTTGGTTTATCACTTATTATGAAAATATTTTCCAACCATTGCACCCACACTTGAACCATGTACCATGGCTACTTTGTTCATAAATCACTTGAGAAAAATTAATTCACCTATATTACTAGAATTTAAACATTTTTTTAAATTTTACATTAGGAATTTGGCTTAGTCTAAACGATAATCACAAGTTAATCACAAGTTTTAATAGGGAATAAATCAAAATATTCCCCAAAACAAAATCTTAGTAAATGAAGTACTCATTTGCAATATGAAATATTGTTAGCAACTACAACATCCAAATCATTGTGGCTACGACATTAAATCATGCATTCATAGTTTCTCATCCAGAACGCCGTTGCTTCAATTTAACTTTAACATAACCAAACATGCAAATCCAGAGGCAACAAATTTAGATAAAAATTGGAAAATTGCAATCCAAAACCAACAATTTCTCATAGAAAGTTGAGGCAAATGAATACATGCGAGTCTGGTGTGCCGACTTCCATACCCAAAGCATTTCACGAAATCCTTCAGCTACAACGCATCAAACGTCCTTGCACACACTCCATGTAGATGAAACCTCCAATGAAACTCTTACAATTGTCCCCAAGATCTCTATTGAGGAATGAGGTATGAGGTTTAGTGTTTGACTACCTGGCAACGCAGGAACTAGTAGGCAGATATGATGCTTTCGCCATATAACCGCTAAATTTAACTACAATTTCCCAAAAAGTTGAAGGTAGTAATCATAGAAAGACAGAGTTGAATAACATAAATAATTAGTTGGCAAATCAGTTGTGAGATATAATTGACACATTAATTGACAATAGCTCACATAGAATACAATAGCTCTCTAGCTACCATAGAACACGACAAATTGTGAGCTTTATGCAATGCTAGAGGCCAAAGTAGTGGCTCAATACTAAAGTTTTGTAGTTAATGTGAAACACAACATGAAAATAAATGAATCCTTGAATGAGCGAGCTTAATCTAACATGGATATCCTTCCATATCTCCCCTAATAGGTGATTAATTATCTACAACCTCATGAACTTTGGGCTCATTTCCTTTAGAAATATAAATTTGGGCAATCTAATTTAGGTGGCAACCCTTGGTGTGTCACTTATTATGCTTATCTCTAGTTCAATAAAAAACAATGGGTATCTCCAACCATGTATAGGGTCAACTCATTAATCCAAGGAGCTAATATATTCAATACTTTGTAGGTACTTAATCTCATGAAAAATTATTTTATGATGTTTCAACACTCAAGTCCTCCTATTTTTCAATGATAAATAGTGCCAAGGTTGTTCTATTCTGGGAATTTTAAAAATGACATCTTATAATGTTCAATTGCATAAGCTTTTATGTACTTAAAATAAGAGAAGGGAGTTTTGAATTGACAATTTATCTACTAAAATATTTATAATTGTTTAGAAATGTTGTAGTAAATTGATTGTGGTTGAATTAGTGAAAATTCATTGTTTAGTGTGTTTTTTTTTTTTTTTTTTTTTTTTTTGTTTTTTTTTTTTTTTTTTATATTTATAGAGGAAAAAGAGTGGGCCTTTGCCAAAGCAGCCCTGATTACATCATGCTTGTACTTCTAAATCAGCTGATCTATCCAAGCTTTTAGTAAGGAGTTTCTACAAATCTGTCCTCATTGATGAACAACCACCCTTTATCCAGAGCGCTCCCTTTGTTTGCCATCAAGTCCGCTTCGCTGTTTGAGGTTCTGAGTATATGGTAGAATTTGTAAGATGCAAAGGATGAGAGCACTCTTTTCAATCTTTCCAGTGTTCTATTAAGACCTGCATTTCTAAATAGCTCTCCAGCGTTCATATTCTTTATGAGGATCTCCGAATCTCCAAAAACCTGAATATCTCTGATCCCTTTTTCTCTGGCAATTTGACATGCTTTAAGAAGGCTGAGCAGCTCTGCTTGATTGTTAGTCTTCAAACCAAGACCCCAATAGAAAGAATCTCGGGTGAGCCCTTCAGGGGAGTAGATGATCCCACCGGCGCCCGAGGGGCCGGGGTTTCCTTTAGAAGCCCCATCAAAGAAGATTGTGTGGGAGCTTTGTGCTCTCCACCAGAGCTGGAATGTTTCATCTGTTTCTCTCTTCTTCCAGGTTGGGGGCTCTGATTTAGGAGAATAGAGGATTTTTCTGTTTTGCAATTCAAGCTTTCCAAGCCACCGCTTCTCTGCCAGTTGAAGTGATACATCCTCTTTATAGTTCTGTTGCTGCACCGCTTCTAGTAGAAGGGATTGGCCTTAGCTGCTACTTGCAAGGGAGTGAGATGGAGTTCTTTAAAGATCTTCTGATTACGGGCCAACCAGATCTTCCAACAGACAAACTTGGGCAAAGCGTTCCAGATTTTGTACCAAATCGATTTTTGAGGGATATGATGAGAGTAGCGATGGCTCCAATCTGCGAAGAGGTCTGGGACTGATATCTGAGCGGGAGAGCTTATAAGTAAATCTTGGAGCGTAAAATCCCATACTTCCTTTGCGAACTGGCAGTCGATGAAGAGATGTTGAGCTGTCTCGGCGTTGCTTCTGCATAGAGCGCACCAGTGAGGGCCAGCGAAGTTTCTTTTTGCTAGATTGTCTCCTGTTAAAATCTTATTATGGATCAGTGTCCAGAAAAAAAAATTGACTTTTGGGAGAGCTAAGGGATCCCAAACGTTTTTCCAAAACGCAGGACTGTGCTTGTTGCTTCCCGAGATCTGTAGTGCTTTATAGCCTTCTGTTGCTGTGTATTCTCCAGATTGGCCCCAACCCCACCGGTCTTGCATTGATCGATGTATCGGTGCAGCGTCTTCGATCAGTTCCAGAAATAAGTTCATTTGCTGTTGCAGATGGGCTGGAGGGACGGGGATTGCCCAACCTGCCCAATCGTCTCTCTGATCCCAAACGGATATATCAAATAAACTTAACTTCCCAACTGTAATTAACCAGTCCCTTAAGTCAGCGATTTCCTCATTTTCACTTAGAGGATTTCGCCCCATTATCCAATCCTGCCAGAGACGAGTTTTCTTGCCATTCCCTGGAATTCTATAGACATTTCGTTTGAAGATTTTATTGCTTTTGTAACAGAGCTTCCACAACAGCGTACTGTTAGCTGTGTAACCCAGATGGAGGTTTCTCAAATCAGTTTTGTTTGTATACTTCGACCGCAGTATGACACTTACAGGATGACTTGGCTCTTTGATCATTTTCCACAGAATTTTGCTGCCTAAGGCGAGATTGACTAGAGAAGGATCTCGGATTTGCAATCCTCCTTCGTCGATGGGTTTCTTGACTGTTTCCCAGTTTACAAGATGTTGTTTCTTGTCATTGCCCCTGCCTCCTTGCCAAAGGAAATTTCTAAGGAGAGAGGAGATTTGATCCATGACATTTCTGGGAGCGAGCAGAAAGGCTGCTTGGTAAATTATTAAGGAAGAGAGCTGAGATTTAATTAAAATGACCTTACCTCCTTTTGTCAACCAGTATCCTCCCCATAATCTTGGTTTTAAATTTGCAGATTATGTCGCTCCAAAGGGATCTCTTATTCACTCCTGAGATTATGGGAAGCCCGATATATCTGATTCTCTCCCATTGTGAATGCCCTTTGAATCCGAGAGTATTAGCTATATTATTGAGCTCCTGTTGATCTGTATTCCAGCTGTAGACTTCGCTTTTGCTTTCATTTACCAAAGCTCCTGAGACTTTGCAATAGTTCCTAATGACCGTGTCGAAGGCCTTTGCTATTCTGGTTGAGGCGCCCCCCAGAAGAATCGAGTCATCTGCGAATAATGCGTGATTCAGGGGGCTTGCTCTATTGGAGGGTTTGAGTCCCGGAATGGATCCTGTCAGTTTTTCAGCTTCAAGTTTTCGACTTAATGCTTCAGCCAATATGATGTAAAGATAGGGGGAGAGCGGGCATCCCTGCCTGATGCCTCTTTTGGCTTTAAAAAAGTTAGCATGCCTGCCGTTTATGAGGGGAGCTATCCATGGGTTATTCATGCAAGCTTTTAGAAGGTTGACAAACTGAATGGAGAAGCCAAAGGAGAGCAAGACTTTGCTGAGAAATGATCTATTGACTCTGTCGAACGCATTCGCCATATCTAACTTTATGAGCATACCTTTCTCTTTCCTCTGCTTGCTTGAGTGTATGGTCTCCTGCACTTGTATGACGTTGTCCAGAATGTGTCTACCTTCCACGAAACCTCCTTGAGAGTTAGAGATAATTCTAGGAAGCAAGGGCTTCATTCTGTTGGCCAACAACTTTGCCAAGATCTTATAGGAAGCATTGCATAACGAAATTGGCCTGAATCTGGCAAAAGTTTCCGGATTAGAGTCTTTGGGAATCAGAGCTAAGTAGGTTGAGTTAGTGCTGCCACCTACTTTAGCTTTTGTCATGAATCCCCTTATCATCTTTTGCAGATCATTTTTTATGATGTCCCAGCATACTTTGTAGAAATGAATGGTGAATCCGTCCGGCCCGGGGGCCTTGTCGGAGTCCATAGACCAGATAATTTTGATTATTTCTTCCTCTGTAATAGGTTTGCATAGATCTGAGTTGTCCTCCAGAGAGATTAAGGAGGGGATGTGATTGAGGAATTCTGTTTCATCCGTTTCTTCACCTTGAACATCCAAGTTGTAGAGATTCTGAAAGTGTAATTCTGCTGCTTCTTTGACTTGTTGATTGCCCTTGCAGATTTGGCCCGTCATAGTCTTTATTTCTGCTATATGATTCCTTGACAATCTAGCCCTGTACTGCCGGTGGAAGAAAGAGGTATTGCGGTCCCCTGCTTTTAGCCACAGGCTCCTAGACTTTAATCTCCAGTATTCTTCCTCTTTTCTAAAAGATTGGTAGGCTGCTCTCTGCGCTTTTGTTTCCTTATCCAAGAGGTCTTCATTAATATTTTTGCTTTCCATGTCATTTTGTAGGGAATGCAAAGCCTGGACTACTGCGACTCTAAGAGAGATGGGGTTGGGAGTTGGTTTCTTGATCCACTCCTTCAATGCTTTTTTGGTGAGTTTCAGTTTTTGCTCCCAAACAAAGCTTGGGGAACCTGAAATGGAGATGTTCCAGGTTGCTTTCACCGTGTCCAAAAAGCCTTCTCTTTCAATCCATTGAGGAGAAAAACGAAATGGGATGGGACCCAAATCCTCTTCGTCTTCTAAACAGAGCTGTATTGGCTTGTGATCCGAGGACAACTTGGGCAGAATTTTTGTTGTTATGATTTTCTTGTTCATGAGGAGGGTTTGCACAAGAAAACGGTCAAGTCGAGCAGAGATATGATCTGTTCCAGTTCTGTTGTTTGACCAGGTGTATAAGCCTTGGATTGGGTTAAAATCTTGCAGATCCCAGTGCTGAGCAAGCTCCTCCACTACACCCACCATAGGGTCCTTGGAGTTGGTACCTCCTCTTTTTTCTTTGGCTTTCAAAACAATGTTGAGATCTCCAGCGAGAATGATGTTGTTAGGGGTTTCCTGCTCAAGAAATTCTGCCAGAGATTTCCAGCAGTCTCTTTTTTCGGAGTAATTGACAGGTACATATAGATTGACTAGAGAGATAGATAACTTACTTGAAATGTGGGTTATTTCTGTATATATCCAATGCAGGGTCTCGTGAGTGTTGATCAGATGAAATTGATCTTCATTCCAGAGAGTTGCCAGACCTCCCGAGGAGCCCCAAGCGCTAACAGCTATGCCTGAACTTTTCTTCCATTTTGATTTGCTGGTTTCTAGCAGGGCTTGTCCTGCTATCTTAGTCTCTTGGAGCATGAGGATGTCAGTAGGTTCCAATTTTAAGAGGTCCTTAACTGCTTCTATTTTTGCGGAGTTCCCCAGTCCTCTGCAATTCCAAGAGACTAGCTTCATTATTTACCTATGATTGGGGTGGAGCCGCCCTTGGATGACCTGGGCCTGCTACTTCTTCTGATTGTCATTTCTATCGTGGATTGGCTCCCTTGGGTTTTGAGCCTTTCTGCTTCTTCTTCTCTTTTTTCCTTGCGGGATTTCCTTCCGGGTCTTTTTAATGGTCTCTCAAAGAGTTCTTCCTCTGAGGACTCAGAGCTTTCGACTGCCTTTTTCTTTATGATTTCTGCATAAGTGGGGCTTGAGGGGCTGCCTTGGGTGGCTTCGATGTGGATGTCGCCCCCTCCCTCTTTGCTTTCAAGAGGGGTTTCCTCATGGCTCTCTTTTTCCTGGTCTTTGATAGGTGGATCGGGTTGTGCCTCCTCGGTTCCTTTTGCATTTTCTCCTGTTTCCTGAGTTGGGGTGACGTTGTTCCTGTCTCCTGTTGCTGCGCTTTTTCCTGCGTCTTTCTTTGCTTGGGCTGTTCTCTGGACTAGGGTCCATTGATCTCCATTCTGTTTTTCAGCCTGATCCTCTGCTTTCTTCTTACAATGCTTGGCAAAATGACCGTAGCCGTGACAGTGTCTGCATTTAAAGGGGAGCTGCTCATAGTCGAGCTCTTGGATGTGCGTCCATCCTGCCACCGTGAGCTTGATCGCTTCAGGCAATCCTTCTTCAAGGTCCACTTCGACGCAGATACGCGCACAAGAATATTGGTCTCTTCTTACAGCCTGGTCTATATATTTGCCTAATGCGTTCCCAATAGTCTGAAACGATTTTTGGTTCCAGCAATGAAGGGGCAGATGAGGGAGCCTTACCCACACCGGCACAGCAGATGGGACGTCTTGAGAGGGATCAAAGTCTGGATTCCATTGATTTAAATACAGTCCCTGCGGCCCCATGAAGTAGGGGCCATTTCTGAATATTAAGCTTCTGTCTTCCGTGTTTTCAAATACAAAAACGAAGTACCCTTTGCCCACAAAATAACTCTTCACTCCGTTTTTTATCAGAGGTTTCCAGTTTCTTTGGGTCCAATCCTCCACGGATTTGGGGGAGGGCCATAGGCCTGTAAACTGGCCTATGAGGCCTTTTTCTGCCAAGTTCAGAGCCGCTTTGCAGGTGTCCTCCTCTGGCAGGGCAACAGAGGGTATCGAATCCATTCTTTTGATGAATTTCTGCTGTGTCGCAGAAGGAGTCCGATTTGTCCCATTTGCAATCAAGTTTCTGAACGCTGTGACTTCGGGGGGCGGATCCGCAGGGGGGGCAGAGCTCTCAGGAGCCTCCATCTGACTGCAGAGGGAGGGGCGAGGCTGCGCGCAGGGGCGCAGCAGCCTGAGCGACGCAGCAGAAATCTCAGAACCCTAGCTTGAGAGCGAAGGGTCGGGCCGCGCGCAAAATTTATTAAATTATTGTTTAGTGTGTTTTAATTATAATTGTGTTTTAAGTATTATTATATTAAAGTGAGTTGGTTTTTTAATAAGTCTTAGTTATCATATGTAAATTATGGAGATGATGATTGACTTTGTGGAATTCATTTTGTTGGTTTCAATTGTTTTTAGCATCATCTCATGCAATGAGTGTTAAGTGGACTATTAAAGGTCATGATTAGCAACAAATGATACTCATGGTAGATGGGTCATATTGAGTAACCTAAAGTATTAAATATTCCATGTAGTTGGCCCCAATTTTTTTTATACCAATGCCTTGTCAAGTCAGTAAAAGTGAATAGCTAATATAGGACTCACCAAGATTCAAATCTACTAAGTGATATGCTAGTGCATGTGCTCACACTTATAGATGCGGACCAGTGCGTGCAACGATGGTTGGGGATAGGTGTGAATCTTGTGTGAATTTGGTGGAATAGATTACACACCTCGTAGTTTCTTTTCCAAAGATATCCAAATTGAATGATGCTAAAGGTTCCCCTTAATGCTAAATCTTCATGCATCATTCTCATCATGACAAAAGAAGGGAAATGGAAAGGGTATTCATAATGTTTGACTACAAAGGCCCCCACACAATTTATTCTTGTTAAGGTAACATTTGGTTTGAATTAAATTGTTTCAAGGGAGAAAAATCAAAATCTACAAAAGGAAGAGTGGGAGCCTCTTGTGTAATAATTTCCATGAATTTTTCAACCATGGTAATTGTGCCATCGTAAACATCTCGTGGGAAAGGTTTAGTTGTGTTTGCATCTCGTAGAATATCAAATACAAGTAATGTGAACTTGAGCAAGAAATCAATCTTACTTCACCACTTTTCATCAAACAACACTCAACCCAAGTTGAACCCACCACCGTACTCATTAGTGTAGTTTTAACTTCAATGAGGCGATGCAACATGATGAAGTTTAAGGCATATCAACAACTTTCAACAACTCCAATTTGAAGTATGCTCAATATATTTCTTGAGATTGGTGTTGTTTGGTGATGAATTTGATAATCTCTTCTAAAATCATATTCAAATTGTGGACAATGCAAGGAGTCCAAAATATGTGATTGTATCGATTCTCAACAATTAAGCCTGTAGCTTTGCAAACAAGTGCATTATCTATGATAACTTGCACCACATTTTCTAGCCCTACTTGTTCAATAGAAAAAATTAACATTTCAACAATGAACTTACTATCCTTTACCTCACCTAAACAATCTTCTAATTTGATTAACATGGCTCCTTTTGGTGATGTTGCAATGACATTAATCAAGGTCTATGTCTTGTATGAGTCCATGCATCTGAGATAATGGAAAGCCCTATACTACCCCATGAGTTACGAATTGGTTTTGGAATATCATCAAGAAGTTGCCTCTCTTTCTTCAGCAAAATTGTTTCGACTTTTTCATAGTTTGGCCCCTTGTAACCTTATAGGGCTATGTTAATCGCTCTCACCAAATCCTACCAATATGGGGATTGAACCACATTAAAAGGGATGCCACAAGCAAAGATGGCCCTTTCCACTCTTGAGTCAACTTCTCCTCTCCCTTGATTATCAAGCATTCTCAACAATATGTTATCCTTAATTGGATTTGATGGCTTGGATAACTCTTCTTCTACTGCCAGCGCCCTCCTCTTTCTTACTTCTTGAACAATCCTTGGCTCAATGTTATCCCTCATGTGAGAATTGGTATTGACCATGCTGATTTTTCTTCTTTAACACTACAACCTTTGAGCATCATCGTTTTCTCTCTTGAATTTAGCCCACACCTTTGGATTTATGGTATGTGAACACACACCAATACCATTTATCTCTTCATGAAAAATGTGAACCTTCACTCTTGTGTAATAGCCCTCGAAGATCTTATCATTTTTGCATAAATTTCACTTCCATTCCCACGTACCACCAAAACCCATATGCTTCACTTTGGTAACATACTTCCATAGAGGATAATATTCTTGTTGTTTGGTTGCTTGAGTAGATTTAGAGGCACTAGAAACACAAATTTGAGAAGCCATGAATGTTGCAGAATTAGAAAATGAAATACTCACCCAACAGTTGTTGCCCATGCCCTTCCTCTTGTTGCCCAAGCTCTTCCTCTTGCTTCCTATGCTCTAAAACAAAATAAAATCCTTGTTGTTGCTCTAGGAATCTTCTATTGCAGAAGAATGTGTGAGAAATAAGTGAATGAAGTCCCTTCTTAAAGAAAAGAAGAGGTTGATAGGGTTTCCAGAGAATTCTATTTTATTTTTATTTTCTAGAGTTTTTTTGTTTTGATTTATTTGTTTATTTGTTTTGTTTTTGTTTTGTTTTGTTTTGTTTTGTTTTGTTTTGTTTGTTTTTTTTTTTTTAGCAATTAAAATTTGTTAATTGCTACATAAAAAATGTTAAGTTAGTGTTTTTGGGTGATAGAAGGGACCTGCACCCTTTTGGCCCCTTGAGATGCCTAGAAAAAAAAATAAAAAATAAATAAATAAATAAATTTTGCCTGAAATGTGGCTTGTAGCAGGCGAAACGGCCCTGGAACGCTGTTAGTTATCCCAGATGGCATTTAAAAATCATGAAACGTCGTTTGGGGTGGCCGACATTTAAAAATCGTCAAATGTTGTCCAAGATGGTTGGCGGCGATTTAGGGTGTTTCAGCGTTTTGATCCGTTTTTGGTACTAGGACAACCCCTCCTATGGTGTTTCCTACAACATATCTTTAAAGTCATGAGCTATCGTAATACCATGGGTGAATACCATTGGCCATCTGAATACCATGGGTTATTACCATGGGTCCCCGTTTTCACCTTTGATGATCACTTGGAAAGGGGCATGACAAATCCCACTCCAAATTTAGCAGACTTAACAATTT